>JASXTE010000007.1:15832500-16432500 GCA_030280995.1 Hemileia vastatrix
CATGAAATATAGAGAAAATCTGGGGCTATCCAATGTTAGTGCCCACATACCCATAGCTCCAATATTCACTGAATAAAACCAGAAAAACATCCAATTATTCAACCAATGTCAATTAAGACATACCAAAACAGTGCCAAACAGACCAACAAAGGCCTCTGCCAATGTTGGAAGACCACAACGGTGTAGACAATTCTATAGTAATAGCTATAGGCCTCGACCAAGGGAGTTGGAAAAAACCCAGAGAGAAAATCACCTGTCCCTTTAGAAAAATAAAGTGAGATTTACCTGCTACAGTAAATTGGTTCCTGTTTGCTAAAGCCCCTTTTCCAACACCCTTGACTGCCTGATCAGCCAAGAAAGTAGTCTCCAGAAAGACTACCAAACAAAAGAACTGTGATGTAGACCAATTTCCACACCAGAGAAAGCAATGATACTTGATGTAGGTTTCAAATCCACACCAGAGACAGCAATAATACTTGATATAGCTTGAAAGACTATACCAGAGAAATCAGTTGTCAAGTTAAGTTAAATGAAGAGCTCACTTTGCAACAAACACAGCCGATTGTGTCCAAAAAACAGTGAAAACTGAGTAAGGAACAAGGATATCACCTCTGGATGGTTGTATGATAATTTAAGTTTCCCCAAACTGTCTTATTCACAATGTACTTACAGACCACTATCTAAAGGTTCATTCACTCTAACAAATTTGGCTTTCTTGAGCACCAAATTGCATAAATCCCCTCTAGAAACACTTCAGAGCCTTCTAGAACCAAGGCAGGCGGTCAGCCCAATGTCAGGAGGCCTACCTAAGGCAACCGGACCAGCCTGAAGCCAGAAAATCACCAAAAACCTCCACAAATACCCCAAATACTTAGCAAAATCTACTAGGACTACTGAAACCTTTAAAACACATAATTAGGCTATAAAACCCTTTGAACATAAAATGTAGAGAAAAATTTGCTCATTCTAATGGTACTAAGCACTTAGCCCGTAAAACACAAAAAATAAAATTAAACAGCTATCTTTTAAATGAAAAATGAGAGATAATCCTTTTAATACTTAAAATCTGATAAAAATTTCAACAAGACATTAAATATAGAGAAAAACTGGGGCTATCCTATGGTATTACCCACATCCCAGCAGTCACAATATTTTCTGAATAAATTCAGTAAAACATCCAATTATTAAACAATGCCATTTAAGACATATCAAAACAAAACCAAATAGACCAACAATGGGCTCCACCAATGTTGGAAGACCAAAATGGGTAAATTAAAAAAATTTTAAGTTAGAATTTTCTCATAAACAGTGGAGATACACTTAATTAGTGTATTTTATGAAAACAAAGAATAATTCTTCATAACTATTTGTTAAATTTACTTTCAGATAACAATGAGAGATTCACAAATATAGTGATATGCCTCACTAACCAAGAAAAGAATTATAGATATAAAATTGGTATCATTAGAATTTAAGATAAGAATTTGTTTTTTAAGTGACAGGAGGAGTGTTGGGCTAGGGTATGGGCCCAGTGACCAAAACATTTTTAAGCTAGCATGCAACTAAGAGAAAAAAATTTGAATAGTTTTATTTTATAATATATCTTAGTCTGCATAAGATATTGCATTGTTTTCCCTAATTATACCAATATTGTTACTTTTCAAAAGTTATAGTACTATCAAGTTGATAAAATATTTTTATGAATCACCCAATGAAATACCTTAAGCAAAATTAAAAATGATTAAAAAATTAATATTCAATTTGAGATTTGGATTAGCTAATTTTTCACCACTTACCACAGTTTTGATTAATATAATAAAATTTGAAAAAAATTGTTGAGATAACCTAGAAATGGGTGCAAGAAGATGAGAAACATATGACTTGAAACTTAACTCATACACTATTGATAAACTTCATGCATCCTGATTAATTTCTATCAAAATTAATTTTGAGACTGGAATATTGAATCTTAGCTATGACCAAGTACTGTAAGTGCCATGGTTTGTATTCAATATATTGGCATTGAAATTAATTTTGATAGGAATTAACAAGTATAATATGGCATCATGCATGGAACCCTGAAAGAAACCACAAAATTTATGAGGCAAACCTCATAATTTTGATTAAAATTATTGTAGACCCCTGCATTTTGAATACAAGCCATGTCACATGGACTACACAGACATAAATAAAATTCAAAATTCATAGCTTAAAATTAATTTTGATTGAAATTAACCAAGGCATCAAAACATAAACTTTTATATGGCATACTTGATTAAACTAATTAATAAAACTGATTAGCTTACCTATACTTATTAGAATTTTATGCATAGCCCAGGTCCATATTAATTTCAATCAGAATTATTGTTGACTAATACATATTGAATACATGCTATGCCACTTAAACTTTACAGGAATAGCTACCATTAAATATGCAAGCATCAAAAATTAATTTCAATCAATATTAATGAGCATGTTGATCATGAATTTCTGGACTCAAATGCTTATTTTTAGGCATGGTTCCTTGCCAACATTAATTTCAATCAAAATTACTTTTGATACTGGCTTATTGCATGTAGCTATTCCTGGAAAGTGTGAGTGGCATAGTGTGTATTCATTATGTATTTGTCAACATTAATTTTGATTGAATTTAATATTGACATTTGCATATTGAATCCAAGCCAGCAAATGACCCAAAAAGTTCTTCATAAATCTGCCCATTAATTTTGATAATAATTAAGGCTGACCATATTCATATTGAATGGTAGTTATATCTGCTCTGAGTGAGTGGCAATAGCTTATATTCAATATGTATTGGTCAACATTAATTTTTATCAAAATCAATGAGCATTTCAATCATGAAATTTTTTGGTCATTTAGTTGTTTCAATACATAATGGAATGGCAGCATTAATTTCAATCAAAATTAATGTTGAAATGATATAACGCTTTTTTTCATGACATGTAAAGGACAGCAAGTATTCTTAAGTATTGAAATTTACTATATATGTTGAGGGTAAATATCATATTTACATATCCATATTAATTTCTATCAAAATTAATGTTGACCAATACATAATAAATAGTAAATATACCTTGCTAGTGTAAGTGGCATAGCTTTTATTCAATCTGCATTTTGAAACATTTATTTCAATTGAATTTAAGGTTCATGATTATCATCAATTTCTGCAGTCAGTTGCTTACTTTTAGTCAACACTAATTTTAACTAAAATTGAATTTGAAATGCCACCAAGAATTTTTCTGTAAGATGCAAAGTAGAACCCTCTATTCTCAAGTAAACACATTACAATGCATAATTAGCATGTATATATCATTTACACATTAATATTAATTTCAATTAAAATTAATGTTGACCAACACACATTGAACAAAAGCTTTACAACTTAAAAACAACAGGTATAATTACCATTCAATATGTATATGGTCAACCCTAATTTTGATTGAAATTAATGAGCAGTTTTATGAAGAATTTTTTGTATTGTTTGCTGCTTTGGATTCAATATGCAAATGTCAATATTAAATTAGATCAAAATTAATGTTTACAAATACATAATGAATACACACTATGCCATTAACACTTTCCAGGAATAGCTACCATTCAATATGCCAGAATCAAAATATATTTCAATCAAAATTGATGTTGGAAAGGCATCATGCATAAAAATAAGTAGTTGAATCCAGAAATTCATGATTAAAATGCTCATTAATTTTGATCAAAATTAATTTTGATACTGGAATATTTAATGGTAGCTATCCCTGGCAAGTGTAAGTGGAATAGCATGTATTCACTATGTATTGGTCAACATTAATTTCAACCAAAATTAATATGGATAAATAAATGTGACATAAAGAGGTATGGGCCATCAATTTGTTGAAAATACATATTTATATCTTATAAATTATTTTTTTTTCTTAAATAAAAAGTTACTCTCTCTCAATATCACCTTATAAAATTTACCAATTTGCTTTGAAAAAACAACAGAATATATGAAATTCAATAAAAGATAGCTATACTACACAGAAGATCACTGTTATACCCAAGTTATGATTATGTTGATGATGTATTAATTGATTCCTGAATCTTTACCTGATCAATATCAGCTCCAACCCTAAGTGTCTCAAGTTCATTCACAGATAATCCTGCCAAAAATGTTGCTGAATAGCAATTCTTGGGGGGTTGTTTGGGAACATTGAATATACCATCTTGTGAAACCATCCTTTCTGATGACTGTGAATATGTTTTAATGCCAATTTTCGTTGAGCTGGTGTATGGGCTAATTACTTTATTTTCTTATCCATTTTTTTAAACAAATAATTTGGTTCAGGATTTTGCCATCCAGGAATATCTCGGATGGGTGCAGTTGGGGCTGGTGGTGGGCCTTCCTTGATATCAGAAATGCACCTAGTATCATGAAAAAGCACAACAAAACTTGGCACATCACTGCAGAGATCTCTTGCTAACTTATAGTGTGCACTAGAAATCTGAATCGTAACTAAATAGGATTCATAATAACAAAAAGGAAAGTAAAATAAAACACTTACCTTGGTCCATTAACATTTTACTTGTGCCCTTGCCCTCTTTTCCATCTTTTCTTTTTCCACCCTTTCCTCTTCTTGCCTAAACAATCTTATCATCTCCTTACCCTTACTAACTAACCATTTATAAATAACAAATTGAGTGAACTGAAGCTTTGACTGATTGATTTTATTCAAGGTGGTGAGCCACCTGATACAGTGGTTGCATACTATGCTTCCCATGACTTGATTCCAAGTTGATTCTGAAAAATCATGGCAAGTCCAATCAAAGTCAAATTTTGAAAACCTTTTTCCTGTAATTCATGCTATGAGTTCCTTTTGACAGAATGTGGGATTGGTGCTCCTCCTTTTAGTCCTTGAGGCTCAGGTTCTGTAAAAAATTTGGGCTGTCAAATTTTGGATCACAAGAAGGCTATAGAATTGGTTATCAGAAATTGTCAATCAACTGCAGAGTTGGAAAGGTTAGAAGATTGGAATTGGGTATGGACAGTCTGAATTGGTGCCAAGCTTTCAAATTGTCAATCTCCAAAGGTGTCATGCTAACAGGATATTTTTCTATTTGTGTTGGTCCCCCAAGACAATACTTCAGAAAGTGGTAAATATTTCTATTTAGAATTTAAGGGCTCCTGGGAACATCATTTATTCCAACTAAGCCTCTTACAGCCCTTAACCCCCATTCTCGTTTATGACACTCTGCTGAATTGAGTCTTGGGTAATCACTGATACCCATAATTCTTGAGGGATTCACTAAAAATTCAAATAAGTTATGTAAATTAATTATTTTTAAATAAAAGAATACACTAAAAAACTTGACTTACCAGCTCCACTTGTGATTGCTCCTTGGTTAGGCTGAGCAGATGATGATTGGTTACCAAAAAAATCTCTCAATACTTGACTAGCCCAATCTCTTCCTAGCTAATTGGATTGCTGATAAGAACTTTCAGGAGCAGAAGGATGATTGGGATTAAAATTTCTCAGTTCTGCATGAGCCTCTTGGCCTGGATTAGGATTAAGAGGTGGGTTAGGATTAGGCACTACAGGTTGAAATTCATCTGGAAGTGGATCAGCAGTGGGCAGTGGAGGAGTATTTCCAGTATTATTATGTTGAGGTGGAAGAAAATTGGAACTGGTTGGTTCATCAGACATCCCTTCAAAATTATCATCCATAATGAACTGCAATTAAAAAAAATAAAATAAAAATAATCAGTTGTTGAAATTTCTACCTATCAAAGTTGAAGTAAAAAAAGATACTATGTTTATAGTCTTGTTAAGGAGTATTTTGTCTTAGGAAAAAAAAGTTGAATAATATATAGCTATCAGCTAAAGTGGGAAGGTCAAACTATTTATAGTGAATGAATGAGAAAGAAGATCATTCATTAAGTAAAAATTTTATTGTATTTCTCATTATCATGATTTTCTTTCTTTCATTCTTACATTTAAGATAAAAATGACTCATTTAAAGCATGTGTTCTCTTGCAATAAAATCAAAAAAATTTATTTTTCACTGATTTAAGATGAGGTAAGTAGGATGCGTTTCATTTTTTAATTGAGCATTTAAATATTTCTTTTACTATTTACAAACATCACCAATCCCAAATTAACACAAAGATGTTAGTCAACAGAAAATAAATTTGATTAATTTTTTCACTCACTACTGTCTGCATTCCAATGGAAGTGAAAACATTGTCTTTGATTCCAAACATTCATTTTTTTTGCTTGAAAGTAGCTGCATCTCCAATTATTGCATCTTTCTTAATCACAATTTGAGTTGCTTTGGCTACTCTAACTAACAGACAATGAAATTGTGGGAAAATCTCATAGGGGTCCTTTGATGTTTCTTCTGGATGGAGCTCCTTAAAAAGACCCACTATTAAATAGATTTGATCATTCTCTTTCTTTGACCTGAAAAGATTATCAATTTTCCCAAACCGGCTATCTTTTCCATATTAGAATTCAATTGTAAAATTAGCAATGTGTTTATGGTAACTAGTAAACCACTTTCAATATATCAATATACTTAATAAATTTTCAACTAACCAATTCCCACTTTTCGCCAATGGTGTCAAATCCTGTCTTGAAGTTTCTTTTCACATTTGTGCCCTTAACCATATAGTAAATAATGCCGTACTTAGATGAATCCATTTCTTATGTTTATCAAGATCAATATGTCTTTTTTTAGTTTCACATTGATCATTATCTTTAGATTCACCAAGATCTAATACCCTAGACTTCCAATACCTATGTTTGAGAATTGCTAGTGGTATCTCTCCTGTGGTCAATATTAATAAATTAGAACGGTTAAGTTTTTAAATCATTCTTTACAAACATTACATACATGGATAGTGATTGTTTGTAATTTCAGATAATATATGATTCAACTTCTCTCCAGACCAAGTAGCTGTACCTGATGGTGGACCAAGACACTTTATCACTTAAGGATAATGTTGAGTGATATGAAAATTTGGCTTTGCATTAATATTTTTCCAACCCTCTTCCAGGCACTCACAATACTCTAACAGAAATTGATCTAGATCTTTAAGCTCATTAGTCTGTATATTTTTTAATGTCAAAAAATTGGTGATCGATGTAGAGTAGACTCCTACAGTCACCTTGCTGCAGGCAGAATGCAAGGGAGTTGGAAAAAAAAGAAATCCCTTTCGCTCTAAGTAAACGTAAGATTCAATTAACTAAGCTTGAAGATCTGCTTGAAGAGTTGGATAAAATGAAAATCTGAGAGAAAGATTTTGAAAGTGTTGGAAACCTAATACCAGATTACACTGATACAAGTAACAGAAAATACTTAGAACAAGCGGCAACACTTGCCCCAGAGATTGAAAAGTACAGTTAAGTACCCCAGAAACTACCCTTGGGATGATCTGTTCAAAGGTGCCTTATTAAAGGTCTTCCCCAGATTTACCCAGTTTCCCACCGAAAGTGAAGAGTGTTCTTTATTATATTTTTTGTTTTATAAATTTTATAGGAAAAGAAATAAATTTGAGTCACCAAGGATGAGAGCTATCCAATGGTACCCTATATGTTGATATTTTTTATTATAATTGTTGTTATATGTTAAATATTGTTAATTATCAAAAAAGACCCTTATTATAGAAACTAAAAGACAAAAAACATGTAGAAGACTAAGATTCTCCCTTCCCCATATGATTCTCCTGCTCCAGACCTTTTCAACAATACCCTACATGCATATGATCTACAATAAACTATTGATCTAGTAAGCATAATAACTTTCTAACCAAATTTTGCCACAATAGCCAAACTTTTGTCACAGTGACCAAACTTTGCACAGTGACCAAACTTTGCACTGGTGATCAGACTTTTCTACAGTGACCAAATTTCTCCACAGTGCCCAGACTTTTCTGCAGTGACCAAAATTTGCCACAGTGCCTAGACTTTTCTGCAGCAATGACCAAACTTTTCCACAATGACCAGCTTTGCCACAGTGACTTTGCTTTTGCACCGGAAAAAATGGCTACTCCATGAGCACACTGCATCCACCAAAAATACCAAGAGAGCCCTAGAAAATACAGGAAAACCAATACCCAATCCATGAAAACATCAAATAACAATAGGAATACCAACATATATCCATTCCAAAACACCATAAGTCGTCCAAAAAATCACCATAAATCCTCCAAAAATCACCACAAATCCACCCAAAAAAACCCATTTAACTCCCTTAAACCAAATTAACACCTGCTAACACAATGATTTTCTTCCAACCAAGGTCCAATCAAATTTTAACCTAAGTAGCCTACCCAGATTTGGAATGCCACATCCTCCCTCCAATATGGAATGTCCCCATTCCATTCTGAATCACATAAAAAACTTTTCCACCATCATTTCAATAAAAGTTTTGCTTCTAAAGTTGACTCCACTTGATTTTTGATGCTTCAATCCGTTGAGTATGAAAGAGTAGGCTTTAAACCCTACAGAGCTAGAGCTGAAATGATCTAGACACTGTCATGAGGTCCTCCAAACTCCTCTACCATTCACCTCCAACAAAAAAAAGAAAATTAAGAGAGTGGGCTTTCATCTCCACTGAGCCAGAACTGCAATGATCTGGACATTGCCATGAGGTCCTCCAATTTCCAAAATCACCAACTAAAGAAAAGAAAATTTAGAGAGTGGGCTTTCATCTCCACTAAGCCAGAACTGCAATGATCTGGACATTGCCATGAGGTCCTTCAATTTCCAAAAAAGGACCTCCACTTGAATTTTATTGAGTCATCAAGCACAAAAATCACCAGTTTATAGTCTTAGAAGACTTCAACCTGCATTTCAAAACCAATGCTAGAGATCAATCTATAAACAATAAAGCATATAAACAAACTTTGTGGGGTAATTGTGTATAAAGTTGCCAACTCATCAATTACCCCCAAACTTGCCAATATAAAATCTAGAAGTTTCCCCAATGAACACTTCTAACTAAAAGAAATCCTCCTCAAATCTTGACCATTATAATTCCTAGTTTTATTGACATATTCAGTTTTCCACAGTCTTGAAGTTTAGGATCAATCATAAATGATCTTGAAAAGAATTTCAGTTTTAAGTCTTTATGGACTAGCGGAATAAATAAAATAAATATATAATAAAAGAAAAAGATAAATAAAATTAAAAATAAATAAAAAAATAAAAGATGTCCCCCAGCCATTTGGATGAGCCAAACCCCTGACATCATACCCACATCCAAGTGCACCTTGATTGTGGATACACAGGAAATAAAAATTAAAAATATAACATAAAATGAAATTTTTGAAAACAAATTATTTTGAAAATATTAATTTTTTTTTTGAAAATTAAATTTTGAATTTTTTTTTTAATTAAAATTTGAAAATTTGAAGATTTGAAAAATGATAATTTAATGAAAATCAAGGAAACAAACTAATGATCACTGGGTGGGCTCCCTCCAATTTGTTAAAATGATTGGAGACCACAAGTGATCATCCACCCCAATACAACAAAAAAATGAAACAAAACGAAATTGTTGAATCCAGGCTTCCAAAAGATTGTGCTGTGTTGACGTAAGGTTCCAGTTTATAGTCATAGAGGACTACCTATATACAAAAAACAAAGCCAGGATTCAACTAGAAACAGAGAAGGTTTGGAAACAAACATTATGGGGTAGTTGTGAATAGAGCTGCAAACTCATCAATTACCCCCAAACTTGCCAATATAAAATATAGAAGGCTCCCCTGTGAACACTCCTAACAAAATTTGTTTCCCCCTCATATTTTTACCACATAATAAAATTTTAAAATTGAAGTAATGATTAATTTTTTGAAATACTGTGAGATTTCCTAAAAGATTGATTTTGTAGTTTATCCTCATTTTGGAGTCAAACTTCAGCACTCTTTGTGCCCCTAGGGTGAAACTTCTTCACCTGGTCAGCAGCTACCCTCTTCTTTAAGACAACACCATCCAGTTCTTCCAAAACATATGAAACACCAGAAACCTGTTCTCTAATCCTATATGGTCCATTCCATCTATCGGCAAACATTTTCCCCCTCTGACTTTCCAAACTCCTATTATACACCAACACCATATCACCAGGCCTCAAAGGCTTCCTGAGTGTATGAGCCAACCTTTGATCCCAATACCTGACAGACTCATCCCTGATCTTGATCATCCTATCATATAACTTCTCCAAATATTTCTCCTTCTTTTCTAACTGTTGCATTCTAGCACAGAGCAAATCTTCAGTAGTTTTGACCACATCCCAATCAACACCAAGATAAGATTCAGCTTCAAGATCAACTGGTTAAACAGCTTTCTGACCAAAAACTAATTCATAAGGAGAATAACCAGTTTTCCTCTTGGTGGTAATCCTGTCAGCAAATAAAACAAGGGGTAAATAATGCCTCCACTTTTCAGCACTTTTTTCACACATTTTAAATAAAGCATCCTTAATAACTTGATGCCCCCTTTCAACCATTCCTTCTGCTTCAGGATAATATGGGGTCGCCACCCTAACCTTTGAGCCAATTTTTGAAACAGCTTCCTTGAAGTCTGCACCAAACTCAGAGCCGCCATCAACAGTTACCAACTTCATAACACCATACCTATACACCCATTCCTTCATCAAAAATTCTGCTACATTTTTAGCAGATAAGCTAATAAGAGGGACAGGCTCAACCCAACCAGACAAACCATCCCTTTCCACAATCAAGTACTTATATTTACCTTCCTTGATGTGAACAGGATCCGAACTAACCCTTCCAAAGATAGTATTTTCACCAGTAGCATTTCCAGGTTCTTTTGGCCTTAAATAACTTCTTCTCTGACATTCTTCACATCACTGAACCCAAGATCTAACAGCCATCTTCATTCCAGGCCACCAAAATATATCAGCAATCCACTTATAAGTTTCTCCAAAGCCCCTACACCATAAATTTTCATGAAGAGATTTCATCACCAATTCTTGACCTTTTCTTTGAGATACGAAAACTTGAGGATTCGGATGTCTTCTTTTCATCAACCTTCTACCAGACAAATAAAAACCAGGTGACTTCTTTTTGATAGCCACCCATTCAGCTTCATCACATTCTTCTGGTTTTCCCAGAGACAACAAATATTTCACCATTAAAAAATAAAACCCAGTCTGGCCCCAAATTTCATCAGAAAAATACAATAATATAACATCCAAAGGAACCTCCCTGTCCCCAATATCTCACTCTTATGAATGAGCAATCATTCTCTGAGAATTCGTCTGTTTTCTGAAATTCACATAATCCACCTCATTCAAACATTTTTCCATGCTACCACTATCCTCCTTCAGATCCCAAACATAAACACCATTAACCAACTTCCAATTATCCCAAACAACCAAACCATCCTCATCTACAAAAACATCATGATCAACTAGATCATCAACTTCATCAAATTCAACAAAAATTGAACCAGCCAATTTAACCACATGGGGGAGGTATGGAAAGTCCTCAGCACCCTTGGTACTGGCCTTGATTATAGGTATATCTTCATCAAACTCTTATGAATCGGAATCATCTACTGTAGGTGGTCCTCTTGACAATCCATCAGGCATAGTGAAATATTTTCCAGGCCTGTGCACTAAATCAAATGAAAAATGTTGAATAAAAGCTACCCACCTAGTCATTGGAGCATTAGGTAAACTAGGTGAATTAATCATCTGAATTAAAGATTTAGCATCCACTTGAAGTTCAAAATGTTGACCCCATAAGAAAGTTTGAAGTTTCTTTAAAATTTTTGCCACACCACAAAGTTCCAACTTTGGTTGTGAATATCTTGATTCCACCTCAGTGAAAACAACAGATTCATACCTAACTGGTCTAATATAACCACCCTTATCCATCTGAGAAAGGACTGCACCAGCAGCCAGCTGACTAGAATAAACAGCTAAATAAATCCTACCAGCTCCTTCACCATAATCCAACTTATGAAGAATAATATCTTCACCAACCACCTTCTTCAACTGAACAAAAGCTTCTTCACAAGCTTCATCCCAATCCCAATCAGCATCCTTCCTAGTTAACCTTCTCAATGGAGCAGCCAATAATGAGAAATCCCTAATAAACATCCTAACATAAACACATACTCCCAAAAATCCTCTAACATAAGTAGTGTTTCTAGTTCTTGGCCAAGATTGAATTTTGTTGACTTTCTTCTTTGACATAATTTGGCCTTCTCTACACACCACATGACCAAGAATCTCTAAAGCTGGAACACAACAAGAAAATTTAGAACCAGAAATAGTTAAACCAGCTTCTTCAATCCTAAACAACATCCTTTCCAAAGTTAATGTATACTCCCAAATAAACCTCATAATACCTGGATTCTCCTCAAACGCTTCATTATAATAATCAGTTGAAGGGCCTTTAATTCCACCATCATCAATAAATATACCAGCATACTGTGGAATTTCATCTTGAAGAATCCAAGCCATTTGTGCTTGATAAAAAGCAACAGAATTAGTAGCACCTTGAGTTAATCTAGTCAGCTGTAACCGTCCAAGAGGAGTATCAAAAGTTGTCAGAGGTCTTGAATCCTGATGTAATTCTCTTTCATCATAGCCCCCCATAATATCACCCAAACCATAACATACTCTTCCAGAATAAGTATCAACAAATTCCTCTGCACTTGGAGGAATACCAGCATCTTTTATAGTAACCCTATTCAATTCCCTAAGATCATGAACCACTCTAAGATTTCAATTAGGCTTCTTGATACAGAAAACTGGACTTGAATAACTTGATGACAATTGTTCATTAAGTCCAGTCCTAATATTTTCCCTAACAACTTCAATATAATCATCTTTGAGAGCAGCAGGAATCGGAATTGGCTTGAGTTGCCAAGGTTCTTGACAAACAACTGGAATCTTGTAAGGTTCACCATAAGAATGCTTTAAAACACCCCTCTCTTCTTCCACAAATGCAATAGCCTTCTCCCTCAACACCATCACATCCAACAACAAATTCATCTCCTCACCAGATAACCAACCCTCTGGCCCAAAATTTACAACACCAATCCTATCAAAAGTAATTCTTGACGTTTCAGAAAATTAAGGCGGATTCTTTCTCAAAGGAGTTTCATATGGATCTCTTGACAAAAGTGGTCTCTTCAACGGCAGATTAAATCCAGTTCGTAGCGCTTCATTGATTGGTTTAACTTTCACAGCAACCTTCTTATATTTTTCCGCTTCCACTTCCACATATACTTGAGGAATTGAGCTCCTTTCATCAACAAAATCTTCATCTTCATCAGAATTAAGAGTAACAGAATTTTTACAAAAAGAATTATTAGAATCAGATAAAGAAATTTTATCAGTTTTATTTTTATTTTTATTTTTTGAAAAAGAATTATTAAAGTTTTTAGAAACAGAATTATTGGACTTTTCAAAAATATTGTTATCTAGTTTTTCATTATGCAGACAATTTTTAATTTGATTTTTATTTTTAGAAATAAGAAAAGAATAATCAAAAGTATGAAAAGTTGGCAGTCTATCCTCATGCAGGAGGTTACCAGCATGCCAAGTAGGCTCAGCCCTATTGACAATATCTTTACATAAATAATTTTTTTTGTTGATTTTCATTTATCTTGAGATTTTTTTCTTGATTTTAGTCTAATTTTTTCTTTCTATTCCTAGAAAAACAACCAGGGGTGTCCCCAATTCTCACATGTGTGGCCATGGTAATGTTTTTGAAAGGTGTAGAAGAAACCCTAGCAATAAAAAATTGGGAGAACTTACTTTTAGACCCATTTGCCACCACTCCAAAACTTTTCCGTACCAAATTCTTCTCATCCACTTCACCAGTACCCAAATTACCAACCAAATCAAAAATACCCCTAGGGCAATAAACATCATCATTAGGTTCAGGATTCTCATAACAGAGACTATCCATGTTACCTTCAGATAGGTCCTTCACTGCAGTGACCGCTCCACCAGAAGCTAGAAAGTCATGCCTTTTATCCTCATGCTGGAGTAACTCTCTTCTGTAACTGGACACAGACACACCAGTGTTGCCAACAAAACCATCAACCAAATCATCACCACACATCGCAAAACCCAAATCAACAAACACCTTTTCTTGCTTTTCCTTATTCAGACAATTTCTTTGCATTTTCAATTTTTCTTGAGAGAAATAAGAATGAGACATTAGTTGAGAATTATTGTGCAGTTTATGCTAATGCTGGAGGCCACCAGTAAACCAAGTAGACTCCTTCCTACTGACAACATCTTTACATAAATATTTTTTTTGCTGATTTTCAGTTATCTTGAGATTTTTTTCTTGATTTTTGTCTAATGGTTTCTTGCTATATCTAGAAAAACAATCAGGGGTGTCCCCAATGCTCACATGTGTGGCCATGGTAATGTTCTTGAAAGGTGTAGATGAATCGCTAGCGAAGCACAATTGGGAGGGCTTACTTTTAGACCCATTTGCCACCATTCAAAAACTTTTCTGCTCCAACAAAATTTTCCCTAAAACGTCTTCAGAACTTGAAATAAACTTGAGTGAAAAACTTGAAGAAAAACTGAAACCAGACAAATAATTTGACAAAAATTGACATAATAAAGTAATATTATCTACAAAAAGCTGAGATTCCACTTGATATATCTCCACTTGAGCTGACCTACTGCGATATGGGATTTCTTCTTGAGGAGAGATTACAGCACTAGACTGATCAGCCCTATCTACCCTAAAAAAGAAGGATCATCAACAAAATGATCACCACTATCCTCAAATACACCAGAAGAGGACTTCAAATCTTTTCTCTTCCTAGTGCAAGTGCAACACTGACAATATGCAGAAACACCAGGCCTAGTTTCCCAACCTTCATCACCTGTGGGTGCCAACCTCATATGTAACCGCCTCATATCCTCCCCAGTAATCTCCAAACTAATCCCAACACCAGACTGATATCCAATCTTGGCCTCAAAATCCATCAAAAATGGCCCTCCGCAAACTGTCTTCACAGCTCCTCTAGCCACATAAAAATGAACTTTTCCAACAGCTCCACCTACACCTAACTTTACATGCTCCGCTGTACCAATCAACTCAGTAGCATGCCCACCTATCCCTCTTAGATTTCCTCCAACACCAGCTTTAATTGGCAAATCCAGACTAGTTGCTTAATCCAATGAAATTAAATTTGTTTGTGAGCCTGAATCAACCAATGCCTTCACATCTTTGCCATTTAAAGAAACCACCAAATAACCCAAAGGAGCAGAAAAATGAGTCTCCACCTCATTACCAAACTTCTCCACATTTTCACACATATACTCCACCTCACCAGTAGCCACTCTTCTCCTAGTCAAATGCTTCTGCTGCTTTTCAGCAAGGGCTGGAGTAATAGTGAGCAATTCACCCAAAGATAATGGAATCTGAAGCTGATTCACCCTTCCCAAAACAACATCCATAGCATTCTCTTGACCAGAAACCACTGGCCTCTCATAATGAGCCTTAATCATAGCAACCTTTGCCCTAGAAGACTCCTGAGGTCGAACATTACCAACAACATCACACATCTCCACATCAGAATTATCCCCATGAACCTTTCCATCCACAGAGACCAAACCCAAACCATCAAAAGTAGTTCTAACTCTCTCCATTGGCCCACTAGAACTTGGCCTAGGAAAAGAAGCCAAAGGCACATCCTCCTCTTTATCTGAACCATCATCCAAAGGCATATGATCACCATTAAGATCAAAAGCACCAAAACAAGGGGGACCCATATCAGCTATCCCCTTCTGCATCTGAAAAATCTCTTCAGGCATATAAATCTTCTTGGGATGTTCAGCCTTCTTAGAATCTGCCTTTCCAGCTCTTGACCTTAACTGATTAGAAATACTGCTTCTAGCTTTAGAAGCAGCCGCCCTCCTAGCAGCCTCCACATCATATACACCAGCCATACACTCACCATCTGCCTTAACAACCTTTACTTACTCCAAATTACCATATGAAGTAGAAAAAGTTGCCTTACTAACCTCTTTTTCCTTCCCCTTATCTCCAGAATTATTTCCAGTACTAGAAGAAGCCTCAGTAGGCAATTCCTCAAACCTAACTCTCTTTTCACCCATACTATTCCTCCTCACCTAATCAAAAGGAGCCTAAACTTCACTGGGCTTGATAAAAGATCCATCAGGAAACCTCAATACCTTTCCATCAAATTTTACTCTACCAGAAGCCTGATCCCTATTCAAAGTCAAACAATCATTAGACTTATGTCCCTTCCGGTTACAGTAGTAACAAATCCAAACATCAACAGTACCACCATTCCTCCAATCATAACCTCTACTTGAATACGATGAAGAAGAAGAAGCTGAAACCCTTCTGGCCTTCCGAGTTTCTTGAAAAAAAATTTTCAATTGCTTTTTTAAGTCAGCCAATTGATCCACCATCTCCTGATCCACATTTTCATCCACCTTAGGAACCAGTTTCCCCAAATGAGCTTTTCTTGCCTCCTGAGCCTTCTTCATAATATTGTTATTACCAGCCAAAACTTCATTAATTTTTCTGACATACTGTGTACAGGTTTCTTGATAACTGTCCACAGCCAAAAGCTTGAGGTGAGACCCCACCGATTCTTTAACCACCTTAAGAGCAGGCAACTTCTGCTCCCCATTAGGTAAGTTTTTCATCAAACACTTCCTAGACAACTCCTTTAACATATCCATCCTAACATCCCTCCCAAAAGTGGACCAAAATAAATCTTTGACTGCATTTTCATGAGCCAATTCCTCTACCTCCACCAGATATTCCACCACAGTTTCAAAACTACCAACAAATTTCCCATAACTCACCAAAGAAGTTATTCCACCCTGCACTTTCCATTCTCCAATAACCTTATTTAAATCCACCATTGAATATCTGACTCCCAATTTGTCCACCATTTCCCTACTAAGCCTTTTCCAATCAATAGTCTTATAACCCTCCATACCAGTAATATCCTTCTCAACTTCCCTATCACCAATGAAAAAGATTACCTGCTTCACCATATCTAAATGAGAAGCCCCATCAATTCCAGCAGCAGCCTCATATCTTCCCAAAAACCACTTTACATCATCACCAACAAACTTGGGCCCATACCAAGTTTGAATCCTTACTGAAGGCCTGACACCATCAGCAGCAGCAGAAATAACATCAGCACCAGATGGAGAAGACATCCCAAATAGCACCAGAAACCAATAAAATCTGCAAGGTTTCATCCCTTTACTAGGATAAAACAACAAACAAAAACAAAAACAACAGATCTAGCAAGGGTTCAGACCTATACCTAGATCCCTACTACCACAGATCCTGTACTGGTTCAGCCAGTTACCAGAATCACCAAATAACCAACCAATCAAAATCCAACAACCAGAAAACCAAAATCCAGAAGTCCAACAAGTAAGTTTCTTCAGAAGCTAGAGAGTTCACACCCCACGTTGGGCGTCAAAAATGTAGAGTAGACTCCTACAGTCACCTTGCTGCAGGCAGAATCCAAGGGAGTTGGAAAAAAAAAGAAATCCCTGTCCCTCTAAGTAAACGTAAGATTCAATAAACTAAGCTTGAAGATCTGCTTGAAGAGTTGGATAAGTTGAAAATCTGAGAGAAAGACTTTAAAAGTATTGGAAACCTAATACCAGATTACACTGATACAAGTAACAGCAAATACTTAGAACAAGCCGCAAAACTTTCCCCAGAGACTGAAAAGTACATTAAAGTACCATAGAAACTACCCTTGGGATGATCTGTTCAAAGGTGCCTTATTAAAAGTCTTCCCCAGATTTACCCAGTTTCCCACCAAAATTAAAGAGTGTTCTTTATTATATTTTTTATTTTATAAATTTTATAATAAAAGAAATAAATTTGAGTCACCAAGGATGAGAGCTATCCAATGGTACCCTATATGTTGATATTTTTTTATTATAATTGTTGTTATATGTTAAATATTGTTAATTATCAAAAAAGACCCTTTTTATAGAAACTAAAAAACAAAAAACATGTAGAAGACTAAGATTCTCCCTTCCCCATATGATTCTCCTGCTCCAGACCTTTCCAACAATACCCTACATGCATATGATCTACAATAAACTATTGATCTAGTAAGCATAATAACTTTCTAACCAAATTTTGCCACAATAGCCAAACTTTTGGCACAGTGACCGAACTTTGCACTGGTGATCAGACTTTTCTACAGGTACCAAACTTTTCCACAGTGCCCAGACTTTTCTGCAGTGACCAAACTTGCACTGGTGATCAGACTTTTCTACAGTGACCAAACTTTGCCACAGTGCCCAGACTTTTCTGCAGTGACCAAAATTTGCCAGAGTGCCTAGACTTTTCTGCAGCAGTGACCAAACTTTGCCACAAATACCAACTTTTCCACAGTGACTTTGCTTTTGCACTGGAAAATCACCAGAGCTAACTGGAGCGCACCGGAGCACACTGTAAAAAATGGCTACTCCATGAGCACACTGCATCCACCAAAAATACCAAGAGAGCCCTAGAAAATACAGTAAAACCAATACCCAATACATGAATCCATCAGATAACAATAGGAATACAAACATATATCCATTCCAAAACACCATAAATCATCCAAAAAATCACCATAAATCCTCCAAAAATCACCATAAATCCACCCAAAAAAAACCCAGTTAACTCCCTTCAACCAAATCAACACCTGCTAACACCATGATTTTCTTCCAACCAAGGTCCAATCAAATTTACACCTAAGTAGCCTACCCAGATTTGGAATGCCACATCAAGCATAATGTTACAAGTGACTTGAGAAGATAATATTCTCTTGTTTTTTCAGCTGAGGAAGCTGAAGATTCAGATTCTTTAAATTTTTCAAATCAAAGGGGTATAAGCAAAAAAGGGAAGTAGAGAGTATACAGGATGTTCCATTCTTCTGCCTTGAGGGATCCTGCCTTCTTAGATCCTACTGATTTTGGAACTCGTCTTAGCCAGGAACGTCTTCTTACTTGATCAATCATCTTCCACAAAACCTGTAGCTCTTCTGCTTTGATTCTTGTATTACTACTACCTTCATTTTCTTTCTCCTTACCTTTCCTTTTATTTTCAGCATCTCTAGTTATCTCATTCAATGAGTGAGATCCTTCACTGTTTGATATGCTAAAGCTCCGTTGCTTTAAGCTATATAATGAATACCTACAGCTAGCTCTGTGAGACTGTAATAAGGCTAAATCACTATATGGAGGAATAAACTTGGAGCTGGATGACCTAGATGGCTTCTTGATCAATTTTCTTTCAATCCTTCACTCTCTAGTCCATGATGAATTGATGACTGTCTTGAAATTTTAAGTCTTTTCTACTTCTGCTGTCTCACATGTCCTGTATCATTATCATTATTATTCATGGTGCTTAAGCTACATCTATGGTTTTTAGAATGTTTATACAGTGAAGTATCAGAAAAGAAATTGTCATCTTCTTCTCTTACATTCCAATTTTTATCCTTTTTCAGCTTTCTTTCTAGATCTTTTGCTGCAGTTTATATTTGAAAAAAAGCTTAGAATGTGATCTTTTAGGTTGCCAAGTATATGTGAATGCATAACATCAATTGAGAAATATTAAGTTGGATGCCAATATTCAAAGTTATTCAGCTCACTCAATCATAACCCATGATTCTGAACAATTGGTACACGCTCCCAATGTGACTTAGAACTTTTCCATTTTGTTTCCCAGCACATGTGATCCTCATGATTTTGTAATGAAAAATTTCCCACATTCTTTTCACTAATTTCATCTTTAGAGATATTACAAAAAAAGCAAAAAATTCTTACTGAGTGACTCAAAAAGCCAGTCAATTTTTGTATTGCAGGAATTTCACCTATCAAAGAGAACAATGCAACTCTTAATTTACAGTCTCGTGAATAAAGATGCATCTTTTCAATCAATATACCATCCCATAAAGTTTGTAGAGCATTAACCAGTGGTTTTAGAAGGTGATTGAGCTTTTCACTTGTGTGTTCTGTTGGTCCAGGTATAATCACATAAAAAAAGGATTTTCCATTTTGTATCTATCTTCTTGAGGGAGGTTCATACACACCATCATAATATTGCCTACATACTTCTGATAACCTCCAATCCTATTACCACCAGGCCTAAACCAGTTGACATATAAAATAAACACTAAGTTGCCTGAAGTTATTGTATATTCATCATCATTTCCACCCAGAGCTAGAGTGGTAATGGTAAAGTTTTCTAAATTGAGCCATCAAAAACATCCTTCATCAAATAACACTCTACATCATCTGCAGTAGGGGTTTTCATCTCAATCAGAAGCTCAAATTTGAACAGTTTTATCTTTTTCTTAAGCCAGTAAATAAATCAATTGTGATTAAATGTTTTAATAGAATAGTATTTCACATGTTCTTGATGTTCTTCCATCAAATACATCCTTTTTTCACATTTAACTTCAATTTGTCCTGCTCCAAACATTTTTAAATAGTGCTTTGATGATGAAAAAACGGTTGATTTCAACATAGTACAGATGGTTGAGATTCATAGTTATACTCATAAAGAGCAAAGAATTCAGCACAGCATGTTTTGGTGAAAAATGATTGATTGGGCTTTAATTGACTAACAACCATATTTATCAAGAGTGGGATCAGGTGGAAAATGCTATCAGAATCCAGTTATCAACCATCACCTAGAAGTTTGAGCTTCTTAATTTCTTCATCCAAATATTGATTACAACCTTCTTTACTCAAATGATGAATCAGATAATTCTTTGCTGTCTGCCTCATAATTATTTGGCTATACCCTTCCCCAAGATTTGAGTTTCTAGAGACTGTTGAAGATGCTTCTGCCCCCAATAGCAACTGCCCCTATATAATAAATCATCAAAACATCATAAAGACTTTTATTCTCACTTTGAACTATAGATATACAGCTTACTGTTTCTGTGGAGCTAAAACTTCCAATGTTAAGTGGATTGTTGGAAGAAATAACCATCTGGGCCTTACTATTTCTTTCCTCTTGATGTTTTGCATAAGAATTAGAGCTTTTGAATGCCATACCAAACTTTAAAGGACCCAGAAGAAGTTTGAAACTTTCTATTGACACATCCAAGCTCTTGAAATTTACATACATGAAAAAATGGAGGCATTGTAATTGTGATAAATGTAGGAATAAGTTATCTGTTGGAAGGTACCTATCACAGGTATTCCTTTTTTTGCAAGGCACTAGCTAATATAAGCTAGATTTTTTTATCAAAAGAATATGATGGAATATGAGTTTTCTTTATTTTTCTTTTATCAAACTCCTTTTGAGATATATCTTACTACCCTATAATTATTTGATTTTAGTAAAAAAATTTAGTTATGGACTATAAGAAAATTAATCCATATTTTTAACATAATTATTTAAAAAATCACCTCAAAAATCAAAGCTTAACCCAAAAATAAGGTTCATATTTTGTAAAAAATATCACAAACATATTTCCTTCACTTTGAAAATTGGTTTGTACTAGGTTGAATTTTCCATAAAGAAATAATCAAAAACACTCAAATGATAGATGCTACAAAAGTGCACAACTTAAAGCATCACAAAAGTCTGAAACCTTGCATAAATTTTCATACAAAAATGTGATTAAGTGACACTCTAGTCTATTAATTCAGGTTGACCAAAATTACTCAATGGAATATTTATTACTATCATCTTTGACCAAAAATAATTTTTCAGTAATCAAAAAATGAAAATAGCATCAAATTTGTCAAATTATTTTTGTGGAAACATTTTTTGGAAATAAAAAAATCCTTTTCTCAAAAGAGTCCACTTTTATCACATAATCTTTCTCTTCCTTTTGTGTCATTCCTTTTGAGTTCAAATTGCATATAAAAACATAATTTATGCATATTATAATGCCATAAAGTTGAAATATTTCTTATTCTTAATTTTTGTGATATTTCTCCTTAAATCAACTTTGATCATAAAGTTTTGGAGATCCATAATTTATCCTTCCTGTTTGTTTAATTTTATTATACATTTTCTTAATCTAATTGTTTATGAACCCTATTAGCTCTTACTTTACTCATGGAAACCTCCCCAAAAACACATGAAAGCTTAATAAAATTTATAATGAGACTTTGCCTCCATTTGATTCTCACTTTTGTAGATCTATACAAAATTTTAGTTGTTCACTTTTTGATATGTCACCAGAGTCAAATGGATGGAAACAAAACCCTACTGAAGAGCAATTAGAGATATTTTAGTCATTTGACATGAATTCTTGCAATATCGCCTTTGAACTACCTCATCCAGAAAAAAATCCAGCTGTTTTGTAAAAGTATCCACCAATTTTCTGTGAATCTTTTATTGAACAAATTTTCATGTGAAGTTTCTAAGGGTTAACTTTTACTTGGAAGATTGACTAGTTTGACAAATAGAACCAGGTCTCAGAAAATTTTCTCATTAAACACTGGGACAATGCCTTAAAAAACAATAATTTGATTGCATATCCAATTGACTCAACTCAAATTAGCTTCTCAAATCAAACGGAAGTTCTTTACTGTTGGTTTTTAGGTCATGTTGATAAATTAAGACTTGGGGAGGATTCTTATAGCTCTCAAGAAAAAATCAAAGAGAGAAAGAATAAATATAGAATAAAAAAAAGTATGAAAATCCCCTTTTTTTTAACCATTTTTATTCATGACCTTTATTTCAAATAAAAATGATAGATAGTATTCAGTAAACCAAACTAAACTTCTCAAACAACTTCCACATTGTGAAACTTATCATAACCTTTTCACAAAAATCAAGTGTTGTTCAGACACCAAAATTTAAAATGATGGATTGTTAAGATGTATCTTAATGCAATGGAGGTCTGATGATTTTTCTAAAGTTGCACAATATCTTGAACAACAACACTTTGATATTCAATATACTTCAGCCTACTCTGGAAGTGTGCTAAAAGACTTGGCCTTGTACAACAAAATCAGTTTGGTTTCAATATTATCACCTAACCTTAATCCTTCTCATGTCCCCCATAATTTTCTAAATGACTGTTATTCTCCCTTATATCTTGCATCTCTAAATCATCAACAACTCAGACTTTTAAATCCTTGAAATCCCATAAATTTACCTGTTCTCCTTGAAATTCTTGCTTCCTCTAATGTAAGTGATTGATAAACTCCCTTAATAATAGGTTTGCACACTAATAATCCTCATTTCCACTGTTTGGCACACTTAGCCTTGAAAAAAAATCATAATTTTAACAATTACTATTATCATTAAAGTTTATAAAATTTAAATTTGGCTTGAATTGTTAGCTTCATTTTTTTCCTTTGAATCTTATACATGCTGAATTCTATACTTCTATGTACAAAATAATTCAAAAAATTCACTTCATTTTGCTTCCCCATTCTATACAGCCAATCAACAGCCTGCTGCTCAACTGCTGGATTCCAATTTTGCTCCTATTTCAACATTGAACATATAAAAAATTTATTATTTTTTTCTTAATATGAAATATAAGACATTTAGTTCACTGTTATATATACATTTTGAGCACACCTGAGATCTATACCCACTCCTGCAGCCTGAATTGTTCCAACCAAAACTTGTCAATTTTAATTAAAATGGAATTCATGCAAATTTTCATCTTACTTTGTCCTGCTGAGTGCACCCATAAGCTGGGTATACCTAATATTGTGGTTATTTAGAGCCATTTTTATTCTATTTTGAAATATTAGAAAATTGATTTTAATAAGCCAACACAATTTTGTAAATCAATTCATTATAGAATCACTTACATCTGCAAAAAGTCTGCAAATTTGGAGAATATAACAGCTTTTGTAAAATTAACACCCCTTTCATCAGAAAAAATGTTTTTCAAGTGCCCTATAAGATATAAAATCTTTGTGGAATGCTTCTAGGTGAAATCAAATGTTGGAGTTTCATCCTGATTTTTGTAGAGTGGATGGTTGCAGAATTTTCTTAAAATAATCAGCTCTCTAAGAAACTCAGATGAGTCTCAAGGGAGGTCAGTGCTTCTGGGGGACCCATATTTCTCAGTGAATCCTTCTTGAAGAACATCAAGTTTAGACCTCCATGGATCTGCTAATTGAACTGATATCACCCTTTGAATCTTTTTTGAAGAGACAAGATTGCATCCTTTGTTCTATGTAGGCTTATGACTTTTATTAAGTGATTTATTGATTTAATAGAATAAGCCTTTCCTTTTTACAAACCTGGAAAAAGTAAATTATCCCATAACCAGTCTTCATTCCACTTTTCAATTCTAAGAAAAATGTGAGACTTTGAAGGTCAGTGGGCCTGTTCTGAAGTGGAGTTCCATTCAAGCATAGTCGGTGCTCAAATTCCAAGTCAAATATTGTTTGAGCCCTCTGCAAGTAAGGATTTTAAATGTAACTAATGGAATATTTATCAAAATTGATTATAAAAATTAATTTTTAAGTTTTAGATATAGAAATGGGCACTAACTGAGCTTCATCTAAAACATCTCAATACAAAAAGAGATTTTGAGTCACTTGTATCTTTTTTTGGCTTTGATTTATTAACTTTGTTGGGATAGCTGTTTCATAGGTTGTTAAAACAATAGTAGTGTCCTGTAGCTCATTGATGTTAATATTTTTACAATCCTTCCCATAAAGAACATTGAAAGGAAGTGCATTATCTTCAAAGTGCACACTTATTTCATTGATCCAACTCAATAGTTTTGCCAGTGGGCATATAATCAGTGTGGCTGAACTCCAATCAATACCTTCTTGATTTTCTGAGACCTGGAATTATCTTGCTTCACTTTGAGCTGCACTAATAAGTGAAAGAGTCGAAAGTGTCTTTCCCAAAGCCATATCATCAGCGAGTATTGACCCGTTTCCTTCAGGGGTTAATTAATTGTAAGGAAACTGATCTTTATAGCCATTGATTCCAGCTCTAAGCCAATTTTTTTCCTGGTGCCTCAACATGATATCCAACTCTTCCTTTAAAACTTGTTCATTGTAAATCATTAAATTTATTGCTTGAAGTTCATGTGTTTTGAGAACTGTTTTAATTCCTTGGATATGTTGATCAGCTTTCCAATCTTGAGTACTCTGAGATATTTAGAAAGAGCCTTCAAAAATTACATGCTGGATATTAAAAAAGATAGTGGATTCATATTTCAGGATTGGACATGAATTAGCAAGCCTGATTAGTGTACTTGAAGAAAAGAGGCATCCCCATAGTTGATACTGATTACCAAAAACTGGAACCAAGTAAGCATGAAAATAGAATGGCTTCATAGGATTCAAGGAACTTCTTGGTTTAAATGGTGAGATCAAAACACAATTTCACCCAATATTGGTCTAATGTTCTGACTCTTCACCTTAGAAATATTACCTACAAGGTTTGGTTTTCTTTCTTCAAATAGTCCAAAAATATGAACATTCAAATGGCCTCTCTGTAAAATTGTGGGGGTTGGTGGGTTTTGAAATCTTGAAATTACATTCATATAAATTTTATCAATTGTTATTGAGAGCTGTCCAACACATCTGAGACTTGACATCTTAAGTAAGAATGGTATCTGAAGATAGTGGTTGTTAAAAGATGAATTGAAGCAAAAAATGAATAATCAGTTTTGAATAAAACAACAAAATAACTTTTAAGCATCTGCTATGCTAAGCTCATAATTCTTACACATGTATTATTATTATCTTGTTAAAAAATATTGGAATTAATAAATGATAACCGAAATGAATAATATGGCTTAAAAATAAATCTTGAGCCTGTAGAGTAAATTTGGGTTTGTGGAAGAAGAAAAATTTTCTTAATAAAAATGTGCTTTATTGTAACATTATAATCACGAAAATATAATAATTTCACTATTATAACACTTATTTATGTTTGTCTAATAGTGAAATGCTTTAGATGGCAGTTCAAAATCCAAATTGAAACTACTACCTAGAACAATGCCTTGATACTAACATACTTTTTTAAGTCTTTGGACAGAAACTTATGGTGATCTCAATAATATTAAAATTTATTTTCATTGTATGTTTTATAAAATATCTATTTAGTCTAATGTAATAATTGAGACACTACAGTTTAAACCTCTGTTACCAACTTGGCAAGAAAATATCTGTAGATATTCTTAAGCCAAATATCAAATTTTGTTTTCAACAAGATGGGAAAGTGAATATTATGACATGTTAAGTGATATTTTCAAGCTTTTCTCAATCTTTGCTCAGCTGAAGATCAAAGTAATCACCAAGCTCCAAGAGACATGTGATTGAGTTGGATTGAACCTAGGTCTAACTGTTTACCAAATATTTGTCCAATTGATTTAAATCTGGTTTCAAATTAAATTCCCAACAGCTTTTCAAAAGCTTTCCAACCACTTCACAACATTTTTAAATGAGGGGTTTTGCTAGCAATACCCCTCCCCCAAATTTCTGTGGTGATATCAATAATTTATTGTATTGGCCTCCTGTTATTCTATAAATGGTAGAGGTATAGTTGATTCTTGTTTAAAGAAACTATACCTTTCAACATTATAAATAATGGATAATTAGCGGTTCTATATATATTATTGATATATGGAGAGAAATTAAATGAAGTGTCAACACATACTTATGTATTACTTCTGTATTTATCATAATTATTTGGAATAGGATTTAAGCTTCAAATTTAATATTTTAATGTTTAGGGTATAGTTAAATCTCTTTTTCCCCACCCATAGGGAAGAACACTCTACTTGTGAGAAATAAAATAAAGCTTTAATTACAAACACTTGATTAATATTTTAAATGCAGCTAATACTCATGTTTGATACATGCATGTTGGATATGATTCTTTATTCAATCATAAGAATATAATGATTATTTTTTGAGGCCTTATTTTTAACCATTGCATTCTTTTGCACTTTTTATTTATTTATTTTTGAAATAAATTAGTTTCTTATCTACTATACTACAAGATGGAGGCTTCACAAAGTTCTTTTATAAAGAAAAATCACTGCTGTGGAAAAAAAATCAAACAACAAGCATGTAAAAAACATCAAGAATGCATTACATATGGTTGAAAATTATGGTATTGAGACAGATGGAAGGATGGCAAAATATTTTTCTAGGAGTTTTGTAAAAAATTGAGTTAATACAGAATGGTATTATATTTTGAATTCCAGCTGTTAAATTTTCCATCCAATCTACTCCTCAATTCCAAGTGTGATAGTGAAATCATTTTCTATTGAAGATCATCTTTATTTAAAAATGCTTAAAGCAAAAATTCAGTACATTAAAGACTTTTTGTATAGTGAACATCAAGTTTTTAAAAATATAGCTCATAATAATGGTGGTGGATTTGGAAATATGTTTGTTGGTGGTTGATGTTTAGATAGGATAAAGTTTCTATTATATTGTAAGTATTATATAGTTTTATTTATGAATAGTTTTAATTTTCTATTATTTTAAATATTTTTCAGGGAAATATGCTTCTAAGCCCTAATATTTTGCAAAGTATGATTGTTGCATGAAGCCAATAGAGTTATTCTTTAAATTTTTTTATCAAAATAAATCTAATATTAAGTATTGAGAACCAGTAAAACTCTTTCAAAAGCTTGGGATTCATAGGTTTGGAGAAACTTTTAATGATCAAGAAATTGAACCATTTTCTGGTAATATTACTTGAACAACAGGCTCAAATGGAAACGGGTTTTTGAATAGTACTCACTGTGACTCAGAACATAGCAAGTATACATTTGGAATTCTCATGCCTAAAGAAACTGAGAAAAATTCTCTTCATCAATCTTATGACTCAAATCAACAACATCAAAAGGTGGAGATCTTCATTTTAAAGAAATAGCTTTAAAAGTAGACATGGAGGCCACTAATGGCATCACAGCAATTCTAAGGCCAGAAAACCTTCTTGATAATTTCACTTCACAATATTATGAAATTGGTGGATTCACTTGCCATGGCTCTTCTATTCAAATAATTAAAAGACTTTTCAATGCATTTAAAAAATTCCTAGAGATTGAAATAGATATTTTTTAGTACTTAGATATAAATGAGGAGTTAGAAAGATGTAAATTTCTTATCATGAAGCTTTCTAAGTACAATGAAAGAACTGATTTAACAAAAAAATAAAATTTTAGTGAATTACTATATATTTAATGTTAATAAAGACATTGAAAATTTAATAAATAGAGAAAAAGATTCTGATATACATGTTAATAGAAAAATTTAATGACAATTAAGTAGTGATAGGTAGAAATGTGATTATATTGTACAAGTATAATTTTAGTTTAGTAGTAGAATTATATATTTACACAATTCCATTAAAATGTTTTAAGAAGCTGATGATTATTTATAATCTAGTGGAAAACCCAAAACAATAAAAGTATCAAGTAAAATGGATGTAAAAATTGAAAAATCATAATACAATAAAAATTATCATTGCTACAAGTAAAATAAAACATATATAATAGAATATAAGAAACAAAATATAGCTTTTTAACTTGCTTAATTATTGCAAATGGAAACTAAAAATATACAATATCTTACAAATCCTTCCTAAAATATTATATGCATCATCATAAATAGATCTGTACTATTAATATTATTTTTACAAATATTAAAATTTTGCTAATTTTTCAATAAGTTTTTTCTTATTAATAAGTTAAGTAAAACCATGTATTATTTTATTTTTATTTAAGTAAAAATAAAAATAAAAAATAAATTAATGGAAAATTAAATATTAATTTTTTTTGATTCATTCATTATTTACTTTCATATCTAACTTGAATTAATTTAGTGGCATTTTTCAATCTTAAATTTACTAAAATTTGTTCACTAGTGTGACTTGTGATTTTTTTGATAAATTGAATATTTCTTGTCATATAATTATATTTTAATGAAGCATATAATTGCAAAAGTAGAACTGAAAAAATCAATAAAAGGAAATGAGATATGTTGAGAACAATGAATCTATCAATAAAATTAGATCTCCAATAAAGATTAATTTTAGTTTTGAAATTTGCTTTGTAGAAGAGGAATATTTAATTAATATGAATCTAAGTTTCTTGTAGATCTTGACTTAGCATTCATCATCCATCTTTAACTCAGGTTCAAAATTCCTAAAGCTGAATTATATGATGATATTTTTATATATCTAATTTAATTTTTTTTAAATTCTTAAAACAAATTATGTAAAATAGAAACTACTACATCATTTATAAGTAAATTTATTATATTACAAAAAAATATGTCAGGCTAAGATCAACTAAATGGGCATGAAATAACTTGAAAAGTCTTTGTCTAGAAGATTCAAATGGTCCTATATGAATACTGTAGTATAAATCCAACAAATAGTAAAATATAATTCAGAATAACGGTTTCAGTAATATAATTCTCACTATTCTTATATGTGGCTTAAAATCTTTTTAGTTGGTAGAAAAATAGATTTTAATAATTCAGATACAATTCAAAAAACTTATAAAATTACTAATTGATATGTATTGTAATTAATTTGGTTATATTGGTTAAATTGTAATGATAAAGAATGTAGAAACAAGACCCAAAAACCTCCTCCTTTTATACACACTGAGCTTCCCAGTAAATCCCTTAATGTACCATCCAATACACAGTTAATGACGCCTCAAACAACTAATAGACCTGCTCATCAACATCCCTAGTGACCCATGACATAATTATACAAGTAACAACCGCCAAAATCCTATTAATAATAAGGGAAATCCATCAAAATTAAAGAGAAAGACAAAAAGAGAGTATATGCATATAAAACAATAATATAAAAGACTAAAGGAGACTTTTTAAGCTTAATAATAGATTAATAATAAGGGGAATCTAATGTAGAAATGGAGGGGCTAATCCTGACATTTTACTATGTGAAATTCCCATCCAAAAATAACCAATATTGACTGAGAAACCACCCATAAACTCAAAAAAAGTGTGAGATGTGGAGTAACTACATGCATTCCTTGGTAGGCGCTTGCACGGGTAAATCCTTGAATAAAATTAGGCAAATTTAAGTGTGGTGATGAAATAAAATGCCAAGAGTGAGGTTATTAATGAAATTAGTGCATATAAACAAGGTCAATGCACTATTAATTAAGCTAGGACACTAAATAAGCGCCTGTTGCCTATTTTAGTGTGTTTACCACAGTTGGAATAGAATGTGGGGTAATTATAGTGTGAAAAAGCTAACTTTTCTAAAAATGAAGCTATTCACATGGGAAAAAAGCAGGCAGTATGTGGCCAGTACACAGAAGCTGTCAGGCTAAGGTCAAGTACAAGGACGTGAACTGGCTTGAATAGTCAGTTTTCTAGAAGATTTTTGTGGTCCTATATGAATACTGTAGTCTTAATCCACTAAATTGTATAATAAAATCAAATATAAAGGTCTCAGTAATATAATTCTCACTATTATTATATAAGGCTTACAATCCTTATAGTTGGTAGAAAAATAGATTATATAAATTCAGATACTATCCAAAAAGTCTTATAAAAGTACTAATTGATATTTATTGTAATTGGTTTGGTTATATTGGTTAAATTGTAATGATAAAGAATGTAGAAACACAACCCAAAAATCTCCTCCTTTTATACACACTGAGTTCCCCAATGATTCATTTGATGTACCACCCAATAAAAAGTTAATGACGCCTCTAAACAACTAATAGACATGCCCATCAACATTTTCAGTAACCCATGACATAATTAGAAGAGTAACAACTGCCAAAATCCTGTAATAATAAGGGAAATCCATCAAAATTAAAGAAAAAGACAAAAAGAGAGTATATGCGTATTAAACAATAATATTAAAGACTAAAGGAGACTTTTTAAGGTTAATAATAGCTTAATAATAAGGGGGATTTTCTGTAGAAATAATGGGGCTAATCCTGACATTATACTACGTGAAATTCCCATTCAAAAATAACCAAAATTGACTGAGAAACCACCCAAAAACTTAAAAAAGAGCGTGAGATGTGGGGTAACTACATGCAGTTCTTGGCAGGCGCTTGCACGGGAAATCCTTGACTAAAATTAGGCGAATTTAAGCGTGGTGATGAAATAAAGTTCCAAGAGTGAGGTTATTAATGAAATTAGTGCATATAAACAAGGTCAATGCATTATTAATTAAGCTAGGACACTAAATAAGCGCCTGTCGCCTATTTTAGTGTGTTTCCCCACAGTGGGCGTAGAATGTGGGGTAATTATAGTGTGAAAAAGCTAACTTTGCTAAAAATGAAGCTATTCACGGGGGAAAAAAGCAGGCAGTATGTGGCCAGTACACAGAAGCCATTTCTGGCATAAAAAACACCAAATTTGAAAAGTGTTATTTTTATGTATTTAAATAGCCAAATCAATAGTTCTAAATGAGCCCAATTGATCTGTCTAAGCGCAATTTTGATATTCTCAATTTTATAGCGCATATAGTCAACTTTTAAGTGAAATAAAGCCCATTTCTTGTTTTTTGCGTAAAACAATGAATATAACAGCTTTAAGTGTACTTAAAAATTATGTAGCCTTATACTTAAGGTTCTTAAGATTACCCTAACATATTCCAACTTAATATTAAGTACATAAGACCTATAAAAGGTGGATATATGCGTGTATATAAGGTGTTATAATGGCATTTTTTGTGTATTATCATAATTTTACTTATGTATACTATTTGTGTACTCTTATTTATTATTCCCATGTATAGTTCATGTGTTTAACATAACTTATAATTACTTTTTACTCAGTCCTGGAGATATACAGGCTGACACTCACCCACCCAAAAAAAACAATAAAAAAAATGATAAGGTATACATTTTATTTTATTAATTTGTAATTTTCAGGTATTCAGAATAAATCTGTAGCATTAAAGATTAAACTTTAAAGAAATAAAACATAATAAAATATTATGAGTACTGGTTTTTTAACCCCTCAGCTGGTTGAACAGAAATTCATTCCTGTTTAAATTTTTTAAGAAGGGTGGATAAATTAGAAATTTCTTTTTCAGGTATCCATTTATCAAATTCATTTGATTTCCCTTTAAATCTTAGTAAATACTCAGTTCCTTTTTCTTTAGTAAGGATTCTTTTCTTGAGTATTTTTTCAATCTCTGCTTTTTCCACAATTTCTTCAGGTTGCTTTCTAGGCCTTCCCCTTCTTTTTGGAAAAAAGTCAGGATCATTTGCATGGTAAGGTTTCAATAATGAGATAGGGAAAACTTGATGTTTCCTATCATATGGAGCATATAATATGAGTTCCACTGCATTATTCCCAACCATTTTATTTACTACAAAAGGTCCTACAAAAGGATCCTTTAATTTAACATTACCTTGTAAGTTAAAATGTAGTGTTGATATGAGGACTTCATCTCCCTTTTTAAATTCAAATTCTTTATGAGATTTGTCCCACCTTTTCTTTTCATATTCAAATGCTTTTTGGATGCATTCTTCTGCATGCTTTCTACACATTTGTTGCATATGAATAAAGGATTTAGTGCCAGGGTGTATATCCAACCTTGGTAGTTTATTTAAATGATTTACTGGGGTATTTGGTACATATCCCAGCCAGAGTTCAAATGGTTTCTTCTCTGTTACAGAATGAGTTGTGCTGTTATAAGCAAATTCAAGGCCAGGAATTAATGTTACCCAGTCATGTGTGAATTTCTCATTGTTTTGTATTCTAATCCAAAGGCAAAATATCTTCTGATCATGTCTTCTAGAGTTTGTATCATCCTCTCTGCCAGCCCATCAGTTTGTGGATGGTGTGCTGTAGACAATTTTAATTGACAACCTGATACTTCCATCAAAGATGTCCAGAACTCTGAAGTAAATTTAGGATCTCTGTCAGAGATTATGGCTTTGGGGAACCCAGCAGTATTCATCATCTGAGTCCACCATAGTAATGCCAAGTCTTTTGCAGATACCTCTTTATGGGTAGGGATAAACTTACACATTTTTGTTAATCTATACACTATTACCCAGCAAGAATTGAAACTTTCTTTTCCTGCTAATGGCAAGCCAGTTACAAAATCCATGTTTATAATTTCCCATGGAGCTTTTGGCTGCTCTATTTGTTGTAACAACCCAGCTCTCTTCCCAGTTAATCTTTTAGATTTCTGACAAGAGTCACATGTTTCAATGTATTTTTTGTACATCCTCTTTCATGTTTATCCACCAGGCTGTATTTTTAACTCTGGTTAATGTTTTGTTAAAGTCAAAATGACCAGCTAAGATGTCATCATGACAAGTACTCAATATTAACTCTTTCATAGAAGGTGGTATTACTATTACATTGCTTAACTTTTTCCTGTAATATATATATCCATCTTCAATTGATAGTTTACCTTTTTCCAACACATTTTTATACTTTGGAGGCAAGGTTTTAATTAATGCACTCATGGAGGCATTTGTTGGATGATTAAGAATGGTAGATAGTTTAGACAAATCTTTAACAGATGAATAATTTTCCAATATAGTTTGCATAAACTCTTCTTCTAAATCCACTATATAAATCCCAAATATATGTATAACCTCATTTTCAGGTACATAAGCTGGGTTGTCAGCATCATTTGGCAAAGGACTTCTGGATAATAAATCCACATTTGAATGCAATGTTCCTGCTCTGTGAGTGATTGTCATTCTTCCTCCGTACTCTTGTACAGCTAGTTGCCATCTAAACATGTGCCTATTAGGTGTTTTCATGTTTAGTAATGATTTAACTGAACTGCAATCTGTTATAAGTTCAAACTTCTGGTCTTCCAGATTGTAATGAAGTTTCTCCAAAGCTCACACCACGGCTAAACATTCTAGCTGTGTGGCACCATACCTTAATTCAGTTTTTCTTAAGGTTCTGGATATATAACAGATAACTACTTCAGATAATTTTCCATTTATTATCTGTTTCTGCTGTAAAGCAGGACCCAAACCAATGAAACTTGCATCAGTGTACAAGATAAAAGGTAGGGTGAAATCTGGCAGTCCCAATATTGGAGCTGAAATTAAACATTCCTTTAATTTATTAAAGGCGTGTTTTCCTTCATTATTCCAAATGAAAGCTTCATTCTTCCTGATTAAAGCTGTTAAAGGGGCTGCAATGGATTGGTAATTTTTAATATATTGTCTATAATATCCACACATACCCAAAAAACTTTGAACCTCTTTTACATTTTAGGTATCCCAATGTTTTTAATTGCTGCCACTTTTTTCTGGTCAACACAAATTTGTAATCCAGATACAACATGTCCAAGTACTTTCAAGGATTGAAATCCAAACTTACATTTCTTTAATGCAATAGTCATATTAATTTCATCCATTTTTTGAAATACTCTTTTCAGGTGATTTAAATGTTCATCATATGTTTTTGAAAACACTATGATGTCATCAATATAGACCAATAGCCATCCTTCAACCATTTCCTGATGAAAAACACAATCCATCAATTTTTGGAAGACTGAAGGGGCATTCTTTGGGCCAAATGGCATTCTCACATACTTATATATACCCATATGTGTGGTTATTAATAAGTAATTTTGAGAATTTCTTTCCACAGGAATCTGGTGGTAACCCTTGTTCCCATCCAGACAGGAAATATATTTTGCTCCTTGTAAGGTAGCATGGATAGAAGCTATCCTTGGTAGAGGGTAAATATCATCTACTGTATATGTATTCAGAGCTCTATAATCACCGCATAATCTTGCCATATCTTTTTCATAAGAGATTAATACTGGTGAAATGACACAATACTTAGGTGTTGTGTCCACTTTTTCAACAATACCCATTTCCAACAACAATTTTATATTGTCTTCAATATCTTTCCTTTTTGCAGGAGATGCTGGGTAAGGTTTCTTTTTTAAGCTGCCAGGAATATTATCCAGATCACAGCTTAGAGAGATTTTCATCTCATGGTCTTTGACCAATCCTAGTTCATTTGAGCCATGAGCAAATGCCATAGGATATGATTTAATCAATCTCAAAATATCTTCTTGTTCAATTTTTGAGAGTTGAGGACTGAAAGAGGCCTTTTGGATTTCATTTTCCAATTCACCCACTTCATTGGTGGTTCTTCCACCTTGCAGTTGTTCTTCTCTAGGAGAAATGGCATATACTGAATTTTCAGAACATATTTTGAATTTTCTTTTACCATTCACCCCTATGGTGAAACAACTGTTTGCAGAATCTAGTTTAATGCCAAATTTTGTCAATAAATCATTGCCAATAATAAACCAATCACTACAATTATTATTATCCATTACTACAAATTCACAAACTGCTCTAAAATATCCATTATTATATTTAAAGAATACAGCAGTTTTGTATTTGCCAATTGGATTTAATACTAAACCAAAACCCCTCCAGTTCTTTGTCTGAACAGGTTCTAGTTTTTCCTGGTACTTACTATCAAGTTTCATTAATGCATTTAGTGAAACTACACTACCTGCAGCCCCAGTGTCAAGAATGGCATTCATTTCTTTTCCACATATGATAATAGGAGCTCTGATAGGTGTTATTCTGTAAGTGTCATGAGATACATCTTTAATTATTTCAGCTTCCTCTATGGAAGTTAAAGATGTGTCTGTATGAGTTATAGCATCATTCAGGAACATTATATCCTGTTCTAATACAAATATCTCATTTTCATCATCACTGTAAGATATGTTACTTTTGCGATCCTCACTAGATTCCACATTCTCATCTTCATGATTACTAGGTTCAGAATTCTGTGAGGTTTCAATAACATTTATTCTTTTCTTACACGTGTGACCTTTAACCCAAGGTTCATTACATTTGTAACAAGTGTTATTTTCTTGTCTCTTAGGGACAAGGGGAGCTGAAGGTTTTTTCTTTTCCACTGGTAACTTACTTGTAGTAGGTTTTACCACGTCAACACTTTGTCTGTAATTACTATACTTGGTTTCATACTTGTGGTTTAATAATATCTCATTGCATATATTAATGAATCCAGAGGTGTCTCTGACAGTTTCAGTTCTAGCTACAATAATGTCTCTAACTGATATAGGCAATTTGTATATTATTTTTTCTTTCCACTCTTCATAATCCATTTTAGGATCCATAGCTTTCATGATTTTTTTTAAATTCATTAAGAAGACAATGGGTTTATCTCCAGCATTTGGATTATATCTGGCCCTTTCATACAGTCTTTGTTGAGTGATTCTAAATTTTGGGCCACCAAATTGCCTTTCAATTAGTGCCTTCCATTCATTCCAGGAGTAATTAATTCCCTCACTCAATACAGATTCAAACCATAATAAGGCCACATCTGTAAATAAAGATATTAACTTTGAAGTAATTTCTTCATCAGGTAATTTATATGAAAATTTTAAGTTATCAATTCTTTGTATGAATTGTTGCCAATCAGATTTTGAATCCCCGTCAAAAGAAGGGTACTGATCTAACTTAGGCCAATTCTTTAGGCTAGTTTTAGCTTCCCTAACCTGAGGAATATTGAGTAATTCACTCACTTTAGAAAGATGATCATTAATTTCATCTTTTACTGATTTTATATTCTCAGAGCCCATGACACTATGTTCATGTTCCATCATTGGTTTATCATCAGAGTGTTTCATAAAAACTGGTACTCTTTCTACATAAGAGGTATTATCCTTTATTGTTTCAGTATTTTTCAAAATGTTGGCTACCTCAATTTCTACTCTTTGTAACCTATCTTTTATTACAGGTACATGAGTTAAAGTATCATTTACATTTGAAAAAGACAATTTTACACGTCCCTCTATGGTGGCCATAATATTTTGAGAATGTTCTAATTTAATTTCTAAATTTTTAATCTCAGAATTTAATCTTTTGTTTTCATTGATCAATTCATTATTTGAATTCTCAATAACTTTTAACTTATTGGCTGTTGTACTCAATGATTGTGTGATGTTTAATAATACACTTTCTGTATTATTGTTGGACTCTCTAGAGAATTCTTCCAATTTTTCAATTCTTAATAATAATTTACTAATTATTTTTGATTCCATTGGATTTTCTTTCAGAAAATATTCAATTTTTTCTGTTTCCAATTCAGAAGATTCATCATCAGGGTCAATTTTTAATTCATTTGATTCCATTTTTATATTAATAGTATTTTCCTGGTGATCAATAAAACTATGTACATTGTCCTCATGTAATGACAAGTCTAACATGTTATTTTCAAATGAATAATTTTTTAAATCCTTATCAATTATATCCAATAACTCTCTATCAATTTCATTACCTATAAGTAATTCATTGTTAGTATTATATAATTGATCTTGAGAAGATGGATGACTTACCATGCTCTTATTCCATTTCCCCTGCCTCTCCTTGGCTTTCCCCTGTAAAGGTGACTGCTGGATCCCTGTTGAGGAGGACTTTTGTAGTTTTGGGCATACCAATCCCACTTCCATTTGCTTACAGTTATCTTTTGGTCCTCTTCTGGGACTGGAGGTGTTGCTGTGGTATTTGGTGCCACTGGTTGTTGATGAGACCTTATATCCACTAGAGCCTGGTTGACTTCTATAAAGCCCTGTGCCGCCCTTTTCTCCAGATTGTTGATCTGGTCTAACATATTGTTTACTCTTATTGTTAGTGTATTCAGTAGGGTTGAGAGGGAGTGAATTTGCTCTTGTAAGGTGTGTTTGGACTTCTTTATTGACATTTGTTTTAAGAGCTTTTCCTTTTCCTCCATGGACATTGGTGGGGTGTTGTTTATTGTTACTGGTGATTCTTGACCCTCCATTTGGATGTCCTGTAACAGGTCTTTCAGCTCTAGTTCTTAAGTTATAAGGTTTTGCCTTATTACTTACAATGTCATTGTTGTCACACATTTTTACGTGGAATTCGAAAGAATTGAAAGTTTGAGATATGAAAAACTTCAAAAAGGAGTTTAATCAGTATTTATTAATACCACTGAAGACAATTTAATTGCTTACTTATTGGTATGAAGTGAATCTTAAAGTGCCAAAAGTCAAATATGCTTTTTATGTGGTCACTTAATTTAACTGGTCTACAATATGTAGCCGTGTTTTTATATTAAAAAAGAAAAACAACTGTCAGCAAGATTCTTTTTTAAATATAAATGAATTTTACAAACCAATAGAAAAGGGATTAAGAGTCCTGTAAAAAGAAAACAATTAATCAGTATAATTGGTTATCATCTGCAAAGATCACAAATTTAATTGGTCTATTGACAGACTCCCACTAAGAACAATTTTATGTTAAATTAGTGGTAAAAATTTTATCTGCAAAGATCACAAATTTAATTGGTCTATTGACAGACCCACTAATAACAATTATATGTTAAATTAGTGGTAAAATTGTTGATTCAATATCACAATTTTATTATATAACAGGGCTTCTTTTTCTGAAATCACTATATAAGTGACCCCAACCTGTTGTAATTATCCAAATATTTCTATAGGGATATTATTTACGTGCACCTTCTTTTGAAAATTTCACTTACAGGATTATAACAGAATTCTTGAGGAAAGGTCCCAAATTGTCAGGCTAAGTTCAAGTACAAGGACGTGAACTAGCTTGAATAGTCAGTTGTCTAGAAGATTTTTATGGTCCTATATGAATACTGTAGTCTTAATCCACTAAATTGTATAATAAAATCAAATATAAAAGTCTCAGTAATATAATTCTCACTATTATTATATATGGCTTACAATCCTTATAGTTGGTAGAAAAATAGATTATATAAATTCAGATACTATCCAAAAAGTCTTATAAAAGTACTAATTGATATGTATTGTAATTGGTTTGGTTATATTGGTTAAATTGTAATGATAAGAATGTAGAAACACAACCCAAAAACCTCCTCCTTTTATACACACTGAGTTCCCCAATGATTCCCTTGATGTACCACCCAATACAAAGTTAATGACGCCTCTAAACAACTAATAGACATTCCCATCAACATTCCCAGTAACCCATGACATAATTAGAAGACTAACAACCGCCAAAATCCTGTAATAATATGGGAAATCCATCAAAATTAAAGAAAAAGACAAAAAGAGAGTATATGCGTATTAAACAATAATATTAAAGACTAAAGGAGACTTTTTAAGGTTAATAATAGCTTAATAATAAGGGGGATTTTCTGTAGAAATAATGGGGCTAATCCTGACATTATACTATGTGAAATTCCCATTCAAAAATAACCAAAATTGACTGAGAAACCACCCAAAAACTTAAAAAAGAGCGTGAGATGTGGGGTAACTACATGCAGTTCTTGGCAGGCCCTTGCACGGGTAAATCCTTGACTAAAATTAGGCGAACTTAAGCATGGTGATAAAATAAAGTGCCAAGAGTGAGGTTATTAATGAAATTAGTGCATATAAACAAGGTCAATGCATTATTAATTAAGCTAGGACACTAAATAAGCGCCTGTCGCCTATTTTAGTGTGTTTCCCCACAGTGGGCGTAGAATGTGGGGTAATTATAGTGTGAAAAAGCTAAATTTGCTAAAAATGAAGCTATTCACGCGGGAAAAAAGCAGGCAGTATGTGGCCAGTACACAGAAGCCATTTCTGGCATAAAAAACACCAAATTTGAAAAGTGTTATTTTTATGCATTTAAATAGCCAAATCAATAGTTCTAAATGAGCCCAATTGATCTGTCAAAGCGCAATTTTGATATTCTCAATTTTATAGCGCATATAGTCAACTTTTAAGTGAAATAAAGCGCATTTCTTGTTTTTTGCGTAAAACAATGAATATAACAGCTTTAAGTGTACTTAAAAATTATGTAGCCTTATACTTAAGGTTCTTAAGATTACCCTAACATATTTCAACTTAATATTAAGTACATAAGACCTATAAAAGTTGGATATATGTGTGTATATAAGGTGTTATAATGGCATTTTTTGTGTATTATCATAATTTTACTTATGTATACTGTTTGTGTACTCTCATTTATTGTTCCCATGTATAGTTCATGTGTTTAAAATAACTTATAAGCACTTTTTACCCAGTCCTGGATATATACAGGCTGAAAAAATATTAATAATTATTTAAGGTCTTTTACTTTTTTGAGAGTGTGGACCTCAATATATTTAAAAATAAATATAACACAATTAAATTGAATTCTAATTTGAAGTGTTTGAATATTTATCCATTGAATTATTTTTAAGAGTTGTTGATGGATATTTCTTTTTTCTTGGAGTTGAATGAATCTTAAAAACCTAGAAAAAGATTGTAGATACATTTTTATTGACCTTGATTTATTCACTTAGATGTAAGTAGAATTTGATCCATATGAAATTTTAGAAGAAAAATAACATTTCAGTAACTTATTATTGACCTTTAAGGATGAACAAGAAGGATGGCAATCTTAAAAGGGTTTTTTTTAAGATTTATAGAAATAACATCTATGAGTTCTTAATAAGGAGTACCCTAGTTTCTTTCTTTTCTTTTTGTCTTCTTAGAAAGAATTATATTTTTTTCCAAATTATTGAATGAAATTTGATATCTATTCATGAATATATAAGTGTAAAAAATTATCAATATAAAATATGAATAAAAATAAAGAAAGATAAATAATAGATCATTAAAATGTACAGTAAATTTTATTTTTAAAAATAATTGACAATGATAAAAAGATTTTTTTTAATTCAACTAGTTTTTCAAAGATACTTAAATATAAATTCATACAAATATGATGTCTTCTCATTATTTAAATGTCTACATATTATTTTATCATGCCACATATACATGTTATTAATATTAAATTAATTGAAAATTATTTCAAGAAGTTTTTCAAAGAGAATACTTAGTATAATTGAAATAATTATTCATCTAGAAATTATAGAAATTAGATTAAGAAATTTCTACTTATGAAAAATATTTGTTGAATTGTGAGAAAAAATTTATGACACTTAAGATTTTTTACTTTTGAACATTCTGAAAAGCAATGATAGAAAACTGTTTCAATTTTTTGTAATAATTATCTTAAAATTTGAGACAAATTCTAAGATTTATTGCCATTTTAAAGAAATATGTAGTGTTATGAGAAAAATGACATATAATATATTCTTCATTTTTTTTGAAATTTTTAATTCATCATGACATTGAGTTATTAACATTGTAATAGTATTTACTGAATAGAAAAAAGGTGTAAGAAATTTATACAATAATATTTTTTGATAGTTTGAGCATCTTTATTCAGATTTGGTAATAAATCTCACATAAATAAATAATTTGAGTTACACCAAAAAAGGTAGAAATATGATACAGGATATATTTACATGAATAAAGATTCTGTATTAATTACCTCAACAATAGAGAAAATTGATAAATTTGGCTGAATAAGATTCCAATATTCAAGAAACTCAGCTGCCATTGCCTTAGAAATATGGTAAGGGTGGGAGTATTAAAATTAAGTGGCATAGGCCCAGAATTATCTATTAAGGGTTTGATAATATTAAAGATATAAAAATTAAGTGTTTTCCAGATTTTTTCACTGCCTGGATTATTATCATCACTGTATTTTCTAAGGAGTCCAATTTATGTTATGAATTCTAAACAGTCTGAAGCTGACAAAAGCTGGTGGTCCTGTGAGGATAAAAATAAACGACAAACACTGTCAACCAATGAAAAAGTTAGTGATTGATATTTATGGTGTGCATATTCTTGATTCATCTTCTGAATAGAATCATTATGAGACTCATCAAATTGCTGCATATCTGTTGATTTATTTTAATTCCTTGAACATTTTTGTTTCTTGCTTTGAGCTTAAGATATATTTTCAGAAGCCTGTATAGATGTGAAAATAATTATTGAAATTATGACTTCTATTATTATGTTTTTAAATGGGCACATAGGAGTAATTGAAAAATTTTCAGCAGTTAACTTTGATATTGAGCTGTCAAACATACCAGGAACCTTTCTCTTCAGATGTGTAAGGTGGGATAGAATATGAAGGGCACAATCAATAGGACAATCTAGATTGAAGTTGGATTATTCAGAAGGAAGGGTAAATTCTTGACAAGAAAGATAAAGAGATGATGCGAAAAGGGACACCCACAAAGAAATCTGGTGAGCGCTTGGGCCAACTAGTCTTGATAGCATGTGTATCATCAATGATTCAAGGTGATCAGTATTTTAAATGGAGAAAGATTATTTGATTTTGGTTCTTCAGTGTTACAAGAATTTTCCAAATTTTTAAAGTTCAAATTATTGAACATCCAGATCTGCAAAGTTTCAACATTGAGAAAATCCAAAGCTAAAAAAATAAAAAAACAATTAGTTATCATAAAATGAATAAACAAACCTCAAGTAAGTGATACATACAGAGTACATTAAGTTTTTTAAGCATTTCTTCATGAGAAGATTTCTTCAGTTGAAAATTGAATTTAAGCAAAATTCCTTGTGGCTTTTTGAGAGAAATAGACAACCAGATTTTGAATAACTGATAAATTTCTGGCCATACCCTAAGTGCCTCTTGACCATTAATTCTACCTTCAAAAAATTGATGATTTTCAGCTATTGGCTTCTGAAATTTTGAGTTGCCAATTATTATTAGAGTATAAGGAATGGAATTATTAACAGTTTCTATTAATAATGATATAGTCTGTAGGATTTTTGTATAATTGATTTTAGATTTCGAAGATATGTCAACTAGAATCTCTCTCTTTGAAATTGAAGTATTTTTGTGTGGCTGGGAGGTGGATCAATTCTTCATTTGGTTTTTTATCAACCTCATCAGAAGAAGTAGCTTCATCATATTTTTGAGTTAAAGAAGCTTCATATTTCAGATTTTCATCATCATCATCATCATCTTTTACTTCTTCTTCATTATAGCAAGATTCACTATTATTTGAAGCTTTGGATTGATTGTGGTTTTAAGAACTGGATTAAAATATAAGATAAAGATAAGAAATAATTAATAAAAAAGTAAAAAATTTGGACATAGCTTTTAAGACTAATAGAAAATGTTTTTCTATATTACTCATAAAAGAAAGGAAATACCTTTTGGACACATTTTGGCTAGTTTGTTTAGATTTTTGAGATGTTGTGTAAGACAAATCCTTGGCAGGAGGAGTTTTAGTAGCACTGACAAGACTAGAGCCCCTAGAAAGTCTCATTCTTTTTAAACATAAAAGAATACTCTTATATCCCTTTTGAGATGTTGATTCATGGCCTTCAGGGTTAGATCTTTCATTATCATCATCATCTTTAACCATAATGACATCATCAGGAGGAATGATACCTTTTTCATAAGCTGAATTTGAATAAGTTTTAAAGAAAAAGGGTCAAATATCTATCCTGATGAGTTTAAAGAAGTTTATATAAAATAATTTCTTTCATTTTTTTGGGTCATCAATGCATTCAAGCACATTGTTATATGCATTTGAAATATAAGATGGCAAAGACTTCTGGCTAAGAGTTGACAGTAGTTCTTCAGTTTTTCCTTTAGAAAATTCAAGTATCTTGCTATATTGAGATTGGGTAATTTCAGTCCTTTTTTTGGCAAGAGAAGGGGGATTTGGATACATGCCTAGAGGTGGTTGTTTCTTGAGTTTGAAGAATTCAAATTGAGGATGCTGATGAGATTTTGTCAAATAACTACTTGGTGCTAATATATCAAATATATTAATGGGAAATAAAAATTAGATTAAGAAGATACAAGAGATAAGGTAATAAATCTTACGTAAAGAAGGTGTCTGTTTATCATGAGGTATTTTAATGACTTATTACTTTAACCAAATAAAAAATTCTTATATCATGGCAATAAAGAGATAAAAAGTATATATTACAATTGAGATTTTAAATCTGTACTACTTACACAGATAAATGTGATAACAAAATGATAATAGTAGTAAAATTGAGAGAAATAAATGAGTTGAGAAATGTGGTACAGAACAATAGGGTTTATATATTACCATTAGCAGGTCTTTGATGGGGGTTCTTTTACAATGGGATCAAGCTAGCAAGAATATTAGATAATAGTCTGATGATAATAATGGGTTTAAAAATGAAAGGGAAGTAACTAGACATGAACATTGGGGACTTTAAAGTATGACAAACAAAGAAAATGTACATTTTGCAATTTGAAAATTTCAAAGGGTAAAATGTTGAGAATGTAAAGTTAACTAATTTAAATATTTAAATTAATTTGTAAATATTGACATCATGCAATATGATAAAGTAATATATTATTGGAACTTTTGAAATATGTTTGTGTTATAAAAAAAGGGGGACAAAAACAAAGGAAAAAAGATAATTTAAAAAAACGGGATAAAAAAGTTATAACTAAATAATATTATATAAAATTATTAAAAAAAATAATTTATTCTATGATAGGAGCTTGTTTGGGCTGCACTGGCACCCTGCAGCAAAAACCTAGTCTAAACTTAGTTTAAGTTGAATTTATATAATAAATCAGAAATAAAACCACTTAGGAATCTGAACATATGGATAAAGTATAAAATTAATTAAAATTATTGCCTTAAAAATTGTGATAACCAAGTACCAAAGTCACAATTATTTAAAAGTATTTTACAGATTTTTACAAGGTTGCATACTATAAACATCATTCAAAAGTAATTGATAAGCTTGTTCCATACTTTTGCTGGACACATTTACAATATGAAGATGGTAGGGTGCATTTTTATTTAAGAGAAATGACTTGTTCCTCATAAAAGAGTCCAGCATAAGTATGGCCCAACTTGTGCTGTAAAATTTTACCTAAAAACAATTTGTTGCCATCAATTATCTTCATTATATGGGCTATTTTTTTTGGTTTTCCTTGCAATTTTTAGTCACTGGTTTTGTCCAAAGTGTCGTGAACAAGTTTGGCCATACTTGTGCTGGACACATTTCCAATTTGAAGATGGTAGGGTGAAAGTTTAGTTAAGAGAAGTGAGGTGTTCCTCATTAAATTTTCCAGCACAAGTATGGCCAAACTTGTGCTAAACACTTTGACCAAGACCAGTGACTTAAAATTTCAAGGGAAAGCAAAAAAATAGCCCATATAATGAAGATAATTGATGGTATCAAATTGTTTTTAGGAAAAAGTGTCCAGCACAAATTCAGCTGTACTTCTTCTGGACACTTTTATGAGGAACACCTCACTTCACTTTACTAAACTTGCACCCTACCATCTTCAAATTGGAAATGTGTCCAGCACAAGTACGGCCAAACTTGTGCTGGACACTTTGACCAAGACCAGTGAATGAAAATTGAAACGAAAACCAAAAAAAAATCCCATATAATGAAGATAATTGATAAAATCAAATATTTTTTAGGTAAAATTTTCCAGCACAAGTTTAGCTGTATATGTGCTGGACACTTTTATGAGGAACACCTCACTTCTCTTAAATAAGCATGCACCTTACCAACTTCATATTGGAGATGTTTCCAGCACAAGTTTGCCAAACTTGTGCTGGACAATTTTACCCAAAAACTTGGATAGCATAAATTATCTTCAGTATGTGGGCTTTTTTTTGGCTTTCCTTGAAATGATTAAGGGACTTTCTGTCAGCCTAGGTATCTCCAGTACTGAGTAATTCTTTTGTTTAAAATAAGATAACATTAATTACATTAAGCTTATTACTAAAAAATAAGGTTAAAACACTTATATATATATGTTTATAATACATATATATATAAACATTACACTATTATATGACTTATAGTAGTTTAAATAGCTTATCCATAGCCTAATAATACTTATTAAGATTATAATGTAGTCATAATAAACTTACCCTAAGTGATATTAAGTAACTATAGACATACACAAACTTATATGTACACATAAACCTCATATTCAGTGAAATATGTAGTTATATTATGTATATTTAGGTCTATAAGTGGGTTTTAACCTCTTAATAGCCTATAACCTTTATTTTTATGCTTATTTTAGGTCATATGGATGTATCCAGTGGACTCACAACACCTACACAAGCATATACACCTATTTCAGGTGCATATATCTAGTTTGGACAACTTAATCTGCTTCCTTGGATGGATTTTCACAGATTTATGGGTTGGGATATGTTTACTGGTTTAATATGGATGCTTGGGGATGTTATTCGGAGCTTGGAAAGTTAATTTGGTTCCTTTAAATTCTTTGGGTTTCATTATATACTCTTTGGATGAGTTATTTTACCTGTTTCTTTATGGTATCCGTTTTATTAGTCTATTCTATATATTGTATGGGTCTCTGGTATCATTAATTGTGATGGAGGGTCCTTAATGGAGGTCTGGGTGTTGAAACTGCTTAAAGGGGAAGCCATGGGGAGGTTATGGGCCCTCAAAGTTCTGTAATTTCTGGGTATAGAAGTTACATCATCAGGATTGAAGGTCTGTGCACTCCAGTGGATTTTGGTATAAGTAAGGGAGGATTTTGGTGGATACTAGACATGACTTACTTACTAAAATCCAATTAAACATTCAAACAGAATTATTATCATTTAGAAATATATTATAAAGCCTTTATAAATTGATATTATCATTATATAAGCTATAACTATATTCTATTTGTCTATTTTCCACCACTAGCATGTATTTAAATACAAGTATTGTGAGTTTTATTTGAGTATAACTATTTTATTAGTCTTCCACTGAGGTTTAATCACTAAATCATTTATAAAAAAGTACTAGGACCATTAATATATACTATTAAATCATACTTATATACTAGATACACTGACACTTTCCATGTCCAAAGTTTCCAGAAAATGTTCTTCCAAACATTCACTTAACACATTGCACAATATTTAGAATCTAATAATGAATTTTTATCAATTACATGTTATTAAAGCCTCTTTTATTTTATTAAGACATGAAAAACAAATATAGACTGATTTTTGTTTTGTTTTTAATAAATAATAATTCTCAATTATTTTTTTGATAAGTGAAATTTGGAAAAAAATTTCTTAAGATCCTTGTGAACCTTTATTTCCATGGGTTGAATAATATAGTTTATTGTATATATTTTGTTTATTAACTATGGTAATCGATTATTGAGTGTCTTTAATTATTTTTCTTTTTTTGTTTGGGATGGTGTTCACTTTCATAAATTTTTTCACATCTGCATTTTTATACTATTCATTCCTGACTTTTAGCAAATGAGAAATCCATCATAATTATTAAAAAACAGGTGTGTTAAATTGAGAATCAGAGTCTAATTCTATTCTTGTTTTAGGTTTAGGTTCATCTTGTTGTAAGTATTTAAGAAGAGATTCAAATTAATTTTTTCAAGCTCATATATTGTGCATAAAAAAATTTCACATTTATTTAATTAAAACATTTATCATGTATTAAAGTTTTACAAATATATATATATATTTTTCTAGGCTCAATATTTTCATAATGATAAATTCTTTCATTCTCTCTTATCTTATACATCAATTGGCATTTTTTTTAAAAAAAGAATAATAATATTATTTAAAAAAGGATTATATCACTCTACTTAAATGATTAGCAGTGGGGTAAAAAATTAAAGGTGCTGCTACTTTTTCTAGTGCTTAATTAACTTTTTCAAAATCTATATCTTCTTGAACCTCAAGTAACTCCCTCTCATTAAGTGAAAAATTTGCTAAGTATCCAGGTGAATAGTTTTTTTTTGGCAGAAATTTGGGCACATTCAAGATAACATCTGATGAGGATGTCTTTTTAGTTGAGAAATCTTAAATTTTCTTCATTGAAGCCTTTTCAAAATTTGAATTGGCCCTCCTAATAGTCATGTTGTCCATTTTATCTAAAATTTCATCGAGATTTGGAATTCTTCATCCAGGAACTACTTCTATAGGACATTTCTCTTCTGGATAGGGTGGGGCTTCTTCTAAATCAAACATTGTAGACAATCCTATAGTACTTGCTATAGGCCTTTCCCAAGGGAGTTGGAGAAAACTCAGAGAGAAAATCCCCTGACCCTTTAGAAAAATAAAGTGAGATTTACCTGTTACAGTAAGTTGGTTCCTTTTTTATAAAGCCCCTTTTCCAACACACTTGAATGCCTGATCATCCAAGAAAGTAGTCACCAGAAAGACTACCAAACCAAAGAACTGAAATGTAGACCAATTTTCACACCAGAGAAAGCAATGATACTTGATGTAGGTTGCAAATCCACAACAGAGACAGAAATTATACTTGATATAGCTTGCAAGACTATACCTGAGAAACCAGTTGCCAAGTTAAGTTAAATGAAGAGCTCTCCTTGCAACAAACACAGCCAATTGTGGCCAAAAAACTGTGAAAACTGAGTGAGGAACAAGAATATCACTTCTGGATGGTTGTAAGATAATTAAAGTTTCCCCAAACTGTCTTATTCACTACGTACTTACAGACCACTATCTAAAAGCACATGCATGCCAACAAATTTGGTGTTCTTGAGCGCCAAATCGCATAAAACCCCTCTAGAACCAAGGCAGGCGGTCTGCACGATGTCAGAAGGCCTACCTGAGATGGCTGGACCAGCCTGAAGCCAGAAAACCACCAAAAACCTCCAAAAATACCAAAAATACTTAGAAAAATCTACTACGACTACTAAAACCTTTAAAACAGATAATAAGGCTATAAAAACATTGGAACATAAAAGGTAGAGAAAAATAAGCTCATTTAAATGGTACTAAGCATTTAACCCTATGACTTAAGGTTAGCCCATAAAACAAAAAAAACAAAATTTAACAGCTATCTTTCAAAATGAAAAATGAGAAATAATCCCTTTAATACTTATAATCTGAAAAATGTCATCAAGACATAAATTATAGAGAATCACTGGGGCTATTCAATGGTAGTTCCATCATCCCTGAAGTCCCAATATTTGCCAAAAAATTCAATAAAACACCGAATTACTAAACAATGCCATTTATGACATATCAAAACACTGCCAAATAGACCAACAAAGGGCTCCACCAATGTTGGAAGACCACAAAATGAGACTCTTATTGTCAGCCAGCCTGTCTCACGAGCCCAGTATAGTTTTATAATACTTTATTGGAACTATAAGAGGGAATAAATTTATGTATTTCATGTATTTAAAATAAAATATTTTATTGTATAATGATATTATATAAATATTTTATTCATAGGTAAAATAATTATTATATTAATTTTATTATTAAGTAAATTATTTATATACTTACATAAAAAATAATATATATTATATTCTATAAATCATGGCCCATTTTTATGTATTTAATATTTATAAATTAATAATTAATTATCTATAAAAATATATTATAAGTGTAATGATAAAATTAACTTAAAATTTAATTAATACTTAATTAATAAAATTGATATATTAAATAAAACTTTTCATATGTTATTATCCATAATTATTAGGCGCTTTTTTGACCCTTAATTGTGTTAGAAAATTATTCAATATGCTAAAACACTTACTTAATAAAATAAAGTAAAATACTTATTTTTGAATTAGTAATTCCTTAAATTAATTACTTGTTTAACTTGATTTAGCTATTATTCAATGGGATATCTAAAAAAAAATTAGTAATTTCTGTTTTGGGCTTGAATTGATTATGAAAATAATTGTGTGAAAACGTCATAACTATTGTTTCAATTAAAAACCTAAAACACTCATTGTAATACATGTTTCAGGATTTATTACTCACAGTTGTCAGTTTACATTCCTTTTTAGTTACTCACTATTCTAACTAACTGGTTTGGGAATAGATAGTGGGAAAATTAGTTACTTACTTATGGGTTAATTACTTTTTTCATTTTTTTCTCTAAATATCCAAGTTTCACTTAGTTTATTTTATTTGTTTTGTTTCACTTCATTACTATTTTGTATATATTCATTTGTGGCACTTCAAACGTCCCCTTTCCTATATAAAGGCCTTGGTTAATCTCCTCTAGCCCCATAATTTACATTACTTATTACAATTTAAATACATTTCATTACTATTTTTGTGTGACACTAAAGTCATCTTTAAAATACTATATAAATAAATTGTTTGCTTTAAGATTTTTAGTCATTAGAAACTGGTATTTAATTATAGCAGAATAAAATACTTACTGAATCAGAATACCTATTAAGCCACTGTCATTTCTCTTGACAAAATTCCTAAAATTGTTGTTGAACTCCCTTTAAATATTTCCCTTATTCTACCCTTTTATTTATTTTCTTATTATTTTCTTTAAGTTCTTCCCCCTTCTCCTTTCTTCTCCTTTTCCTCTTCTTTCTTCTCCTTTTCTTCTCCTTTCTTCTCCTTTTCCTCTCTTATTCTTCTCCTTCTTCTAGACGACGGGCTAACATGTATCATTTAAAAGTGCTACAAAGCCTGGCTGATCAATGCACTTTTTTTCTTGCCATGTAATAGGGGTTTTTTGAAATCCAAAATTAAATCAAATAAGTAAAAGACTTTCTTTATTTATTATACTTTGAATAAATTCCTTTGTTTGATAACACTTTATATGTGCTCTTGATCTCTTTTCTTTTCTACTTGCCTTAATCACCTCTGTCAGCCAGGCTATACCAGGAGCCCAGAAAATTATATTTTAATTTATTGGACCTGAAAGAGGGCGTAAGAATTGTATTTTATGTATATAAATTAATAAATTATTGCATAATAAAATTATATAAGTTTCTTATTAATAATAAGTGTTATATTAATTTTATTGTTATATAAATTTTTATACATTTAAATTAAGCTTAATATATTTTATATTCTACAAGTAATGGCGCATTTTTATGTATTTAATAATTATAAATTACTAAGTATTTAATTACAAAACATATATTATAATCATATATGAAAAATTGACTTATAATGTAATTAAGTTAATTAATTAATTTTATATATATAAGTAAAACTTCATATATTATTAAGCAATAATATTGGGCGCTTCTTTTGACCCTTAATTGTGTCAGGAAAAATTATTAAATAAATTATAATACTTATTTAATAACATAGTATTAAAATCCCCATTTTAAATTACAAATAAAACTAAATTAATTATCTGTTTCATTTAAACTAATTATTGAATTAATTACATAGTTAAAACAATTACTTAAAATTGCTTTAAACTGAATTGAATTTATTCCATGAATTTAGGCATGAAAATAATTTTATTTGTTTTACTTAAAACCTTTACATGTCACTATAATGTCTGTTTTTAATTATTTTTACTCATTGTTCTCATGATTAAGACTTACTTGGTTATTGATTATTTTAATTAAGTGTTTTGGGATGTTATGGTGGGAAAAGGATTAATTACTCACAGGCTTTAGTAAATTGTGTTGTATTTTTCTCTTGATAGTCATGTTTCATTTTCTATTCTGTTATCTCTTTTTTTAGCTATTTCTAATTTGTATTTATTAATTGGTGGCGCTTCAGGGGTCCCTTGGTCTATAAAAGGGCCCTGTATAATCCCCTTTAAATCATCACTTACTATACAACCAAAATTTGAATATATTTTTAATATAATACGTTTTATTATTATTTTTATTATTATTAAAATTCTAATTTAAATTATATATAACTATTTAAAGGTTGCTTTAAGTCTGATAGTAATAATAGTTTTTTCCGCGCAGAAATAATAATCCTTAAATTAAAAAACTATTGTTATTTAATAATCCTCATTTTTTGTGTCAGCCCTCAAGTAAATTGTTGTTGCCTCTCTTTAAATAAATTAAATCATTTTATTACCTTATTGCTTTTACTTCTTAAAAATCTTTCTTTCCTATTCCTCTTTTCTCCTCTTCTTCTTTACCCTTTTCATTACTTCTTCTAGACGACCAACGGACAAGTGGGAGCCTTTCCGAATGACGACGAAAATACCAATACTTGCAACGAACGACATAATGCATGGACCACCTAGAAAAAAAGAAACTTTTGCTGCGACTGTGTTTACAACTTGGGTTTGATCTATTAGGTTTATATTAAATTAATTCATATATTATTTGGAAGTGATTTTAAGATCACTATAGTAAGTTAAACTTTGCACCTCTCACTCATATTATTATATTATTACTGCAATAACAGTGTTTGTGGCTTAATTGCTGATTCACTGAATGTAAGTGTTCATTATTTTTAAATTTTTTTTTCCTAGTTGACCATAATAGAGTAAAACTCTCAGTCCTAGAAGACAATTTATAATTATTAAATTATTAAATTAATTTTATTATTATTTTTTGTATATTGGTTGACCATAATAGTACTCAGTACTAAGTCCCAATTTTACCATCATATTAATTTTTGGTATTAATTATTTTGGTTGACTTATAAAACCTTTATTGGTTGGTCCCATTTTACTTACTGATTATTTCTTAATAAATAATTGTAATTACATTTTTTTGTATTACATTTTTGTTAATTAATTGATTTTTGATAAAAATTAAATTTTTTCTTTTGTTGAAATTCAATTAATTTTATTTTGAAATAAAAATTTGAATAATTAATTTTTTTTTTTTGATTTTAACAGTTTAAATGTCCAATAGTTTGGCTAGCAGAATGGATGACTTACATGTGGATGAGATTGAAGTGGATAATGACACTGAATCTGTAGGTTCTTCTAAATTAACTTACAGAAATGGCTCAACTGACAAAAAACCTTCAGGACATGGAAATGGCAAGAGAAGTGGAAAACCCCCCTCACCAAACACCTCTTAAAGAATTAAAACCTCTAATAAATCAGGACAATCATCTCAAAGGTATAAAAATAAAAAAGATACCTCTAACCCAACAAGTAAAAAATATGTCCAGTCACATAAAAGAACTGAAGGCAGAAAGCATGAAGTACAAGGCAAGGGTAGACACACTCTGGCAGCAGATGCAAGAATTGTTAAATCCCAAACAGGCTCAAACTCCTCATTTCCCAGCCTCTCAGCCTCAGCCTCAACATCAGCCCAATCAGGTACCCAGCTCCTTCATGCAAAACCAAAGCACTCTGCAAGTGGAACAGTGGAAATGGGATTACTTGATGAGCCATTTCCAGCAGAATTCTCAGCAACCAGCTCAACACCCTGGCCCATCCAGGACACAAACCTACCATCCATCTCCTCAGCCTCATCCTTATCAGGGAGGCAGAAGAAAGAAGGCACAGTAGAAGTTTCCTCCCTTACCATGGTAATTAATTTGTTTGAAAGACATGTTGGCATGTATAATAACAAAGCTTCTTCAGGTAATCTTGTGGATTCTGGTGAAAGAACAGGTGAAACTTTAAAAAGAAAACTTCCTTTAATGAGTAGCCCCAATGATGTAATTAGAAAATTATCATTTGATGAACCTTTACATTTGACTTCTAATTCTTTAATTAATCTTTCTCTTGCAATTAAGAATGATTCTGTTTCCCCTGAAGTCTATACCTTAATTGAGAAAACTTCTGAAGAAATATTGAAAGATACCCTTGATTTTAATGTTGTGAAAGACAAAAATTTGAGAGATGTGTTAATCAATGAGAGTGATAGATTAAATAATTTGCACTTGCATGGTAAAGTAAGCTCTTCTGTACAGGATACAGCTTTTTTTAAAATCAATGAAACCTTGAATATTGTTCTTAGCCAACAAAAACAAATAAGGAGTGACCATAGAGCTATCTCAGATAAGAATATCAATCTACATAAAACCTTGAGTGAACTGAAACCTCTTATTGAGGAAAATTATTCATTAAAAAGTGAAATTAAATCTCTACAAATTGAGTTTAAAAAGATAAAAAATGATTTTTATGCACTGAGTGCCAAACACACAGTTTCTGAGGACAGAAATGTTTTATCTCTTGCAAAAGTAAATGACAAGATGTCTGAAATTCCAAGGATAAGAAACTATGTGTCTGACCTGCAGGAAAAAGTTTCAACCTTAACCATCAATAATTATGGTATAAATGAGACTGCTTCCCATAAGCTGCATAAAAATAAAGAAAAAGAACCTGAACAGAGTTCCTCCTTTCTTCCTCATATTTCAGCCATTAAACAAACTGACAATGAGTCTGTAAAATCTTTTACTACTAGCAAAAAATCTTGTGATGGTCATGTACCAGATGTTTCTGTAAATAATGAAATTTCTGAACACCTGGCTAAACTTCAAGAATTATTAATGATGAGTAATTCAAACAAAAAAATGGACCATACCAGTATTCAGAAAAATTGGCCTAAATTGGACCAATATCCTACCTTTGATGGTTATTCTTCTTCTGATTGGAAACACTTTATCCAAAGAATTGATAATTTAAAGAGATCTTATAAACTACCTGATGAGGAAATTGTTTCTAAGATAATTTCTTTTTTTTCCAATGTAGCCTTGATGTGGTATGAATCTGTTCTTTTAGATAAAAATCATTATACATGGAATGATTGGAAATACTTGATTGAGAATCATTTTGGTGGTTCAAAATTCAGGTTAGCTCAGCAAAGACTGTATGAGAATACTAGATATATATCCTCCTCTGTTGAAAAACCCATTTTTTTTCTTATGAAAGTAACAAAAATCCTGAGAGCCATTGATCCAAAGATGGATTATGATATTTGGATAGATAAAATCTTGTATAAATTACCAAATTCTCTTAGAGATTTAATTGTAGCTAGAGCTGAGAATGTAAGGGAAAATTCTTCTTTCATTAATATCTGTAATGAGGTAATACTCAACCATAGATATGAACCAAAGAATTACGATGGTAAATGTTATCATGATCAAAATAAACCCTCTAGAAAGCCCCCAGATAAATCTGGTAAACCCTCTGCCCCAGTTGCACCTAAAAATATGCAACAAATACTTGTTATAAATGTAACAAACCATGGCAAAAGGGTCATGTTTGTGACAAGAAAATTCATCTTGTTGAAGAAAATGAAGACAATGATGAAGCTGAAATTAATGTCAATAATTCTTCTAGTGACTGTGAAAGTAATATCTCCTATGACAATGACTCTGTTAAAGATGTTTTAATGTTAGAACAGGATTTCCATTATTTAGATAATATATCTGAAGAATGTGTATTGGATTTATCTTCAGTGGAAAATGCTGAAATAATTAAAGATATTACTAACAATTCTATAGCCATATCCCATTTGAAGGCACCTGTTTTCATAAATGGTAAAAATGTTGATGTAGTTCTTGACTCTGGTGCTGGAGGAAGTGTAGTGTCTGAAAAAGCTTTAGCTTCAGTAGATAAGGATTATTTAAGTAAATTATTACCTATAACTTCTGAAAAATGGAGAGGGTATGGTTCTACCTTAATTCCTATTGGCAAATACAAAACCTCTGTATTCTTCAAATATAATGGTGGTTTTGTCAGAGCTATTTGTGAATTTTTTGTCATGAAAAATGATAATTTAAGCAATTGGTTTATTATGGGTAATGATATTTTGACCATGTTTGGTGTGAAATTGGACCCAGAAAATAATTTCTTCACCTTGGGATTAAATGGAAAAAGGAAATTCAAAATTTCCTCCTCTAGAAAACCTTCTGGGAATCTGTTAAAGTCTTGTAACTCACTGATAAAGTGTAAAGGCAGAACAACAACTGAAATGGATGATTTATTAAATGAAATAAATACTTCTTCTTTTGGTGATCAGTAAACTAGTGAACAAAAGGATTCTATTATTGCCTCAATTACCTCTTTCCCTATAGCTTTTGCTCATGGTTCTCATGTCTTGGGAAGTGTTCAGGAAGAAATGAAAATTACCTTATCCTGTAACTTGAATGATATTCCACCTAGTCTTAGGAAAAAACCATATCCTGCTTCTCCAACAAAAAAAAAGGTATTGAAGATAATATTGCCACATTATTAAAAATGAACATCATTGAGAAAGTGGATGTCACCTCCAAATATTGTGTCATCTCCCCAGTCTTGATTTCTTATGAAAAAGATAAGGCTAGATTATGTGGAGATTACAGAGCATTAAACACTTATACTGTTGATGATATTTATCCTTTTCCCAGAATAAATTCAATACATGCTACCTTGAAAGGTGCAAAATTTATTAGTTGTCTGGATGGAAATAAAGGGTATCATCAAGTTCCTGTTGAGAAAAATTCTCAAAAAATTTTCTTATTGCTACTCATATGGGAATATATAAGTATGTTAGAATGCCATTTGGCCCTAAAAATTCCCCTTCAGTTTTTCAAAAAGTCATGAATAACACTTTCCATCAGGAAATAATTGAGGGATGGCTCATGGTGTATATTGATGATATCATAGTTTCTTCTAAATCTTTTGATGAACATATGGTTCATTTAAATAGGGTATTCCAAAAAATGGATGAAATCAATATGACCTTGTCCTTGAAAAAGTGTAAATCTGGTTTCAATCTTTGAAAGTCCTTGTCCATGTTGTGTCAGGCCTACAAATTTGTGTAGACCACAACAAAGTTGCTGCTATTCAAAATATTAAGGCACCAACTTCTGTAAGAGAAATACAAAGTTTTTTGGGTATGTGTGGCTATTATAGACAATATATTAAAAATTATCAGGTCATAATCTTGCCTCTTACCAAACTCACTATGAAAGATGTTGCATTCATCTGGAATATTGACTGTCAAAAAGCTTTTGATACATTAAAATGTTGCTTAATGACAGCCCCTATCTTAGCTCTTCCAGATTTTAAAAAACCATTTGTCCTGTATACAGATGCTAGCTTTGTTGGTCTGGGGGCTGCCCTTCACCAGAAACAAATTATTAATGATAAATACTCAGAGGTTGTAATTTTTTATATTTCAAGAACCTTAAGAAATAGTGAATTGAAATATGGTGCCACTCAATTAGAGTGCTTAGCAGTTGTTTGGGCTCTTGAGAAGCTTCATTACTATCTAGATGAATAAAAGTTTGAATTGTTAACTGACTGTAGTGCTTTGAAGTCCCTCTTAAACCTGAAAACACCTAATAGACATATGTTCAGGTGGAATCTTGCTGTTCAAGAATACAGAGGACGGATGACAATTATCCATAGGGCTGGAAATGTTCACTCCAATGTTGATATGCTGTCTAGATTGCCTCTTCCAAATAATGACTCCAATCCTGCTTATGTACCTGTAGATGATACTGTTCATATCCATGTTATATTTATAGTTGATATGGAAGAAGAGTTTTTGCAATTAATACTGGATTCATATGATAAGGATTCTGATTTAAATAAATTAGTTACTATCTTAAATGGTCCTAAGAATGCTTCAATTCAAGCATTGATTAAAACTCTTTCTGAAAAGTATCAAAAAGTTTTGATTAAAGGAAAGTTTTCTATTGAAGATGGTTATATATTTTATAGAAGAAAGCTTACTAATGTAATTGTAATTCCTCCTTCTATAAAAAAACTATCCTCAAACTTTGTAATGATTACATATTAGCTGGTCAATTTGATCTTGAAAAACATTGATTAGAATCAAAAACACTGCATGGTGGGCTAATATGTCTGAAGACACAAAATTATATGTTGAATCTTGTGATTCCTGCATAAAATCTAAAAGGTTGACAGGTAAAATAGCAGGGTTATTACAACATATTGAAGCACCTGATGCACCTTGGCAAATAATTAACATGGATTTTGTCACTGGTCTTCCTGTTGCAGGTAAAGACAGCTTTAACTTTTGTTGGGTAATAGTAGATAGATTCACAAAAATGTGCAAATTTATTCCAAACCACAAAGATGTATCCACCAAAGAATTAGCTTTCTTATGGTGGTCTTACGTGTTTAATATTTTTGGTTTTCCAAAAGCCATTATCTCTGATAGAGATCCTAAATTTACTTCTGAGTTTTGGAACTCTTTGATGGATATTTGTGGCTGTGAGTTAAAATTGTCTACAGCTCACCATCTTCAGACTGATGGTCTAGCTGAGAGAATGATTCAAACTCTGGAAGATATTATTAGAAGGTATTTTGCCTTTGGTTTAGAATATAAAGACAATGACAGATTTGCTCATGACTGGGTCACTCTATTGCCTGGTCCTGAATTTGAATATAATAGCACTGTTCATTCTGTCACTGAGAAAAAGCCTTTTTGAGCTTTGGTTAGGTTATGTCCCAAATACTCCTGCTCAGATTCTCAATAATAAATTACCTAAGTTGGAACCACACCCTGGTGTAAAGTCTTTTATGCAAATGCAACAGCTATGCAGGAGACATGCTCAAAGCTGTATTGAAAATGAATTTGAACATGAAAAGAAAAGATGGGATAAATCCCATATGAACACACATTTAACAAGGATGATGAAGTGTTGATATCTACTGTTCATTTAAATTTACAAGGTAACCACAAATTAAAAGATCCTTTTGTAGGACCATTTTTTGTTAAAAGAATGGTTGGAGATAATGCAGTAGAAGTTGTATTGTATTCTCAATATGATAGGAAACATCCTGTTTTTCCCATTTCTTTAATTAAGCCTTATACTTTCAACAGTGACTTATTTCCCAAAAGAAGGGGAAGACCTAAGAAAAACCCTCAGGAAGTCATAGAAACTGCAGAAATTGATAAAATTCTCAATGATAAAATTATCACTTCTGAAAGAGGTACTGAATATTTATTGAGATATAAAATCAAATCATCTAAAAATGATGCATGGATCCCTGAAAAGGAGATTTCAAATCTTCCTACTCTGTTAAAAAAATATAAAAATAAAAAATCTTAGCATTTTTTTTATTGTTTTTTTAGAGTGAGGGGGTGTCAGCCAGGCTATACCAGGAGCCCAGAAAATTATATGTTAATTTATTGGACCTGAAAGAGGGTGTAAGAATTTTATTTTATGTATATAAATTAATATTTTATTGCATAATAAAATTATATAAGTTTCTTATTAAAATAAGTGTTATATTAATTTTATTGTTATATAAATTTTTATACATTTAAATTAAGCTTAATATATTTTATATTCTACAAATAATGGTGCCTTTTTATTTATTTATTAATTATAAATTAATCATTAATTAATTACAAAACATATATTATAATTATATATGTAAAATTGACTTATAATGTAATTAAGTTAATTAATTAATTTTATATATATAAATAAAACTTCATATATTATTAAGCAATAATATTGGGCGCATTTTTTTAACCCTTAATTGTGTCAGGAGAAATTATTAAATAAATTATAATACTTATTTAATAACATAGTATTAAAATCCCCATTTTAAATTACAAATAACACTAAATTAATTATCTGTTTCATTTAAACTAATTATTGAATTAATTACATAGTTAAAATAATTACTTAAAATTGCTTCAAACTGAATTGAATTTATTCCATAAATTTAGGCATGAAAATAATTTTTTTTGTTTTACTTAAAACCTTTACATGTCACTATAATGTCTGTTTTTGATTATTTTTACTCATTTTTCAGACTTACTTGGTTAATGATTATTTTAATTAAGTGTTTTGGGATGTTATGGTGGGAAAAGGATTAATTACTCACAAGTTTTAGTAAATTGTGTTGTATTTTTCTCTTGATAGTCATGTTTCATTTTCTATTCTGTTATCTCTTTTTTTAGCTATTTCTAATTTGTATTTATTGATTGGTGGAGCTTCAGGGGTCCCTTGGTCTATAAAAGCGCCTTGGATAATCCCCTTTAAATCATCACTTACTATACAACCAAAATTTGAATATATTTTTAATATAATACTTTTTATTATTATTTTTATTAGTATTAAAATTCTAATTTAAATTTTATATAACTATTTACAGGTTGCTTTAATTCTGATCGTAATAATTATGTTTTCCACACAGAAATAATAATCCTTACTTTAAATAACTATTGTCATTTAATAATCCTCATTTTTTGTGTCAGCCCTCAAGTAGATCATCGTTGCCTCTCTTTAAATAAATTAAATCATTTTATTACCTTATTGCTTTTACTTCTTAAAAATCTTTCTTTCCTATTCCCCTTTCCTCCTCTTCTTCTTGCCCCTTTTCATTCCTTCTTCTAGATGTCTGGCCAATAACCTCACTGTTTTGACCGGCTACCTTTTAAATCTCCTTTCCCTTGTTGATCACCCATTGCTCAAAAATGGTTGGTGTAAACTTTAGTTCTTCTGAATCAATACTTTTCAATGTTGAGAGACACTTAGTACAATTGTCTGATACTGCACTCGCCATCAATTTATTCCATTGGGACTCAGAAAAATTTTTACAGTTCCAATCAAAAGCAAGTGGAAAAAATCCATTCTCTTGAAGCTCCTGTTCCAAGTTTTGTTTTACAGATATCAGTACAGTAGCTCTTCCCTTAAATCTTTGGGGCTCAGGTGTTGAAATAAAAGATGGTAGATGAATTTTGGAATATAAGAACATGGCAGTATTTGTTAAAATAATTTGATGATCAGCAGCTGAAGTTTCCTGAAGTGCATTTTGAACCTGTTTTAATTCTGTTTCAATCTTCAATTTCTTGTAATCATATAAACTCTTACAGTCTTTAACTTCTTTGTTTGTTGGGCCAATAGGAAACTCAGATACATTAATGTGTCAACCAAGAGGGAACTTCAAAAATTGATAGATCTTTTGTTAAATAGAATCTGAGCTCCTTGGTACATCAAACCTCATAACTATGATTCTAACAATTTGCAAGTTTTTGTCATTTTGAAGTGACTAAGCATCAAGTTTTCTGTTCTGATCAGTAGCTCAAATTATAAGAGAGGAATTAAGTATAAATTTTTGAAAATAAAATTGGTAAGCCTATTTTAAAACATAAAAGCATGTTGAAAAAGTTTAATCACCATGACCAACAGTACTGGCTTCTGGCTTAGTAGAAGTGGGATCCCCACTGTTTACAAGAAACTTATTCAACAACATACTAGCCCAATCATTCCCTACACTTTCTGTTTGCTGCTGAAAATACAAGGTGCAGATTGACCATCTGTATTTGTGATACTAGAAGAGTAATCAGTTGATCAAGTTTGTGGATCTGATTAATACTGGGGAGGAGATTAGGGTTTACCTGGATTTTCTCTAGGATTTTCAGGTGGAACAGGACCCAAATCACCTGCTCTAGGATTTTGAGGAGGAGGATTATTTTTCCCTCTAAAGTTACTTGCTAATGGAGTTTCAACCTGCATGGAATCAAAGTATTAGACATTCTGTGATTTATAAAAAATAAAAATAAAAATTTTAACCTTCTGAATATAGACAAGATAATATTAAAGATAGATTAGCTATACAATTTAATTGTGAGTTTGATGAATAAAATAATCAAGCAAAAAAATTAGTGGAAAAATTGGTTTTATTGGATTGTAAAATATGGTCCTTAGATCTTTCAACCCTAGTTCTGAACTATTTTTAATACTTTTCAAGTATAGGTATACTTTTATAGTACATTTAATTCCTTTTAGTTGAAATTAAATTTAAAATAAAATGTCACTCATTAATAGCAGGGTTTCTAAACTGTAAAGAATATACTTGTTATTGTTTTTTTAAACATTTAGGTGAGATCTCTTGAAGTTTTATTTATTAATCTTGCATCTTGATTTCCAAAAATCTATTAAAAAAATTCCAAATCCTCCAAATTCTTACCAATCTTAAATAGTTACCAAAATATTAACAAAAATAAAATTTCTATGTTGTTTATCTTTTTTACTTACTAGTGTCTGAAGTCCAATAGAAGTTATAACATTGTATTTTAATCCACACATTCCCCTTTGGTGCTGTAAAGTGGCCGCATGTCCAATAATTGAATCTTGATTTATCACAATTTGTGTCACTTTTTCTACTCTTACTAAACGGGAATGCACTTATGGAAACCCCTCATAGGGATCCTTTTTTGTATCTTCTTGTATAAGGTCTTTAAATGGACTTACAATTAGAAAGACTTTTTCATTATTGTCCTTTGAACTAAAAAGCTGATCAATATGTCCAAACTGACTATCTTTTCCAACGTAGAATTCAATTGTAGAATTCCCAGGATTGTGGTGATGATTTTTATAAAGCTTTCCATGGACCAATATGCTTGCTACATTTTCAACTACCTGGTTTCCTACCTTCTCTGATGGTAACAAAGCCCACTTAGATGTCTCTTTTCTCAAGTGTGCCCTTACCCATTTTGTAAATAATGCCTCAGTTGAATGTATCTGTCTTTTTCTTGTATCTTGTCAAATTTTATTATTATTAGATCCATAATGCTCATCATCTTCAGCTTCACCTAGTTCCAATACCCTAGACATCAAATGCCAGTGCTTGAGAATGGTCTTTGGTATTTCTTCTATGTTCAATAAAAATAAATTAGCTCATTTGAATTTTTAAGCACATAATTACTAAACTAAATACCTGGATGATGATTTTTTGGAATTTCTGATAATATACGATTAACTCTCTCAGAAGCCAAAGTAGCCATACCTATGGGTGGACCAAAACATTTAATAATTTCTGGAAAATGTTGAGTGAAATGCAGATTTGGCTTAAAGCTGATCTTTTTCCAACCTTCTTCCAAGAAGTCACAATACTGCAATAGCAGCTGTTTTAATTCATCAACTTCATAAGTGGATACATTTTTTAAACTCAAAAATTTTTTAATTGAACATAAAGTGGTAAGTGATTTGAGAAGATAATATTCTCTAGGTTTGTGGTCTGACGTCACTGATGTCTCAGCTTGATTTATTTTTTCTACCCAAAGGGTGATAAGTGACAATGGAAAGTAAACAGTATAAAGTACATGCAACTCTGCAGCTTTGTGGGAACATAAATTTTTAGATCCTACTTGTTTGGGCACTTGTGAAATCCAGGAGGGGTTTTTTTTTCTCAATCACATTACACACTGCCTCTAGCTCAGTGGCTGATAATCTTTGATTTCTACTTCTTTTACTTTCTTTCTCTTTTCCCTTCTTTTTATCTTCCTTCCTTCTAATAGTCTCAAAGGAGGAATGAGATATTTCCCTTTCAGATATTCTAATACTCATTTGCCTTAATTTATAGGTAAAATTTCCACTTCCACTTCCAGAAGCATGTTCTGAGCCAAATTCTAAGGTTCAAAAGTGATGTTCAGAACTTGATGAATTTTTCCTTCTGTTTGATTCTTCTTCTTCAGCTCCTCTTTTATCCATTCTTAGATATGTTTTTGAGGGTCTTTTTGTACTTTTATATCATAGTTTTTTATGCCATCCCACTGGTCAATATTATCAGCATCACTGCTGATTAAGTTGGTTCTATGTTTTTTATATTGCTTATTTAGAAATATATCAAAACAGGCATCATCATCTTCTCTTCTTACATGCCAATTTTAGTCTTTGTCAGCTTTTTTTCTAGTTCTATTGCTGAATTTTGTATTAGATAAATTTTTTTATTATGATCTTTAAGATTTCAAAGCATGTGTGAATGCATCAATTCAGTTGAGCAATATTCTGTAGGATGCCAATATAGAAGGTTATTCAGCTTGCTCCATCAAACCTCATTACTCCTAACAATAGATACTCACTCCCAATGTGACAGACACTTTTTCCACTTCTCTTCCCAGTGCATATGATCTTCATGAGTAGGTAAGGAAAATTTTTCAACTTGATTATGACCAATTTTGTCTTTTGAAATATGACAGACAGAGAAGAACTTAGTGGCTGAGTAACTTGCAAAACCAGAAATCTTTTTTATTTCAGGAATATCTCATATTAAAGAGAATTATGCAGCCCTTTTTTTGTCCTTGTGGATAGTGAGGTGTTTTTTCAATAAATATGCCATCCCATAGAGTCTTTAGCTCATCAACAAGAGGCTTCAGAAGATTATTTATTTGTTTACTCGTTGGCCCAGTTGGACCAGGAATAATAGCATACAAAAATAGATTTTTGGTTTTGTATCAATCTTCTGGAGACAAGTTCATACACACCAACAAGATATTACCTAAAGATTTCTGATGACCTCCAATACGATTACCACCTGGCCTAAACCAGTCAACATATAAACTAAACATTAAATTAGCTTGTTTTTTTGTGTATCCATAAACACTTCTATTTTAATTCATAAAAATATCTGGAAAATCTTTCCATAAAAAACCATCATATACATCTTTAATCACATCCCTTTCCATGTTTCTAGAAAAAAATTTTATTTCTCAATCAGCAATTTGAATTTGATTAGTTAGAGCTTTCTTGAAATCCAGTCAACCAAACTGTTGTGATAAAATGTTTTACAAGGATTGTAGATTGCTTCTTCTTGTTTGTACTTAGCCAAATACAAACTTTCATACAATTTAAAGTTTCTTCTCTCTGTTCTAAACTTTCAAATAGTGCTTTGAGGATGAATAAAAAGGTTGAGTACAAGGTAAATTTTATGGATGGTGTTTTGGGTTATACTCATTAAGAGCAAAGCAATTAGCACAGAATATCTTGGTGACAAATAATGGATTGAGTCACAATCAATTAAAAATTGTCTCTATAGAAAGGGGAATCAGGATGATGATTCTACTAGTATCTAGTTTACCTACATCACTAAGAAGTTTGAGTTTGTTGATTTCATAATAAAAAAATTGAGCACAACCTTCTTTGATTAAATGATGGATAAGAGAAAGTTTTTCTGCTTGCCACATCATCTTTTCGCTATAAAGCTCTTCAAAATTCAATTTATTTGACTGCGGTAGAGATCCAATTGTATCTGAAACGGGCTTCCCCTAAGCAAATAAAAAGATTGAGATTAATTGAAACATAATTTCTCTTTATTTACCAAATTTTTATGTCATACAAGATCTTGAATGTTGGACTCTAAGTTAGGTGAAGCGCTGGATGTACCAACAATCTGTGCTTTGCAATTTCTTTTCTCTTCATTTTTGGAATATGACTGAGATGTTTTGAAATCTAAACCGACTTCAAAGCTTCCCAATAAGGTCTGATGTTTTCTTGATGAAAATCCAAGCTCTTTACATTTACAAACGCAAAAAAATGGTGGCATTTTAAGACTTCGGAATATAAGAAATATGTTACTGGATGGTAGCAATTGTAAAAACTATTTATTTATTATGAAGACCTTAATAAAATAAGCTAATTTTTAGGTTTCAAGAAGTTTATGAACATATTGGTTACCATGGATTTCTTTTAATGTTTGTTTCATGCATATCAACCATGCATTAAGTAGGTATTCATACTCTGTATCAGAAAAATGATTCAGACTCACTACATTTTACAATGTTACATACATGTTTATCAAAAAGCTTATTTTGCACAAAGCATAATACTAAAAGAGAATAAAAATTGATTGCATTTTTAAATATATGAGAAACTATGACATAACTTGAATCAAAATAACCCCAATTAATTTATAATAATAAAGCTATTTAAGTGTTGCAATTTTTTTTTCTACAATCACCTGCATTAATAAAATTCTACCATGTAACAAAAAGGTTCTCAATAATAATCACTATAACATACAAAACAAATTAAAATATTTACTATTCACAATATAGAATTACGGTCTGAAAAAAAAATATTTTTTCAACAAAATATAATATTTTAAAATTTTTGAATCTAAGGGGTAATCAAAGTAAAGCTTCCAGAATCCAAAAAAAATAATTTTTACATTAAGTTGCTTACTCTAAACTATGAAAAATTGGTATGGTTTCTGAGTAATCTTGGTTAATAAACAATACATCTACTAATAATGTGTTAATATAAATTTTTAAATTAAGTTTGCCAATAAAATCAACAAGCTAAAAAATGTCCATTATTTTCATTAAAATATTTTCAAAATAACTTTGAAGATCAAAATGATTCTGCATTATATTTTTACCCATTTATCCTGCAATAATTTTCTATTACAGCTGAGTTATTTCCTTTTGAATTAATTATGAAGATAAATATATATCCATATTTTATAGAGAAAGATATTCATGAGAAAGCTCATCTGTCCGTCCACTCAACCCTTCATTATTAATTCTTTTCAAAAAAAAATTATTATAGTAGTGTTTTTGTTGCCATATCCTTTCAAAATTTCATATTTTCCTTCACTTTGATTCTCATAATGTATATGATGAGCTCTAGTTGTTCTTATTTTTCTCTGGAAAAATGCATACTAATACCCGTTTTGGTCTTCCAACATTGGCGGAGCCCTTTGTTTGTCTATTTGGTGTTGTTTTGATATGTCTTAAATGGCATTGTTTAATAATTAGGTGTTTTTCTGGAATTATTGGCCAAATATTGGGACTGGAGGGATGTGAATATTACCATTGGATAGCTCTGCTTTTTCTCTATATTTTTTTTCTTGATGACATTTTTCATATTTTAAGTATTTAAGGGATTATTTCTCATTTTTTATTTTAAAAGATAGCTGTTTAATTTTGTTTTTCACTTTTTACGGGCTAAACTTAAGTCTTAGGGTTAAGTGCTTTGTAGCATCAGAATTGGGCTAATTTTTCTCTACATTTTAGGTCTCAATGTTGTTATAGCTTAATTATGTGTTTTAAAGGTTTTTGTAGTTTTAGCATATTTTTCTAAGTATTTTGTGTATTTTTGGAGTTTTTTGGTGGTTTTCTGGCTTCAGGGTGGTCCCACTGCCTCAGGAAGGCCTTCCAATGTTGGACGGACCACCTGCCTCAGTGCTAGAAGGCTGGGAAGCATTTCTAGAGGAGTTTTCTGAAATTTGGCTCTCAGAAATGCCAAATTTGTTGGTGTACATGGGCTCTCACTACAAAAAATAAGGGGGTGAACTGCTAACAATCCCCCTCTTTGGACTCCAGAGTGTCTCTTATTACTCCAGGGTTATTCTCACTTTATAACAATATACAAAATTGTATTGGAAGTACATTTATTCTCAGATTGATTATAGACAGAATATCAACTAATTCCAAATTATGCACAAGTTGATCCTCTAGAACTTGATTTTGGTCCTCTGTTAAGCACAAATTGAGCACAAATTGATCTAATCTAAGCTTATGCATATATAATAACTCAGGATACTTGCTCTATTAAATTTTATAATAAAATAAAATATTGATGAATTTATATAAAAAATAATTTTTATGTAAGATATTTAATTATAAATTTAGGCACCATAGGAGGGCACTTAATAGAACTTAATTATACTATGTGACAACTTAATACTGTATCACACAGTTTGAAACATTTAAAACAAATTGTGTCATGATTGGCAATGAAATTGCTTTGACAGACACTTTCAAAATTAATACTGACCATAATGCACAAATATGAAAACTTGGCATCTATCCAATAAAAGATTTTCCTTTTGATAAAAGGATTTTTCTCAGTTACTCCCTGTTAAAAAGTGTCCTTTTGAGGTTTGTCTGACCTTCAGGGGGATAATTTGGCCACATCAAACTACTTCTGTTACCATGATTGACCAAAATATTATCCTCATTTCCATGTAAAGAGTTTACCTCACCTGACTGTGGCTGATCAAAGGGTTCCAACAAAAGTTTATCCAAAATTTTGGTGAACACTTTTTTGATGGATAGTGACTAACCAGTGCATTCCAAAATTGTCCACCTGAAGTTAGACTAAGATTCAGGAGGATAAATTTATTATGAATACCAAATTAACTGAAGAATACTTTTGCCATAGCTACTCTCACCACGGGAAATCTAGGGGTGAATTGCTAGCAATCCCCTCTCTTGAAATTTAGAGTGTCCCTTAATTATGCCAGGTTTATGAATAATTTATAAACATAAGTAAATTAGAGTTAGATTTACATTTATTCTCAGATTTATTATTGACAGAATATCAACTGATTCCAGATTATGCAAAAGTTGATCCTCCAGAACTTGATTTTGGTCCTCTGTTGAGCACAAATTGAGCACAAATTGATCTAACCTAAGCTTATGAATATATAATAGTTCAGGATACTTGCTCTATTAAATTTGATAATAAAATAAAATATTGATGAATTTATATAAAAAAAATTATTATGTAAGATATTAAATTATAAATTTAGGCATCATAGGAGGGCACTTAATAGAACTTACTTATACTATGTGACACCTTAATACTGCATCACACAATTTGAAACATTTAAAACAAAATGTGTCATGATGGGAAATGAAATTGCTTGGAAAGACACTTTCAAAATTAATACTGACCATAATACACCAGTATGAAACCTTGGCATCTATCCAATAAAAGATTTTCCATCTGATAAATGAATTTTTCTCAGTTACTCCCTGCTAAAAAGTGTCCTTGTGATGTTTGTATGACCTTCAGGGGGGTAATTTGGCCACATCAAACTACTTCTATTTCAATGATTGACCAGAACATCATCCTCATTTCCATCTAAAGAGTTGATCTCATCTTACTGTGGCTGATCAAACGGGTCCACAACAAGTTTAGCCAAAATTTTGGTGAACACTTTTTTGATGGATAGTGACTAACTGGTGCTTTCTGAAATTGTCCACGTGGAGTTAGGCTAAACTTCAGGAGGATAAATTTATTATGAATACCAAATTAACTGAAGAATACTTATGCCCTAGCTACTCTGAATCATAAAAGTTTCCAACTGAGGTTTAGCCATAATTCAGGTAGACACTTTTAGAAAGGCACAGTCTGATGGGTTTAATATCTATATATGGAAATAAGTATCTTTTTTTTATCAACATGGAACTAGAATTAATTTAATATGGCCAAAGTGTCCACCTGAAGTTTGGCCAAAATACAGGTGGAAATTTTTATGAGGATTACTTGATGAAATGAAGAAGACTTGCAATTACTTTCCATCATAAAATTTTCAAAGTAAAGTTTATCAAAAATTGTGGTGACACTTTTGCCAGATCCAGTCATATGGGATCAACTCTCTATACGGCAATGAGAATCAATTTTTAGTCAATCATGGCATTAGAAGTAATTTGATATGGACAAACTTTCCACCTAATTTTTGGCCGAAAACAAGTTGAAGATGTTTATGAGGAATACTAGATTAACTAAAGAAGACTTGCACCCTACCACTGTCCATCAAAAAAGTGTCCACCAGAAGAATTCTCAAACTTGTGGTTGAAACCCTTTGGCCTGGTCCAGCCATATGGGATCAATTCTGCATATGGAATTGAGGATTTAATTTGGTCAATCATGGTACTAGAATTAAATTGATATAGACAAAGTTTCCAACTAAATATTAGAAAAAAATCAGTTAAAAACTTCATTTAGTTTTTCAAAAAATCAAATTAAGTACAATTTTATTCCTGATGATGCCCATTTTATCCAACACCTCTTCTGAGCCTTGAAAGTAGGCATTTAGCTTGAATTTTTAATTTCATATAAAATGCCTTTTATTTCAACCTATTTCTTTTTATCCCTTTTTTTCTTTTAGATATCAATTAATTTTATTTAAAACAAATCACTTTCATAATTTTTTACCTGTATTTAATAAAATTATTTAAGGTTTAACATCACCCTGTAAGCATTTTTCACATGTTTTTTTTCTATACTAATAAAAATAATAATATACTGGTGACAAAAAATTGATCAAATAATAAAATATTAATAAAATAGAAAGATCAAATACCAGTGGATATGTTTTAAAAAAATACCAGTTGCACTGAAGAAGAGCTGGACCCTAGATACTCACCATCAAAAAAGTGTTCAGCACACATTCAGCCAAACTTGTGCTGGACACTTTTGGTCAGGTGCAGTCATATGAGATCAATTCTCACCATGGCAATGAAAAAGATTATTTGATAAAAAACTTCACTAGAAGTAGTTTTACATAGCCGAATTTTCTACCTAGAGTTCATCCAAACCACAGGTGCACAATTTTTTATCTTTAAAAAAAAGTCAATTTAGTACAATTTATCCCTGATGGCTCTCAATTGCTTCAACACCTCTACTGTCCTTTGATAGTAGGAATATTACTTGGATTTCTTTTTTCATATTTGATCCCTTTAACTTAATTTTTTCTTCCTAATATTGCTTTTGGATATTTATTAATAATTTTTAAAATAAACTATTTTCATATTTTTATACATTTATTTAATAATATTATAGATGGTGTAACATCACCTGGTATGCATATAGAACATGAGTTTTTTCTATACTTAGAAAATTAATAATATAATGGCAACCAAGAATTGATCAAATGATATTTATGAGTGAGGAAAAAAGATAAAATACCAGTATACATGTTTTTAAGAAATACTAGATGAACTGAAAAAAAATTATACCCTAGCTACTCTCCATCATAAAATTGTCCAGCACAAGTTTGGCCGAACTTGTGCTGGACACTTATGGTCAGGTGCAGTCAGATGGGAGCAATTCTCTCTATGGAAATGAAGATAAATTTTTGATAAAAAATTACACTAGAAGTAGTTTGATATGGAAATATTTTCATGCTGAAGTTTTGGTAAAGCTCAAGTGGATTTTTTTTTTTTTTTTACAAAAAAGAAAATTTAGTACAAGTTTAGCCCTGATTGTGCTAATTTGATTCAACATCTCTTTTTTCTGTTTATGGCAGGAATTTAACTTGAATTTTAATTTTCATCTATGATTTCTTTTATTTTACTTTATTCCTCTCATATTTCTTTTGGATAGAAGTTTATTATTTTTAAAATAAATTATTTTCATATTTTTTTACCTTTCTTTAATAATATTATAAAAGGTGTAACATCACCCAGTATTCATTTGGCACACAAGTTTTGCTATACTGATAATATTAATGATATAATGGTGACAAAAAATTGATCAATTGATAAATATGAGTGAGGCACAAAGATTTAATAACAGTGGACATGTTTTTAAGAAATTTCAGATGATTTAAAATGACTTTCACCCTGTCTACTCTCCATGATAAAAGTGTCCAGCAAAAATTTGGCCAAAATTGTGCTGGACACTTTTGGTTTCATGCCGTCAGATGCAATCAATTCTTTTTATGGAAATGAGACTGAATGATCAGTCCATCATTGCACTAAAAGTAGTTTTATATGGAAAAATTGTCCCCCGGAAGTTTGTCCAAACCTAAGGTAGACAATTTTTTACTTTGGTAAAAACTAAATTTGATCCATGTTATAATATGATGGTGCCTATTTTTTCTGAAGCCTCTACTGGCTCATGATATCAGAAATAATACTTAATATCTTTATTTCATGTTTGATCTCTTTAATTTTAATTTTACCCTTTTATTTATTCTTTAGCTTTTAAAATCAATTTTATTTTGGTAAAACTGACAACTTTCACATTTTTTTACATTTATTATATAATATTATTAAATTTGTAAAATCACACAGTGTACATTCAGTACACATGTTTTTTCTATAAAAAAAACATTAATAATATAATGGTGACTAAAAAATAATAAAATAATAAATATGGATGACACAGAAAGATCAAATACCCATTGACATTTTTAAAATGAATATAAGATTAACTGAAGAAGACTTGAACCCTAGATACTCTCCATCATAAAAGTGTCAAGCACAAGTTCAGCTGAGCTTTTGCTGGACACTTTTGGTTGCATTCAGTCAGATGGGATAAATTTACTCAATGGAAGTTGAAATGAATTTTTGCTCAATAATTGCACAAGAAGTAGTTTTATACTGCTACACTATCCTCCTGAATTTTTTGAAAACCTCAGGTGGACACTTTTAATAATTAAAAAAAAATGAAAATATATTCCAAATCTAGAACGGGTGGTGCAATTTTGGTCTGAAAACTCAAATTTTCTTTGATGGCAGAAATTTTATTTGAATGTTTAATTTCATATTTAATCACTTTTATTTTACTTTTTTATTCCTCTTTTTGCTTTCAAATATCAATTTATTTATTGTATAACTAATACTTTTCATATTTTTTTTACCTTTATTTAATAAGATTATTAAAGATGTAGCATTTCCCAGTATGCATTTGGCTTATAATTTTTTTCAATACTAATAACATTAATAGTATAATGGTGAAAAACAATGAATCAAATGATAAGTATGAATGACACAGAAAGATCATATATAAGTGCATTTTTTTATAATGAATACCTGATGAACTGAAGAAGACCTGCACCCTAGATACTCACCATCATAAAAGTGTCCAGCATCAGTTTGGCCGAACTTGTGCTGGATACTATTGGTTGCATGCAGTCAGATGGGATAAATTTACTCTATGGAAATGAAAATGAAATTTTTCTCAATCATTGCAAAACAAGTAGTTTGATATTTACAAAATGTCCCCCTGATGATTTTTCAAAACTTATCAGGAAACTTTCTTTGGTTTAACAAAAAAGAAAATATAGTCCAAGTTTAGCCCTGGTGGTGCACATTTGATCTAACACCTCTACTTGTTATTGATAGTGGGAATTTTCCTTAGATTTATTTTTCTTATTTTATCCCTTTTATTTTACTTTTTTATTGCTCATATTACTTTGGATATAAATTTTTAATTTTTAAAATAAATAATTTTCATACTCTTATACCTTTATTTAATAATATATGATTAAAGGTGGAACACCACCTGGTATGCATTTTCCACACAAGTTATTACTATAGTAATAACATTAATAATATAATGATGACTTAAAATTAATCAAATGGTAAATTTAAATGACAAAGAAAGATCAAATACCAGTGTATATGTTTATAAGAAATCCCTTTTGAGTTTAAGAAGATTCGCTGTATGCCTACTCTCAAATATTAAAGTGTCCAGCACAAGTTCGGCCAAACATATGCTGGACACTTTTGTTTGCATGAAATCATATGAGATAAAATCTCTCTATGGCAATGAAAATGATATTTCACTCAATTATTGAAGCAAAGAATGTTTAATATTGTAAAATTGTCCCCTGGAAGTCTCTCCAAACCTCAGCTCAAAATTTGTTAGCTATACATAAAAGTAAATTTAGACCAAGTCTTGAACTAGGGGTCCCCAATTGTCCCAACACCACTTCTGGCTCTTGATAGTAAAATTTTACTTGTATTTTTTATTTTGTATTTGATCCCATTTATTTTCATTTTACTTTTCTATTACTCTTTTTAATTTTAAATATAAATTTTATTTTAAAAAACTAAACATATTCATTTTTTTTTAAATTTATATAATAATATTATTAAAGGTGTAACATCACCAATTTTGCATTTGGCATGGAGGTTTTTGCTATACTAGAAACATTAATAATATATATGGTGACAAAAAATTAATTATAAGATAAATATGAATGATAAAAAAAAGTTAAAAAACCAATAGAAATGTGAAAAACAAAAAACTGATGTACTGCGAAACACTTCCACCCTAGCTATTCTCCATCATAAAAGTGTCCAGCACAAGTTTGGCCGAACTTGTGCTGGACACTTTTGTTCAGGTGCAGTCAGATGGGATCAATTCTCTCTGTGGAAATTAAATTAAAAAAAATGCTAAATAATTACATTAGAAGTAGTTTAGCATGGGTGAATTATACACCTTAAGTTTTCCCAAACCTCAGGTGAAAAATATTTTATCTTTAAAAAAAATTAAATCTTATCAAATTTAGCCCTGATGGCACCCATTTGTTTCAACACCTCTACTGGCTCTTGAAGGCAGGAATTTTCCTTGAATTTTTTTTTTCATATTTGATCTCTTTTACTATACTATATTATCACTCATGTTTCATTTTATTATTAATTTATAATTTTGGAATTAAAATCATTTTCATATTTTTTTAACATTTTTAATAATATTATAAAAGTTGTAATATAACATGGCATGCATTTGGCGCACAAGTTTTTCTATACTAATAAAATTAATAATATTCTAATGACAAAAAATTAATCAGATAATAAAATTTGAATAACACAGAAAGATCAAATACCAGTTGACATGTTTTAAAAAAATAACAGTTGCACTGAAGAAGGCCTGCACCCTAGCTACTCTCCATCATAAAAGTGTCCAGCACAAGTTCTGCCGAACTTGTGATGGACACTTTCGGTCAGTTGCAGTCAGATGGGATCAATTCTCTCTATGGCAATGAAAAAAAATTATTTGATAAGAAAATTCACTACATGAAGTTTGATATAGCTGAATTATCCACCTAGAGTTCATCCAAACCACAGGTACACAATTTTTTATCTTTAAAAAAAGTCAATTTAGTACAATTTATCCCTGATGGCTCTCATTTGCTTCAACATCTCTACTGTCCTTTGATATTAGGAATAATACTTAGATTTCTTTTTTCATATTTGATACCTTTAACTTAATTTTTTATTCCTCATATTGCTTTTAAATATCAATTAAAAATTTTTAAAATAAATTATTTTAATATTTTTATACATTTATTTAATAATATTATAAAAGGTGTAACATCAATCAGTATGCATTTGGCACACAATTTTTTGCTATACTTATATAATTAATAATATAAATAAGACAAAAAATTAATCAAACAATATGTATGAGTGAGGCAGAAAGATAAAATACCAGTAGACATGTTTGTAAGAAATACCAGACGAACTGAAGAAAAATTCTAACCCAGCCACTCTCCATCATGGAAGTGTCCAGCACAAGTTCGGCTGAACTTATGCTGGACACTTTTGGTCATGTGCAGTCAGATGGGATCAATTCTCTGTATGGAAACAAAAAATTTTTTTTATCAAATTTCACCAGAAGTAGTTTGTTTTAGCTGAATCATCCACCTGCTGTTCTGCCCAATATCAGGTGTATAATTTTTTATCTTTAAAGAAAAGGTCCCTTATTACAATAAAGCCCTGATGGCTCCCATTTGCTTTAACACCTCTACTGGCTCTTGATAGCAGGAATTTTACTAGTATTTATTTCATATTTGAACTGCTTGACTTTTATTTTACTCTTTTATTCCTCTTTTTACTTTTTAATTTCTATTTAATTTTTGTAAAACTAATCCTTTCCATATTTATTTATGTCTATTTTAAAAAATTATTGAAGGTATAACTTCACATGGTATGCATTTGGCACACAAGTTTTTGCCATACTAATAACATTAATAATATAATGGTGATAAAATATTAATCGGATGATAAATATGAAAGATAAAGACTGATCAATTACCAGTAGACATGTTTATGAGAAATACAAGATGAAGGAACTGAAGGAAATTTCCACCCAAGCTACTCTCCATCATAAAAGTGTCCAGCACAAGTTTGGCCAAACTTGTGCTGGACACTTTTGATCACATGCAGTCAGATGGGATCAATCCTCTCTATGGAAACAAAAAAACATTTTTTATTAAACTTCACTACAAGTAGTTTTGATTAGCTGAATCATCCACCTGTTGTTCTTCCCAACCTCAGGTGTATAATTTTTTATCTTTATAAAAAAAGGTCACTTATTAAAATTTAGCCCTGATGGCTCCCATTTGTTTCAACACTTCTACTGGCTCTTGAGAGCAAGAATTTAATAGTATTTTGTTTTTCATAATTGATCTATTTTAGATTAATTTTACTTTTTTATATCTCTATTTTTTTAATATCTATTTAAATTGTTGTAAAGCTAATTATTCTCATATTTTTTTACTTTTCTTTCATAATATTATAAAAGATGTAACATCACCTGGTATGCATTTGGCACATGAGTTTTTTCTATACTTATAAGATTAATAATATAATGGCAACTAAAAATTGATCAAGTGATATATATGAGTGAGGCACAAAGATAAAATACCAGTAGACATTTTTGTAAGAAATACCAGATTAACTGAAGAAAAATTCTTCCCTAGCTACTCTCCGTCATAAATGTGTCCAGCAAAAATTTCGCAGAACTTGTGCTGGACACTTTTGGTCACATGTAGTCTGGTGTGATCAATTCTCTCTTAATCATTGCACTAGAAGTTGTTTGATATGGCTAAATGGTTCTGATGAATTTTTGTTAAACCTCAGATTGGCACTTTTTTGTTTTTAAAAAAAGCAATTATAGTCCAAGTTTAGTGCCACTTGTGAGCGTTCACCCCAACATGTCTACTTGCTCTTGATGGCAGTAATTTTATTTTAATTTTTTATTTCATATTTGCTTCCTTTAATTTTACCTTTTTATCCCTCATATTGCTTTTGTATATCAATTTATTTTTATGTAAAACAAATCATTTTCATATTTTTTTACCTTTATTTAATAATATTATAAAAGGTGTAACATCACCTGGTATGCGTTGGGCACCCAAGTTTTTGCTATACTTATAATATTAATAACATAATGGTGACAAAAAATCAATCAAATGATAAATATGAGTGAGGCACAAAGATCAAATACCGGTGGACATGTTTATAAGAAATACCAGATGAGCTGTAGAAAAATTCTACCCTAGCTACTCTCCATCATAAAAGTGTCCAGCACAAGTTCTGCCAAACTTGTGCTGGACACTTTTTGTCACATTCAGTCTGATGTGATCAATTCTCTCTATTGCAATGAAAATGAATTTTTCTTCAATAATTGCACGAGAAGTTGTTTGATATGGCAAAATTGTCATCCTGAAGTTTTGGTAAAGCTCAAGTGGATTTTTTTTATTTTTACAAAAAATGAATTATAGTCCAAGTTTAGTGCCACCAGTGTGCTTTCACCCCATCATGTCTACTTGCTCTTGATGGCAGGAATTTTACTTTATTTTTTTATTTCATATTTGATCCCTTTAATTTTACCTTTTTATCCCTCATATTGCTTTTGGATATTAATTTATTTTTTGTAAAAAAAATCATTTTCATATTTTTTTACCTTTATTTAATAATATTATAAAAGGTGTAACATCACCCAGTATGCGTTGGGCACACGAGTTTTTGCTATACTTATAATATTAATAACATAATGGTGACAAAAAATCAATCAAATGATATATATGAGTGAGGCACAAAGGTCAAATACCAATTAATCAATAGTTCTTTTTAATATTATAAAATTTTTGATTAAATAAAATGGTAATAATGAATTATATTTTTCATCCACAATTCCATTCTAATGATTCCCACTGCACAAAAAGGGTTCACTCAGTCCTTTCTTTACTGCTTGTGCATATATTTTATTGCCCACAGTACTACAATTTTTTGTAGTGATTATCCCACATCTGATTCAGAAATATTTTTAAACAATAGAAGTTTTTTTTACAAAAGACCTTATCATATCCAATATCCCACAAAAAATACAACCTGTTTTGTATTAAAACCCATTAATTATTAAGAAATTGTTAAAATAATTAGATTAGACCCTAGCACAGCTAGATCCATACCAACGGTCCTAAAGTCTTTTCAATATTGAAAACAATTAAATAAAATTATGATATCATACTAAATTATGGGCACCAACCATAATTCAGCACTTCTCATTTGCTCTGCTACAAAATGAGTGCATGTAGCATTTTTCTAACGTCAGACTGTTTTTCTTCCTTCCCTCACACCTTTAGTCCAGAATGAAAATTTAGTATTAGTTTTGGTCAAAATGGTTTGCCAGTGTTATCTGTATGCAATATGAATTCATATTGCATATTTCTATTTATGCATAAAATATACTCATTAAGCATCATTTTTTTGCATTTTTCAATCATTATGCATATTTATGCATATGCATATGCATATTCATTATACATATTTATATGCAAATTAATATATTTTATTCATATACTTATAAGCATCTTTTTTTTGCATATTCAATATGCACATTTTAAATGCATATTCAATATGCATATTTTAAATGCATATTCAATATGCATATTTTTTATGCATATTAATTTTCATCTTTTTATGCATATTATATATGCATTTTTTTTATGCATAATCACAATGCATATTTTTCATGCATATTTATTCTTCATAGTCATTATGCATACACTTAGATAGGCATTTCACATCAATTTTTAACATGCAATAAGTATCCACCATGCAAATTCAAATGCATATGCATCTATATCATTCACGCAACATATATTCAAGTTTAATATTTGAATATTAAGGTATGCTAAGTGATGTTGTTCAACCTTTTGCCAAACCTGAGATTAACTGATGTTCAATGTGGTTCCTAAGCTCTGCTCAAGGAGGGATTGTCCTGGATTCAATCTGTGACAGTTTATTTTTTCAATGTTTTTTCATCAGATTCGAAAACATATTTCTGACAGTTTCAGGATGGTTTCCCAACAGTTTCGTGACAAATTCCTGATAGTTTCAAATAGAGGGAACTGCTAGAGGTTCACCCCCAGATTTCCCGTGGTGTCTGCATCATAAAAGTGTCCAACTGAGGTTTAGCCATAATTCAGGTAGAAACTTTTGGAAAGGCACAGTCTGATGGGTTTAATATCTATATATGGCAATAAGTCTGAGTTTTTTATCAACATGTAACTAGAATTAATATAATATTGCCAAAGTGTCCACCTGAAGTTTGGCCAAAATACAGGTAAAAATTTTTATGAGGATTACTTGATGAAATGAAGAAGACTTGCAATTACTTTCCATCATAAAATTTTCAAACTTAAGTTTATCAAAAATTGTGGTGACACTTTTTCAAGATCCAGTCATATGGGATCAACTCTCTATATGGCAATGAGAATCAATTTTTAGTGAATCATGGCATTAGAAGTAATTTGATATGGACAAACTTTCCACCTGATTTTTGGCCAAAAATAAGGTGGAAATGTTTTTGAGGAATACTAGATTAACTAAAGAAGACTTGCACCCTACTTCTGTCCATCATAAAAGTTTCCACCAGAAGAATTCCCAAACTTGTGGTTGACACCTTTGGCCTGGTCCGGCCTTATGGGATCAATTGTGCATATGGAAATGAGAATGTAATTTGGTCAATCATGATACTAGAAGTTATTTGATATAGACAAAGTGTCCAACTAAATATTGGAAAAAAATAAGTTGAAAACTTCATTAAGTTTTTCAAAAAACCAAATTAAGTACGATTTTATTCCTGATGGTGCCCATTTTATCCAACACCTCCTCTGATCCTTGAAATAGGCATTTAGCTTGAATTTTTATATTCATATAAAATCCCTTTTATTCAACCTATTTCTTTTTATCCCTTTTTTTTCTTTTAAATATCAATTAATTTAATGTAAAACAAATCATTTTCAGAATTTTTTACCTGTATTTAATAAACTTATTAAAGGTTTAACATCACCCTGTAAGCATTTGGCAGATGTTTTTTTGCTATACTAATAAAAATTATAATATACTGGTGACAAAAAATTGATCAAATGATAAAATATTAATAAAACAGAAAGATCAAAGACCAGTGGATATGTTTCAAAAAAATAACAGTTGCACTGAAGAATACCTGCACCCTAGATACTCACCATCAAAAAATTGTTCAGCAAAAGTTCAGCCAAACTTGTTCTGGACACTTTTGGTCAGGTGCAGTCATATGAGATCAATTCTCTCTATGGCAATGAAAAAGATTATTTGATAAAAAACTTCACTAGAAGTAGTTTTATATAGCCAAATTTTCTACCTAGAGTTCATCCAAACCACAGTTGCACAATTTTTTATCTTTAAAAAAAAGTAAATTTAATACAATTTATCCCTGATGTCTCTCCTTTGCTTCAACACCTTTACTGGCCTTTGATAGTAGGAATATTACTTGGATTTCTTTTTTCATATTTGATCCCTTTAACTTAATTTTTTATTCCTCATATTGCTTTTGCATATCAATTAATAATTTTTAAAATAAAATATTTTCATATTTTTAAACATTTATTTAATAATATTATAAATGGCATAACATCACCTGGTATGAATTTGGCACATGAGTTTTTTCTACACTTATAAAATTGATAATATAATGGTGACCAAAAATTATTCAAATGATATTTATGAGTGAGGCGCAAAGATAAAATACCAGTAGACATGTTTGTAAGAAATACTAGATGAACTGAAGAAAAATTCTACCCAAGCTACTCTCCATCATGAAAGTGTTCAGCACATGTTTGGCTGAACTTGTGATGGACACTTTTGGTCAGGTGCCGTCATATGGGATCAATTCTCTCTATGGAAATGAAGTTATATTTTTGATAAATAATTATAATAGAAGTTGTTTGATATGGCAAATTTTTCATCCTGAAGTTTCGGTAAAGGTAAAGTGGATTTTTTTTTATTTTTACAAAAAAGAAAATTTAGTGCAAGTTTAGCCATGATTGTCCTAATTTGATTCAACATCTCTTTTTTCTGTTTATGGCAGGAATTAAACTTGGATTTTAATTTTCATCTTTGATTTATTTTATTTTACTTTATTCCCCTCATACTTCATTTGGAAAGAAGTTTATTTTTTGTAAAAAACATTATTTTCATATTTTTTTACCTTTATTTAATAATATTATAAAAGATGTAACATCACCCAGTATTCATTTGGCACACAAGTTTTTGCTATACTGATAATATTAATAATATAATGGTGAAAAAAATTAGTCAATTGATAAATATGAGTGAGATACAAAGATTGAATAACAGTGGACATGTTTATGAGAAATTCCAGATGATTTGAAATGACTTTCACCCTGGCTACTCTCCATCATAAAATTTTTTAGCACAAGTTTGGTTAAACATATGAAGGACACTATTGGTTGCATTCTGTCAGATGCGATCAATTCTTTTTATGGAAATGAGACTGAATGTTCACTCCATCATTGCACTTAAAGTAGTTTTAAATGGACAAATTTCCCCCCTGAAGTTTTTCCAAACCTAAGATAGACAATTTTATACCTTGGTAAAAATTGAATTTAATCCATGTTAATCTATGATGGTTCCCATTTTTTCTGAAGCCTATACTTGCTCATGACAGCAGAAATTATATTAATATCTTTATTTCATGTTTGATCTCTCACTACGCAATATAGGGGGTGGACTTGCTAGCAAGTCCTCAACCTGAACTCAGATGGAATTCAGATGGATCTCAGACTGAACTCAGAATGAACCCATACTGAACTCTACTTGAAAACCCACCTAAAACTGTTCTGCTGAGTGGTGTTCATCCCTGATTGTATGGTTCCTTTATCAATAGCTCAATGTGTGTTCAATCTATGGTGAGTTTGGGTCCAAGGTTGCGGACTTGCTAGCAAGTCCGCCCCCCATATTGTGTGGTGTCTTTAACTTAATTTTACCATTTTATATATCCTTTAGCTTTTAAATATCAATTTTATTTTGGTAAAACTGATAATTTTCACATTTTTTTACATTTATTATATAATATTATTAAAGTTTAAAAATAAACCAGTGTACATTCAGTACAAATTTTTTTGCTATACTAAAAACATTGATTATCTAATAGTGACTAAAAATCAATCAAATAATAAATATGGATGACACAGAAAGATCAAATTCCCATAGACATTTTTAAAAGGAATACAAGATTAACTGAAGAAGACTTGCACCCTCACTACTCACCATCATAAAATTGTCCAGCACAAGTTCAGCTGAGCTTGTGCTGGACACTTTTGGTTGCATGAAGTCAAAGGGGATAAATTTACTCAATGGAAGTTGAAATGAATTTTTTCTCAATCATTTCACAAAAAGTAGTTTTATACTGCTATACTATCCTCCTGATTTTTTGGAAAACCTCAGGTGGACACTTTTATTAATTTTCAAAAAAAGAAAATATATTCCAAATCTACAACTGGTGGTGCAAATTTGGTCTGAAAACTCAAATTATATTTGATGAAAGAAATTTTATTTGAATGTTTAATTTCATATTTAATCACTTTTATTTTACTTTTTTATTTCTCTTTTTTCTTTCAAATATCAATTTATTTATTGTAAAACTAATACTTTTCATATTTTTTTTACTTTTATTTAATAAGATTATTAAAGATCTAGCATGTCTCAGTATGCATTTTGATTACAAGGATTTTCAATACTAATAACATTAATAGTATAATGGTGAAAAATAATGAATCAAATAATAAGTATGAATGACACAGAATGATCATATACAAGTGAATTTGTTTATAAGGAATAGCTGATTAACTGATGAAGACCTGCACCCTTGATACCATAATAAAAGTGTCCAGCATAATTTTGGCTGGACTTGTTCTGCACACTTTTGTTTGCATGCAGTCAGATGGGATAAATTTACTCTATGGAATTGAAAATTACATTTTTCTCAATCATTGCACAATAAGTAGTTTGATATTGCCAAAATGTCCTCTTGATGATTTTTTAAACATAATCAGGACACTTTCTTTGGTTTAAAAAAAAAGAAAATATAGTTCAAGTTTAGCCCTGGTGGTCCACATTTGTTCTAACACCTCTACTTGATATTGATAGTGAGAATTTTCCTTGGATTTTTTTTCTTATTTTATCCCTTTTAGTTTACTTTTATATTGCTCATATTACTTTGGATATAAATTTTTAATTTTTAAAATAAATAATTTTCATAATCTTATACCTTTATTCAATAAAATATGATTAAAGGTGGAACACCACCTGGTATGCATGTTTCAAACAAGTTATTACTATAGTAATAATGTTTATAATATAATGATGACAAAAAATTAATCAAATGGTAAATTAATATGACACAGAAAGATCAAATAGCAGTTAAAATGTTTATAAGAAATCCCTTTTGAGTTTAAGAAGATTTGATGTATGCCTACTCTCAAATATTAAAGTGTCCAGCACAAGTTCAGCCAAATTTGTTCTGGACAATTTTGGTTGCATGAAGTAATATGAGATAAATTCTCTCTATGTAAATTTAAATGATATTTCACTCAATTATTGAATTAAAGAAGTCTGTCCAAACCTCAGGTCAAAATTTTTTAGCTATACATAAAAGTAAATTTAGACCAAGTCTTGACCTAGGGGTCCCCAATTGTCCCAACACCACTTCTGGCTCTTGATAGTAAAAATTTTATTTGTATTTTTTAATTTGTATTTGATCCCATTTATTTTCATTTTACTTTTCTATTACTCATTTTAATATTAAATGTCAATTTTTTTAAAAAAAACTAAACATATTCATTTTTTTTAACTTTATATAATAAAATTATTAAAGATTTAACATCAACAATTTTGCATTTATCATGCTGGTTTTTGCTATACAAGAAACATTAATAATATATATGGTGACAAATAAATAATTATAAGATAAATATAAATGACAAAAAAAATACAAACCAGTAGAAATGTGAAAAACAAAAAAATGATGTACTGAGTAACACTTTCACCCTTGCTACTCTCCATCATAAAAGTGTCTAGCACAAGTTTGGCCGAATTTGTGCTGGACACTTTTGTTCAGGTGCAGTCAGATGAAATCGATTCTCTCTGTGGAAATGAATTAAAAAAATGCTAAAAAATTACATCAGAAGTAGTTTGGTATGGCTGAACTGACAAACTTAAGTTTTTCCAAACCTCAGGTGAAAAATTTCTTATCTTTAAAAAAAATTAAATTTTGTCAAATTTAGCCCTGATGGCACCCATTTGTTTCAACACCTCTACTGGCATCTGAAGGCAGGAATTTTCCTTGAATTTTTTTTTTCATATTTGATCTCTTTTACTTTACTTTATTATCACTCATATTACATTTGGATGTTAATTTATAATTTTGGAAAAAAAATCATTTTCATATTTTTTTTAAATTTTTTGATAATTTTATAAAAGGTGTAATATAACATGGCATGCATTTGGCGCACAAGTTTTTTCTATAATAATAAAATTAATAATATTCTAATGACAAAAAAAAAATCAGATAATAAAATATGAATAACACAGAAAGATCAAATACCAGTTGACATGTTTTAAAAAAATAACAGTTGCACTGAAGAAGGCCTGCACCCTAGCTACTCTCCAACATAAAAGTGTCCAGCACAAGTTCCGCCAATCTTGTGCTGGAGACTTTTGATCAGGTGCAGTCAGATGGGATCAACTATCTTTATGGCAATGAAAAAAATTATTTGATAAGAAACTTCACTACATGAAGTTTGTATAGCTGAATTGTCCACCTAGAGCTCATCCAAACCACAGGTTAACAATTTTTTATCTTTATAAAACACTCAATTTAGCACAATTTATCCCTGATGGCTCTCATTTGCTTCAACATCTCTACTGACCTTTGATATTAGGAATAATACTTGGATTTTTTTTTATAATTGATCCCTTTAACTTAAATTTTTATTCCTCATATTGCTTTTGGATATCAATTAATAATTTTTAAAATAAATTATTTTAAAATTTTTATATATTTATTTTATAATATTATAAAAGGTGTAACATCGCTCAGTATGCATTGGGCACACAATTTTTTTCTATACTTATAAAATTAATTATATAATTAAAAAAAAATAAATTGAACAATATATATGAGTAAGGTACAAAGATAAAATACCAGTAGACATGTATGTAAGAAAAGCCAGATGAACTGAAGAGAAATTCTACCCCAGCTACTCTCCATTGCAGACGTGTCTGGCACAACTTTGGCTGAACTTGTGCTGGACACTTTTAGTCATGTGCATTCAGATAGGATCAATTCTCTCTATTGCAACAAAAAAATTTTTTTATCAAATTTCACTAGAGGTAGTTTGGTTTAGTTGAATCATCCACCTGCTGTTCTGCCCAATCTCCGGTGTAGACAATTCTATAGTACTAGCTATAGGCCTTGACCAAGGGAGTTGGAGAAAAACCAGAGAGAAAATACCCTGTCCCTTTAAAAAAAATAGAGTCAGATTTACTTGCTAAATTAAGTTGGTTCCTGTTTTGCTAAAGCTCCTTTTTAACACACTTGACTGCTTGATGAGCCAAGAAAGTAGTCCCCAGATAGACTACCAGACCAAAGAACTGAAATGTAGAACAAAGTCCACACCAGAGACAGCAAAGATACTTGATGTATGCTGAAAATCCACACCAGAGACAGCAACAATACTTGCTATAGCTTGCAAGACTATAACAGAGAAAACAGTTGCCAAAGTTAAGTTAAATGAAGAACTTACTTGCAACAAACACAGCCAATTGTGGCCAGAAAACAGTGAAAACTGAGTGAGGAACAATGATATCACCTCTGGATGTTTGTATAATGATTAAGGTTGCCCCAAACTGTCTTATTCACTATGTACACACAGACCACTAACTAAGAGCCCATGCGCACCCACCAATCTGGCACCTGTACCTGCCAATATGCATAAAAAACCCTCCTGAAGCGCTCCCCAACCTCCTAAAACAGAGGCGGGCGGGCCGCCCGACGTCGGAGATGCCGCCTGAAGCGGCCCGGCCTCCCTGAAGCCAGCAAACCAACAAAAACCACTAATCTACTTAGAAAAATTAGCTACAACTACTAAAAACTTTAAAACACGGAATTTAAATATAACAACATTGAGACATGAAATATAGAGAAAATTAACTCTATCCAATAGCACTAAGCATTTAACCCTAAGACTTAAAATTAGCCCGTAAAACACAAAAAACAATTAAACAGCAATCTTTTATAAATGAAAAATGAGGAAATGACACCTTAAAACTTAGAATATGAAAAATGTCTACAAGACATAAAATATAGAGAAAAACCAGGGCTATCCAATGATAGTACCCACATACTCGCACACCCAATGTCCACTGAATAAAACCAGAAAAAATACCCTATTCCTTAACAGATGTCAATTAAGACATGCACAAACCGCGCCAAATCACACAAGAAAGGCCCCTGCCAATTTCGGAAGACCACATCCTCCCTCCAATTGAGAATTTCCACATTCTTTCTTCATCCAACCACCATGTTTAACCTTCTTCCCAATTCTGCCTCTGAAATGGGCCCCTGCTAATACTGCATCGACAATAATTTTATCTGCGCCATGACACCACCTGTCCATCCATACAGAACGTCCTGCAATGTCTGCCAATCCAGAAAGAAGACCTTCCACAGACCTGGTCCACTTTCTTCCACAACAGATTTACCTCCACCTCAACCTGGTCCTTCTTCTGCCAGAACCAAAGATCTAGGCCATCTATCCTGATACCCAGATTAATCAAAAAGCTCCACCCTTCCCAGAAAAGTGCCACAACCCATAAAACAACTAGTTCCACCATCCCTGGTCTATCTGATGGTAAAGAACATTCATTTCTTCCATCAACTTTAAAACTGATAACTTCTCAGTTCCTCCCTCTTCTGATAGTGATGATAACAATGTAGGATCCATTGCACCACCAACACCAACGCACTTGTCCACTATCAAGGCCAAGTTCCAACAACACACATCTCAACAGAAACAACTTCTGCTTCACTACTTCCAATCCACTCCTGCTAGAGACCCACAGGACATTGAGAGCAGAAGACACCTCATTCACTAGTTCAAGGCTAATTCTGAACACTTCATTTCATCTCTTGATTACCTCTGTAATTCCACTAGTACTTGAGTTTGATTCAGAAAAGAGAAATTGACCACACCCTCTATAGGATGTAACCACAAACAACCCTCAGTTTTAAGTCTTGGGGGACCATCCTCATTTTATAGTCTTGGGGGACTCAAAAACCCTCAGTTTAAAGTCTTGGGGGACTCAAAAACCTAAATCATAAACCCAGAACCAGAGATCAACCACATAAAGACACAGAGAAAAAAATAAAATTCTGGGGTAATTGTGAATAGAGCTGCCAGCCCATCAATTACCCACAAAATTGCCTTTGCTAAATTTGTAGGCTCCCCCTGTGGATACCCTCCACCAATCTTTCAAAACCAACTCCAACAACAAAAACTTTTCCCTCAGTTTATAGTCTTGTTGGACTTACAACCCTCAGTTTAAAGTCTTGGGGGACTAACACAGTGTTCAGTTTAAAGTCTTGACGGACTAGTCTTGATAAAATCTTGAAACCAGCCAGTTTAAAGTCTTGGAGGACTAACAGAAACCAGACTTCAGTTTAAAGTCTTCATGGACTGCCTTGATACCATAGCTTTTTCAGTTTAGAGTCTTGATGGACTGACAGAATTTCGCATAAAATATACGCAGCCAATTTCATGCAGAACACCTCTACAGCTAACCTGCTGAACTTCCACCTTCACTACATCATCTATGCATCACTAACAGAAATCTCCTCCTATCCCTTTTCATCATCTTTTCTCACCACAGATCATGGCTGGATCTCCTGATGTTAACCCTTCAACTCTCCCTTGCTTCACTGCTCCCAAGGACTATGCCTGCAAACAGTGCATCCACATGTGCAGACCTTGCACATTCACTCTTCCAAATCCTGAATCCAAATTCTACAACAGGGCTTGTGATTCTTGCTATTCCAAAAAGAAAAGATGTGACAGAGATGCCAACTACCCTATTCCTCTGCCTTCTCCTTCTCACAAATACATCTCCAGATCCCCTACCAGATTCCCAGAGCTTGGTCCTTCCTCTTCCTCTCTATCTTCTGCTCCTTCCAGAAGATCAAGAAGCTCAGCTTCCCGCACTCTTCCCAAAGGACCAGCCTTAGCTTCCCAAGAAACTGCTTTATCTCCACCAAATTAGCTCCAAAAGCTTCAATATCAACTCCCAGCCTTCTAGAACGCGTCCAGGCGGCCCGCCCGCCTCACCAAACAGTTAAAATTAGGGCCAAAACCTCCAAAAACGGCCAGAAAACAGCCAAATTTATCCAGACAACAACAACAACTCAACCCAACTACCTCCTACTGCTCCCAGAGCAATGCAATCCACCCTTCCAAAGTCCAAAAGCACCAAAATTTCCCAGATTTCTAAGAGACCTGCCAGAGAACCCCAAAAAGAAACCAGAACACCACACACTGCTCCACAACAACAACTTTGTCCCCAACTAAGACAAAGAAACTACACCTCTCCTCTGTCAGCCAACTACTCTTCTGACAGTTCCATCTGTTCAAAATCTCCATCCAGAAGAGATCAATCTGCTTCCGAATCCCCCTCTCCTGCTCCATCCTTTAACAACCCTGGTACTCCATCACCAGCACCTCCTCCAGCTGAATCCAACAGAAATAACAACCACAACAACAACAACAATCTCACTGCTCCAACTAGGCCCCAGGAACATCAGCCTCCTAGTTCACCTTCTCAAAATCTTTCAGAGGGAGACCATGTGAATCCATATCTTTCCCTAGTTGATCCACTCACTATGACCATTACAAAATCTTCAGAAATCCAAATCCCATCTGCTTACAGATTTGATGAGCTTCCAATCTGTAAGTACCAATTAATTATCCCATTTCTTCAACAAAAATAATTACTGATCCAATTCTTCTTGTCTAGTTGGAACCCAACCTCCTGAATCTATTATTGGAGTTGGCCAACCTCTTGAAACTTCTTTGACCCTGGATTATGGAGACATGAAGAAACACCTAAGCACCATGTGTTCCAACATGCTAAAAGCCTTTGCCCTCCATGGACCTTTGAATGAATTTGAAAAATCCCTGAGAAAGCGCCTACTGGACGACCACTGGAAAATGTCTAGGATCATTAAGCAAAACCTCCGGCACTCCATTCCTTCCTCTTCTTCTTACTCTTCTTACTTCCCTCTAATTGAATTCCTGATCATTACAATCCCTATCATCTCTCCAGTAGGATGCACTTCAAAGAACACAGTGCTACCCACAATCCCAACAAAAAACAAAAACGTCATCACAATCCGGACCAGCCTCCAGAAGCTTCATCATTTAGACAATGAGCTCCTGCAAAAAGATTAGAAACATAATAATAATATAAAACAATTAATAAAAATAATTTCAGAATTTTTTTAATTTTTATTTTTTTTTATTTTTTTTATTTTTTATTTTTTTAACGTACTAATATATTAAAATTAAAAATTTATAAATTAAATAAAATGAAATAACATAAATGAAATAAAATAAAATATAAAAGATAATACAAATGGTATCCCCCAGCCAATTGATGAGCTGATCCCCTGATACCTTACCCACATCCAAGTGCACCTTGATGTGGATACACAATTAATTCTTTTAAATGGTTAACAGAAAACAAAATTTAATAAATCTAGAAATTCAGAATATAATAAAAATAATGAAACACAGAAACACATGAAATAAATAAAAAATAAAAATAAGAAAATAGCATTGCCCGGCCAATTGATGAGCCTTCCCCCACCAATGCTTGCCCACATCAAGGTGACCCTGATGTTGTAACACCCTATATTTTTGATTTTATAATTATAAACAACCCCCATAAAAAAATTAAAAGAAAAAAAGAGAAAAAAGAAAATAATCTAAAGCTGCTATCTAGCAAAAACATAACTGCAAAATCAAAGACAGTCCAGCTCCATAGGTGGTCCAATAAGGGAAAGTCCTATCCATAGAAATGATCACTGGGTGGGCTCCCTCCAATAAGTAAAAATGATGGGAGACCACCAGTGATCCACCACCAATCTGAAAGAACCAAAGATAAAGAAGCCAGTCCCAAACCAGTTTGAAGTCATAGTGGAATTGAAACCTGAATAATAAACAACAGAACTAGAATTCAACTATGAAAAACAAAAGACTTGAGACAGACATTCTGGGGTAACTGTTCTACAGAGCAGCCAGCTCATCAGTTACCCCCACACTTGCCAAAATAAAATCTAGAAGCCCCCCCTGGGTACCTTCTAACGAAAACACAACGTCCAACACAAAAAAACCAAAACCAATAACCAGTGAAGAGTCCAGCAGTTTAAAACCAGAGGAAATTCCAGTTTAAATTCATAGAGGACTAAAACCTGTGAAAAGAAACCAATACTAGGGTTCAACAAAATTAAGAAAAAGGGTTGGAAACAGACAATCTGGGGTAACTGTTGATAGAGCAGCAAGCCCATCAGTCACCCCTACACTTGCCAAGATCAAATCTAGAAGCCCCACCCATGGGTACCTTCTAACAAAAAGTTTCAAACACAAAAGTTGCTCTGCAACACCACAAAAATTCCAAAACAAAAAAAGAACGTTCCATAGTTTATCCTCATTGCGGAGTCAATCTTCTTCATGCCTAGTGCCTCTGGGATAAAACCTCTTCACTTGGTCTGCAGTCACCCTCTTTTTCAAGACTGCACTATCCAACTCTTCCAAAACATAAGAACCTCCAGACGCCTGAGATCTGACTCTGTAAGGTCCATTCCATCTGTCAGCAAACATTTTCCCCCACTGACTCTCCAAACTTCTATTATTCACCAAAACCAGACAACCAGGTTTCAAGGGACTGCTGAGTCTATGAGCCAACTTCTTGTCCCAGTATCTGACTGATTGATTCCTAATCTTCATCATTCTAGAGTATGCCTTCTCCTGACATTCCTCTCTACATTCCAACTGTTGCATCCTGGAACAGAGCAAATCTTCTGTTGAGTGCAAGTCATCCCAATCAATTCAAAGAGAAGAGACAGCTTCCAAGTCCACTGGTAGAACGGCTTTCTGACCAAACATTAACTCATAGGGAGAATAGCCAGTTGTCCACTTCACAGTGACCCTATCAGCAAATAACACCAAGGATAAATAATGCCTCCACTTTTCGGCACTATCTCCGCACATATTCACCAAAGCATTCTTGATAACTTGATGGCCTCTTTCAACCATGCCTTCAGCTTCAGGATAATACGGTGTAGCCACTCTAACTTTAGAACCAACACTAGCCACAGCTTCTTTAAATTCGGGCCCAAACTCTGGCCCGCCATCAACAGTCACCAACTTCATCAACCCATACCTATAAATCCACTCCTTCTTCAAAACCTCTGCCACATTCTTGGCAGTCAAATTAACCAGAGGCACTGCCTCAACCCAACCAGACAAATCATCCCTAGCAACAATCAATTATTTATACCTGCCCTCTTTAATATGGACAGCATCCAGACTGACCCTTCCAAAAACAGTTGATTCACCAGTAGCACGGCCCACCTCTTTAGGTTTCAAGTGACTTCTTCTTTGACATTCTTCACAAGATTGAACCCAAACCTGCACAGCCAACTTCATACCTGGCCACCAAAATCTGTCTGCTACTCTTCTATAAGTCTCCCCAAAGCCTCTATGACCAAGGTCTTCATGCAAAGACTTCAAAACCAATTCTTGACCCTTCTTCTGAGTCACCACCACTTGAGGATTAAGATGTCTCCTCCTCATCAACCGCCTTCCTGACACATAAAATCCAGGACTCTTCTTCTTTATTGCCAACCAAGTATCATCATCACAACTATCTGGCCTCTCCAAGGTCAAAAGATATTCCACAAAAATAAAATAAAACCCAGACTGACCCCAGGTCTCATCTTCAAAATTCAACAACACCACATCCAAGGGTACAATTCTGTCATCAAAATCACCAGTATGAACATGAGCCAATTGAGCAGCCCAACCAGGACACCAATCCTTAAATTTTGGCACGTCCTTCTCTTTCCACTGATCCTTGTGAAAATCCAGTTCACTAACAAAAACACCCTTTTTCAATTTTGAGCTGTCCCAAACAACAACTCCATCTTCATCAACAAAATCATCCTGATCACCAGAATCAAGATCAGATCCAGCCAGTTTAGCCTCTTGGGGGAGGTCAGAAAAATCTTCAGCACACTTTGTGCTGGCCCTAACCACTGGAACATCCTCATCAAACTCTTCAGCCTCAGAATCTTCATCTGTAGGTGGCCTCCTTGATAATCCATCAGGCATAGTAAAAGTTTTACCTGGTTTGTGTACCAGGTCAAAAGAAAAATGTTGAATAAATGCCACCCACCTAGTCATTGGAGCATTTGGAAGACTAGGTGTATTGATAATCTGAACCAAAGATTTTGCATCCACCTGCAGCTCAAAATGCTGCACCCACAAAACCGTCTGTAGCTTCTTTAAAATTTTTGCTACACCACACAATTCCAACTTAGGTTGAGAATACCTAGATTCCACCTCATAAAACACCACAGACTCATATCTTACTGGCCTGAACCTCCCAGTCTTATCCTCCTGAGACAAAACAGCACCAGCAGCAATATAACTTGAGTCCACTGCCAGATAAATTTTTCCAGCACCAACACCATAATCCAACTTGTGAAGAACAATATCTTCACCAACAACCTTTTTCAATTTCTGAAAAGCCTCTTCACACTCTTCAGTCCATTCCCAATCTGCATCTTTTCTGGTCAACCTCCTTAAAGGTGAAGCCAACAAAGAAAAATCCTTAATAAAAATCCTGACATATACACATACACCCAAAAATCCCCTGACTTCAGTAGTATTTTTAGGCCTTGGCCATGACTGGATTTTATTAATCTTCTTCTTCGCCATAATCCTTCCCTCTTTACATACCACATGACCCAGAATTTCTAAAGCAGGAACACAACAACAGAATTTTGACCCTGAAATGGTCAAACCAGCCTCTTCAATCCTGAACAACACTCTCTCTAGAGTTATTGCATATTCCCACACAAACCTCCTTATGCCAGGGTTCTCTGCTAACACCTCATTACCATAATCAGTGGATGGTCCTTTAATTCCACCATCATCAATAAAAATACCTGCATGAGTAGGAACCTCATCCTGCAAAATCCAAGCCATCTGTGCTTGATAAACTGCCACTGAATTAGTTGCTCCTTGAGGCAACCTAGTGAGCTGAAATATTCCCAAAGGAGTCTCAAAAGTTGTGAGAGGCCTTGAATCCGTATGTAGTTCCCTCTCATCATAACCTCCCATAATATCATCCAAACCATAACACACCCTTCCAGCAAAAGCTTCAACAAAATCCTCTGCACTTGGTGGCATACCAGCATCCTTGATAGTGACTCTATTCAAGGCTCTAAGATCATGAACCACCCTCAACTTTCCATTCTGCTTTTTTAAGCAGAAAACCAGACTTGAGTAGCTGGAAGTTTATTGCTCGTATAATTCAGTCCTGACTCTTTCCCTAACAATCTCTACAAAATCCTCTCTAATAGCGGGTGGAATCGGAATAGGTTTGATTTGCCAAGGTTCATGGAAAACCACAGGAATCAAGTAAGGTTCCCCATAAGAGTGCTTCAATACACCCCTTTCCTCCTCAACAAATGCCACAGCTTTTTCCCTCAGCACAATAATGTGCAACAAAAACTTCCTTTCTTCCTCAGACAGCCACCCATCAGGACCAAAATTAACAACTTTCAATCTTTCCACAGTCACCCTAGCCGTCTCTATAGATTCTGGAGGATTCTTCACCAAAGGAGAACAGTACGGATCTCTTGACAAAGGAGGTTTCTTCAAGGGTGGATTCAAACCCACAGGCATAGGCTCATTGACAGGCCTAATCTTCTGCGCTACCTTCTTATACTTTGCCGTTCCACCTTCAACTTGAGGGATCTTCAGGAAATCTTCACCACCAGATCTGGAACAAAAACCAAGGGATTCCCCATTTCTCACATGTGTGGCCAAGGTAATGTTTTTGAAAGGTGTAGAGGAAACCCTAGCGGTGCACAATTTGAAGGACTTACTTTTACACCCCAATCTCACCACTCCAAAACTTTTCTGCAATTCCATGTCTTCATCCTCACTTCCAAATTCAAAATCTTCAAATCTTGATTCATCTTCTGAATCACATCTTCTAAAATTGTGCAGTTTATCCTCATGCTGGAGGCCAAAAATAGATCTTGATGATATTCTCTCTTCATAATTTTCTGCAGTTTAACTCATGCTGGAGGCCCAAAAATAGATCTTGACAATCTTCACAAAAATATTTTGCATCTTCTTTCTTCATTATCTTTAGATTTTTTTCTTGATTTTCATGAATTATCTTGAAATTTTTATCTTCTTTTCTTGAGTTTTTTTCTGACCTACAAAAATAACCAGGGGTTTCCCCAATGCTCACAGGTCTGGCACAGGTAATGTTTTTGAAATGTGTAGAAGAAACCCTAGCGGTGCAGAATTGGGAGGACTTACTTTTAGACCCAAATCTCACCGCCCCAAAACTTTTCCGCATATCTTTCAATAAATATATATAACCAATCTTCTTCTTTGAACTTGAATTAAAAATAATTAAGAATATTGAGAGAGAACAGAGACTTGATAAAAAACTTGATGAATACTTGCAGAGAAGAGAAACATTAAAAAGAGAAAGTTGAAAATCCACTTGGTATATCTCCAAGGGAGCTGACCTACTACAACCTGGGATTTCCTCATCTTGGGGAGAGGTTGCAGCACTAGGGTGATCAGCCCTCATTACTCTAAAAAATACAGACTCTCAATAGAGCCTGAGCCGCACTCCAAAAAACCAGAGGCAGCACCCACTTCCTTCCTTCTCCTGCAGCACTCCATGTACTGGCACATTGAAAATAAACCAGGCCTGGTCTCCCAACCATCCTCTCCAGGGGATGATAATCTCATGTGAAGCCTCCTTTTGTCTTCACCAGTCAACTCCAAACTGATTCCCAAATCAAATTGATAACCAATTCTTGCCTAAAAATCCATCAAGAATGGCCCACCCAAAACTGCTTTTACATTACCTTTAGCAATGTAAAAATGAACCTTCCCTGAGGTTACTCCAACATCTAACTTCACAAACTCTGAAGTTCCAACCAATTCAGTGACATGGCCACCGATCCCTCTCAAATTCCCACCAATACCAGTTTTGATGGGGAGGCCCATATGAGTTGCCTCAAACAAAGAAATCAGGTTTATCTGAGAACCTGAATCCACCAATGCCCTTGCCTCCCTGCCATTCAGAGTGACATTGACATATCCCAGAGGAGCAGAAAAATGAGTTTCCAACCCCTTACCAAACTTTTAAGCAGAATCACAGATGTATTCCACCTCCCCAGAAGACACCCTTCTTCTGGTCAACAACTTTTTTTGTCTATTAGCCAACCCTAGACTGATAGCATACAATTCCCCATAAGATAGGGAAACCTGACCCTGATTCATCCTTTCCAGAACAGAGTCCATAACATTAACTTGACCAGATACTACTGGCCTCTCAAAGTGAGCTCTTTGCTTTGCCACCTTGGTCCTAGAAGCTTCTTGAGGAAAAGCACCACCAACAGATTTACCATTAACAGGAACCAAACCAGATCCCTCACCAGAACCTCTGACTCCAACAGGCTTTGGCAATGAAGCCAAAGGGACATCCTCCTCAGAGTCAGAATCCACCTCCATTGGCATTGGCTCACCATTCATATCCAATGCGCCAAAACTAGGGGGGCCCATATCAGCCATACCCTTCTACATCTTGTACAGCTCTTCTTTGCTGTACCTCTTCCTAGCTGCACTCAGCTTAGGATTCACCTTTGAAGCATTTGGCTTTGGTTGGGCCTGAGAACTGCTCTTAGGCCTTCCCACCTTCCCTGCTTCCACAACATAAACACCAGCTAAGCATTCACCACTTGACTGTCCACCACAAGAATAAAACTCCAAACCACCAAAGGAAGTAGAAAAAGAGACCTTATTTACCTCCTTCCTCTTTCCCTTGATGTCCTCATCTACCTTAACAGAAGACTTCCCCTGATCAGGAATCTCCTCATACCTTGGCCTCCTTTGATTGAGACCACCCCTTCTCCTGACCAAATCCATAGGAGCCTGCCCCTCACTGGGCTTCACAAAAGAACCCTCAGGGAACTTAAAAACCCTGCCATCAAACTCCACTTTTCCTTCAGACACATCTCTGTTCAGTGCCCAAAAATCATTGGACCTGTGCCCCCTCCTACTGCAATAAGAGCAAACCCAAGGATCACTCCTACCAGCCCTCCTTTCAAAATCTCTAGGCTGAGAAGGTGCCTTATTAACCTTCGTGGCCTCCTGAGCAAAAATGTGCAGCTGCTTTGTAAGATCAGCCAACTGCTCCACCATTGGGTCCCTCTCCTGTTTGGGAACCTGCACCAAATTTTTCTCCTCCTTCTTCTCCCTAACTTCCTCTTCAGACAAAGCCTCACTGACTTTGCTGACATACTTGGCACACCCCTCCTGATAGGTGTCCACAGTCAATAACTTCAAATGGGCCTCAACAGCCTCCTTAACCTTATCAAAGGCAGGCAACTTCTGGTCCCCACTAGAAAGAGTCTTCATCAATTCCTTTCTTGACAGCTCCTTCAACACATCCATCCTGACATCTCTAGCCAGGGCAGACCAAAAAACATCTTTGGCAGAATTTTCATGCGCCAGCTCCTCCACTTCCACCAAATATTCCACCACAGGATCAAACTGTAGCAGAAACTTCCTGTAACTATTTAAGTTACCAACACCACCATAAGATTGCCATTGACTGACAACCTTGTTCAGATCTACCATAGTGAATCTGACACCCTATCTATCCACCATCTCCCTACACAACAATTTCCAATCCCTCTTCATGTAGCCAGACATGGCCAAAATCTCCTTCTCCACTGACCTATCACCAATGAAGATGATAATCTGCTTCACCATGTCCAGGTAGGAAGCACCATCCACTCCAGAAGCAGTTTCATACTTCTCTAGAAACCACTTGACATCCTCCCCATTAAACTTGGTACCATCCCAAGTTTTAATTCTCACACACTCCCTAACTATCACAGAAGGAGGACCATCCCCCCCACTGACAGTCACCACAGGAATAGCAGAACCAGAATCCATTCTTCCAGTCCAAAACACCAAAAAGAGCCACCCAAAGAAAACAGAAATTCCAAAGAACTAGCAAGTTCTACCCCAAGTTGGGCGCCGGAAATGTTGACAATCATATAGTACTAGCTATAGGCCTTGACCAAGGGAGTTGGAGAAAAACCATAGAGAAAATCCCCTGTCCCTTTAGAAAAATAGAGTGAAATTTACTTGCTAAAGTAAGTTGGTTCCTGTTTTGCTAAAGCTCCTTTTTAACACACTTGACTGTTTGATGAGCCAAGAAAGTAGTCCCCAGATAGACTACCAGACCAAAGAACTGAAACGTAGAACAAAGTCCACACCAGAGACAGCAAAGATACTTGATGTAGGCTGCAAATCCACACCAGAGACAGCAATAATACTTGCTATAGCTTGCAATACTATAACAGAGAAAACAGTTGCCAAAGTTAAGTTAAATGAAGAACTTACTTGCAACAAACACAGCCAATTGTGGCCAGAAAACAGTGAAAACTGAGTGAGGAACAATGATATCACCTCTGGATGTTTGTATAATGATTAAGGTTGCCCCAAACTGTCTTATTCACTATGTACACACAGACCACTAACTAAGAGCCCATGCGCACCCACCAATCTGGTGCCTGTACCCGCCAAATTGCATAAAAAACCCTCCTGAAGCGCTCCCCAACATCCTAAAACAGAGGCGGGCGGGCCAACCGACGTCGGAGATGCTGCCTGAAGCGGCCCGGCCTCCCTGAAGCCAGAAAACCAACAAAAACCACTAATCTACTTATAAAAATTAGCTACAACTACTAAAACCTTTAAAACCCAGAATTTCACTATAACAACATTTAGACATAAAATACAAAGAAAAATTAGCTCTATCCTATGGTTTTAAGCACTTAACCCTAAGACTTAAGGTTAGCCCGTAAAACACAAAAAACAAAATTAAACAGCAATCTTTTATAAATGAAAAATGAGGAAATGACCCCTTAAAACTTAGAATATGAAAAATGTCTACAAGACATAAAATATAGAGAAAAACCAGGGCTATCCAATGATAGTACCCACATACTTGCAGACCCAATATCCACGGAATAAACCAGAAAAAATACCTTAATCCTTAACAGATGTCAATTAAGACATGCACAAACCGCGCCAAATCACACAAAAAAGGCCCCTGCTAATGTTGGAAGACCACAACGGGCTAACCTTAAGTCTTACGGTTAAGTGCTTAGTACCATTCGAATGGGATTATTTTAATTTACGTTTCATGTCACAATGTTGTTAAAGCTTAATTATGTGTTTTAAAGGTTTTAGTAGTCGTAGCTTATTTTTCTAAGTATTTTAGATATTTTTGGAGTTTTTTGGTGGTTTTCTGGCTTCAGGGTGGTCCTGCCTCCTCAGGCAGGCCTCCCAACATTTAGCAGACCGCCTGCCTCAGTGCTAGAAGGCTGGGAAGCATTTCTAGTGGGGTTTTAAGTAATTTGGCGCTCAGAAACGCTAAATTCATTGGTGTGCATGGGCTCTTAGATAGTGGTCTGTGTGTATATAGTGAATAAGACAGTTAAGGGCAAATTTAATTATCATACAACCATCTGTAGGTAATATCCTTGTTCCTCACTCAGTTATCACTTTTTTCTGGCCACAATTGGGTGTGCTTTTTACAAGGTGAGTTCTTCATTTAACTTAACTGGAAGCTGGTTTCTCTGGTGTAGTCTTGCAAGCTATATCAAGTATAATTTCTGTCTCTGGTGTGGATTTTCAACCTACATCAAGTATCATTTCTTTCTCTGGTGTGAACATTGGTCTACATTTCAGTACTTTGGTTTGGTAGTCTTTCTGGAGACTACTTTTTTGACTGATCAGGCAATCAAGTGTATTGGAAAAGCGGCTTTAAACAACAGGAACCAATTTACTGTAGAAGGTAAATCTCACATATATTTTTCTAAAGGGGCAGGGTATTTTCTTTCTGGTTTTTCTCCGACTCCCTTTGTCAAGGCCTATAGCTAGTACTATAGTATTTTCTACACTGTGTACTTAATAAAAGATTCACTTAGATACTCCCTTGATTAACTTCTCATTTTTTCAGGTCTATATACAATTTCTGTTGTGTTCTTTTGAATATTTCACCTCAGTATAATTAATGGCAGCTGATCCCCGCCAAAGAAAAACTACACAGGTTTTCATTGTTCAATATAAGTTCTCAACATTGATATTTATTTGCCATATCCTGAAGGAAATTACTGCATTTCTGAACAAGTCCCTACTATATTCAATGATGCTTTTATCCAATTTCTTTATCAATTAAACTTTCCCCAAAAAATGTTTGCTTGGAGTCTTGATTTCTTTCACAAGTCAAATCAAGTTTCTGGCAAAAATTATCATTAAGCACTGGGATGAAGCTTTGGAAACTTATTATTGGGTTTCTTATTCAATGGACTCTAATCATATATCGTACCTAAATCAAATGGGAGTTTTTCACCACTGGTTTATAGGTTATTCTTATAAATTATGATTTCAAAATATTCTGGTAGTTTCCATGAAATAGTTAAAATAAGAAATTATAAATATAAAATAAAAAAGAAAGTAAGAACTAGTTTTTTTCTCTTATTTTTTCAACAAGATTATCTAAATTTTGACAATATTTTTCAGAATACTTAAAAACTGAACTCATCTTTTTAAACAACTTTCAAGTGGTAAAAACTATGAGAATCTTTCCAAAAATGTCAAATGTTGCTCAGACACCAAAATTGATGATGAAGGTACTTTTAAGTGGATTTTATTGCCATGGAGATCTAAAAAATTTTCAAGACTTGCACAAACTCTTGACCATAAACACATTCAAATTCAAGAAAATTCCCCTTATTCAGGAGAAATAACCACACAATATGGGGGGCGAACTTGCTAGAAAGTCGGCAACCTTGAACCCTAATTTTTATTTTTTTCAGCACACATTGAGGTGGTGATGAAACAATCATGAAGAAATATTGAATTTACTCTGAAAACACCTTGAAACTTACTTGAACTTTCATTGAACCACAGCTGATCAATAGTTCAAAAAATATTCACAGCAGGAAAAAAGTGTGCATTAGATGTCTAGTGATTTTTATTGCTTCCTGAAATAATTACTGGTAGAATTCTAAGTGGGACTTCCATCTGATACCTCCCTCCCCTAATTCTCCCTTATCTTCAATCCACCTTCCTATCCTACCCCCATTATCTTGTTGCTAATCTTTCCATCTACTTACCCTTTCTACCTTATCCCTTCCCTTCACAGTGAGAAGACAACTCTCCTCTCTTTCCACCCCTCTCCCTTCTCATCTCTTTATTTCAAACACCTCCCCAAGAACCTCACTCACCTTTACCAGCCCACTTTCATTTTTTAGTTTAATTTTACTTTCTATTTTTTTTTCTTTTTTCATGTTTATTCCCTACAAATATCTTCCTTTCTCAAAACTTGGCCACATTTTATTTGTAAAAACCAGCAGCTCAAATTCTGAAATATGTATTTAGTTACATTTTTTACCACTTTTAATGGGTTATAACTCCTCAATATTTTATTCCTTGTTATTTCTAATTTATACATACTAATTATTCTCAGGTTTATCAAAAGTTGGATACTTCCAAAGCCCTTGCATGCCTCTCCAGAACTTTTTTCACCTCTCTAATCTCATTGCTCACATCTCCCAGAAAAACTGAGGGACTGGGGAAGGCTGGGGAAGGTGAGAGAGGGGAGTTACGGGGCTTGGAGAGGTTATAAAAGCCCATAATCCACTTCAGGAAGGCTTGAAAAGGTGAGAAAGGGTCTTTAAAGGGCCAGAAGAGGTGATAATAGCCTCTCACCTATTCCTCCCAGCCCTACTTAGTCTTAACAGCACCTTACTCACATCTCCAGCCAATATTAAGGGACTGGGAAGGCTGGGGGAGGTGAATAAGGGAGTTCAAAAGTCTGGTGGAGGTGATAAAAGCCTCTCACTCACTTCTTTCAGCCCTCCTCAGTCTTTATAGCACCTCACTCACATATCCAGCCAAAGTAAGGGACTGGGGGAGGCTGGGGGAGGTGAATGAAGGGCTGGAAAAGGCTTGGGAAGGTGAGAAAGGGCTGGGGAAGGTAAATGAGAGCTAGGGGATGTGTACAATAGACTAGGGAGGTGAGTAATATTTTGAGAATTTGATAGAAAGGCATGTGAGGGCTAATGGAGGTGATTGGGGTGATTGAGGGGAATGGGAGGTGAGAGAGAGGTTGCAAAAGGGGTGGAGTTGTGTTAAAAGTGAAAATGGAGTGGAGGGGAGTAGTGAGGAGGGCTTAAACATAGATCTTGAAGCTTAAAGGATGTAGAAAATGTATCAGGAGGGAAATAAAAGGGTGGGGTGTGGTAATATAGTTAACAGAAATGACAAGGCAGAAAAATTTGTGTGGAGAGATTGAGAGGTTGTCCATTGAGGTAGTGTAAAATAGAGAGTGAACCTTGTTCTTAGGAAAAACATCAGAGTCCACCCCCTCAATCTACAGCTCTATTCTTCCAATATAGAAAATGATTGATAACTATTTTTTATTAATATTTTTAACTTAAACATATAGTTTATACTTCTTTATTTTATATTTTTAATTTAAAATGCACTTTAAGACTGAGGAGGTAATATAGTAAAATAATTGATAATGAAATACTATTTTGCTTTTTTACACAAGAATTCACAGAATGTTTTTGATAACTATACATGATATAAATAAATAATAAAATAAGAAAATTGTAGAAAAAATTTGAAAACTAGAACAAAACATATAAATAAAATTGTAAACTATTGAACTTATGTATTTTATGAGTTTATTGTATTTATTTTAAAATGTAATAGTAAAATATGTTGGTTAGATTAAAAATACCTTTGAATTAATATAAACGATTCAAGTAAAGGTTGAAGAAAAGATTTATCTACATATATAACCATTTAGGTTGATTTATTGTTTTGTAATTGCTATATATAACTGGATAATTGACTTTAATAACTGCAAATTTAAAAAATTTCAATAAGCTATCTACCTCAACATATTTATGATAATCTATTCAGTAACAGAAAAAACTTTCTAATTCCTTTCTTTTACTAATTTTTTTTCATTTCAATGACTACATACATGTTTGAAAAAATTATTTATCATGCATTTGGTGGAGCTTAGGTTGAACTCTCAATTCAATCTTGTCTCCAAGTGTGGTTCAAGCTAAGTTAAGATATGAAAAATTTATACTTTATTAGAATTTTTATTAAATATTTTTAAATATAAAAATAATTATATTTTTAGATCAAAATATTTTTATTAAATACTTTGAAGTTCTGAAAATAAGTACAAGTTAAGAATCATTTTTAGAAAATATTATATAAAAAATAGTTAAAATTTGACTATATATTATTATGATATTATTTCTTTCCATATAAAAGATTCAGAAACTACCTAAAAATCAATTTTATACAAGTATATTATATAAAAAGTAATCAGCTCTTCTGCTTAGATTTGAAGTAATTCAAAAAAACATTATTTTTGCGTTAGTTACATATTATATAGAGTATTCAAAGCATCATATAAATTTTTTAGACTTATACTTTTAAAATGAAGGGAAGCCTCACAGGATAAAATTGGTCATTTTTTTAAAACAAATATTAAAATATCTTTTAAATCAATGTATATTTTTATAAAAAGTCAGATTTTCATATTTAACTATTGTTTTAAATCGGTTATGAAGATCTGAAATTTTTCTATTTAAATTAATTTTTAAAACAATATACTCATTCCTGTATTGCTTTGTGATAAGGCCAATTTCAAGAAAATTTTTAAATTCTTCTGTTCAAATAAAATATCATAGAGATTGTTTTCATACACTTAGAAATAAAATAAAAACATCATATAAGATCTAGCAATCAGAATAAATGTCAGCCAGTCTGCTAGACTTACCCAGTAAAATAATTAATTATTTACTGGATAAAGCCATGCCTTATTATTTTAATTATTTTAATTATAATTTATTTACATTAAAATTACCTATAATAAATTAAATAATTAAAAAATGGAAAAAATTAATAAATAATTAAAATTAAATATTTAAATGTCCCTTATCATTTTATTTTTATTTTCTAACACCATGCTCAATGACAGGTTGAAAGAAATAAAAATTTATATCAAAATAAAATTTTAAATTTAAATAAATATTTGATATTCAAATAAAATTAAATATATTCAAAAAATTCAAATTTCTTATTTAGAATCAACCTTTACAGTGAATATTAAATAAATTAATTTATTCCTGTCATATTCTGTAAATACACCTTTTTTGATGTCTTCTTTTTAGAACAACATTATTATTTGAAAATATTCCTTCTGTTATATTCTTTTTTCTCTCTCTCATACTACTTTTTTTACAATTTTATTACTGTGGTTTGTCTCTCCTTTGCCTATATAAGGCCTCTCTTTTGGTTGTTTTTGATCATCCATTACTTACTTACATTTAAAAAACATTTATTCCATTTAAGTAATTATTTCTATCTATTGTTGTTTTTAGTAATTACATTTACATAGTACTATCTAATTAATTTATAATAATAATAAAATTTCTTACCTCTTATATTTGAGTAAAACAAATAAAAAGATATAAAAACGTACTTTAAACTTTGAAATCCTAAATCTCCACTATTACCGCCATTGGACCGCTGTTAAAAACCTTCTAGGCATAAAAGACCCCTTGACAATAAATATCATAATTCCAATAAATCATTGATAAATCTTTAACACATATATTTAATTTTACAATTGTGTGTAAGTGATCAGTAATGAATTACTTCTATCAAAAATTTAATTCTAATGACTAAAAAAGCGTATCTGCAATTTTTTATTTAATTTATTTTTCAAAACCATAGAATTAAAATATTTTTTCTTTTCATTTCAAACATGGAATAATATTATTTTTATTAAAAAGATGATTTCCTTTACAACGGCTTTTCTACATGGGTATAATCTAAAGTACCTATTGTGTCTTTTTAAAAAAATGAATATGAAATATTAGTTTTTCAATTTGAAACTGATATAATTATGAAAAAGTACCACTTCTACATATTTACTTCAGTTCTTGAACAATAATACAATAAAAATATTTACCTGAAGCACATTTTTTAACATGAGAACACCTTGAAAATTATATGGTGCTTATTTCCAGGTCAACACTGAAATCATCCCACAATACATCATTGAAGCAAAATCAAGCACTAAAATTAAAGTTTAAAAAAATTTATACTAATTTTTTTTATTATCTTTAAACTTTTACATCTAGCTTGAATGTTGGTCTTTTATATGGAAAATTCACTAAGTAGTGATTAATTATTTCAACTCATGAGTTCACTCTACCAAATAATCATATTTATATGGAATTTTGATGAAATACATCATGAAGAGTTCCATAATATAATATATGTCACCATGAAAAATCTGAGGGTCAACTGCTAGCAATCTCCTCTCTTTGAACTCCAGAGTGTCTCTTATTATTCTAGGGTTATTCTCACTTTATAACAATATACAAAATTGTATTGGAAGTACATTTATTCTCAGATTGATTATAGACAGAATATCAACTGATACCAAATTATGCACAAGTTGATCCTCCAGAACTTGATTTTGGTCCACTGTTGATGACAAATTGATCTAACATAAGCTTATGCATATATAATAATTCAGGATACTTGCTCTATTAAATTTTATAATAAAATTAAATATTGATGAATTTATATAAAAAATAATTTAAATGTAAGATATTAAATTATAAATTTAGGCATCATAGGAGGGCACTTAATAGAACTTAATTATACTATGTGACACGTTAATACTGTATCACACACTCTGAAACATTTAAAATAAAAAGTGTCATATTGGGAAATGAAATTTCTTGGACAGACACTTTCAAAATTAATACTGACCATAATGCACAAATATGAAACCTTGGCATCTATCCAATAAAAGTTTTTCCTTCTGATAAAAGGATTTTTCTCAGCTACTCCCTGTTAAAAAGTGTCCTTGTGATATTTGTCTGACCTTCAGGGGGATAATTTGGCCACATCAAACTACTTCTTTTTCCATGAATGACCAAAATATGATCCTCATTTCCATCTAAAGAGTTTATCTCATCTGACTGTGGCTGATCAAAGGGTTCCACCACAAGTTTAGCCAAAATTTTGAAGAACACTTTTTTGGTGGATAGTGACTAACCAGTGCATTCTAAAATTGTCCACCTGAAGTTAGGCTAAACTTCAGCAGGATAAATTTATTATGAATACCAAATTAACTGAAGAATACTTTTGCCCTAGCTAATCTGCATCATAAAGGTGCCCAACTGAGGTTTATCCATAATTCAGATAGACACCTTTGTAAAGGCACATTCTGATGGGTTTAATATCTATATATGGGAATAAGTATGAGTTTTTTATCAACATGGAACTAATATTAATATAAAATGTCATAGTGTTGACCTGAAGTTTGGCCAGAATACAGGTGGAAATTTTTATGAGGATTACTTGATGAAATTAAGAAGACTTGCAATTACTTTCCATCATATAAATTTTCAAACTTAAGTTTATCAAAAATTGTGGTGACACTTTTTCCAGATTCAGTCATATGGTATCAACTCTCTATATGTCAATGAGAATCAACTTTTAGTCAATCATGGCATTATAAGTAATTTGATATGGACAAACTTTCCACCTGATTTTTGGCCAAAAATAAGTTGAAAATTTTTATGAGGAATACTAGATTAACTAAAGAAGACTTGCACCCTACTACTGTCCATCATAAAAGTGTCCACCAGAAGAATTCTCAAACTTGTGGTTGACACCTTTGGCCTGCTCTGGCCATATGAGATCAATTCTGCATATGGAAATGAGGATGTAATTTGGTAAATCATGGTACTAGAAGTAACCTGATATAGAAAAAGTGTCCAACTGAATATTGGAAGAAAATCAGTTAAAAACTTTATTTAGTTTTTCAAAAAATCAAATTAAGTACAATTTTATTCCTGATGCTGCCCATTTTATCCAACATCTCTTCTAAGCCTTGAAAATAGGCATTTGGCTTGAATTTTTAATTTCATATAAAATCCATTTTATTCAACCTATTTCTATTATTTCTTTTTTTCTTTTGGTTATCAATTAATTTTATGTAAAACAAATCATTTTCATATTTTTTTACCTGTATTTAATAAATTTATGAAAGGTTTAACATCACCCTTTAATAATTTGGCACATGTTTTTTTGCTATACTAATAAAAATAATAATATACTGGTGACAAAAAAATTGATCAAATGATAAAATATCAAATATACAGAAAGATCAAAGACCAGTGAATATATTTTAAAAAAATACCAGTTGCACTGAAGAATACCCGCACTCTAGATACTCACCATCGAAAAAGTGTCCAGCACACATTTGGCCAAACCTGTGCTGGACAATTTTGGTCAGGTGCAGTCATATGAGATAAATTCTCTCTATAGCAATGAAAAAAATTATTTCATAAAAAACTTCACTAGAAGTAGTTTTATATAGCCAAATTTTCCACCTAGAGTTTATCCAAACCACAGGTGCAAAATTTTTTATCTTTAAAAAAAGTAAATTTAGTACAATTTATCCCTGATGGCTCTCATTTGCTTCAACACCTCTACTAGCCTTTGATGGTAGGAATATTACTTGGATTTCTTTTTTCATACTTGATTCCTTTAACTTATTTTTTTATTCCTCATATTGCTTTTGGATATCAATTAATAATTTTTCAAATAAATTATTTTCATATTTTTATACATTTATTTAATAATATTATAAATGGCATAACATCACTTGGTATGCATTTAGAACATGAGTTTTTTCTATAATTATAAAATTAATAATAAAATGGTGACCAAAAATGTCAGCCTAAATATCCTTAGGACTGAGTATTTCTTGTGCTTAAAATAAGATAACCTTAAGTAGATTAAGCTTATATCTTAAAAATAAGGTTCAAATAATAATATATATTATTTTATTATATATAAATAAAATTATTATTCACTACGCAATATAGGGGGTGGACTTGCTAGCAAGTCCTCAACCTGAACTCAGATGGAACTCAGATGGAACTCAGACTGAACTCAGACTGAACCCATACTGAACTCTACTTGAACACCCACCTAAAACTGTTCTGCTGAGTGGTGTTCATCCCTGATTGTATGGTTCCTTTATCAATAGCTCAATGTGTGTTCAATCTATGGTGAGTTTGGGTCCAAGGTTGCGGACTTGCTAGCAAGTCTGCCCCCCATATTGTGTGGTGATTCTATTATATAATTTATAATAGTTTAAATAGCTTATCCATGGCCTAATAGTACTTATTAAGGTGTTAATGGAGTCATAATATACTTATCTTAAGTGATATGAAGTAATTATTGACATACATAAGCTTATATGTATACATAAGACTCATATTCAGTGAAATATGCAGTATATTATGTATATTTAGGTATATAAGTGGGTTTTAGCCCCTTAATAGCCTATAACCTTTGTTTTTCTGCTTATTTTAGGTCATATGGACGAAATCAGTGGACTCAAAACGCCTACAGAACATAGACACCTATATCAGACGCATACACCCAGTTTGGACTACTCAAATTACTTCCTTGGATGGTTATTCACGGATTTATGGGTTGGAAGGATGTTTCTGGGTTAATGTGGATGCTTGGGGATGTTATTGGGGGCTTGGACAGTTTATTTGTTTCCTTTATCTGCTTTTAGTTTCATTAAATCTCTTTTTGATTATTTATTTTACCTGTTTCTTTATGGTATCCGCTTTTATCTGGGTTTTCTATTTATGGTATGACTCTGTGTTATTATTAATAGTGATGGAGGGTCCTTACTGGAGGTCTGGGTGTTGAAACTGCTTGAAGTGGACGCCATGGGGAGGTGATGGGCCCTCAAAGTGCTTTAATTGCCGGGGATATCAGTGACATCATCTGGATTGAAGGTCTGTGCACTCCAGTGGATTTGGGTATAATTAAGGAGGGATTTTGACGGTTTATTATCATCACCACACAATATGGGGGGCGGACTTGCTAGTGAGTCCGCAACCTTGGACCCAAACTCACAACAGATTGAACACACATTGAGCTATTGATAAAGGAACCATACAATCAGGAATGAACACCACTCAGCAGAACAGTTTTAGGTGGGTGTTCAAGTAGAGTTCAGTTTGGGTTCAGTATGAGTTCAGTCTGAGTTCCATCTGAGTTCCATCTCAGTTCAGGCTGAGGACTTGCTAGCAAGTCCACCCCCTATATTGCGTAGTGCATCATTCAATTACTACACTTCAAACAAACACTACAATACAATTATTAGTATTCAGAAATATATTATAAAGCCCTTATAAATTGATATTATCTTTATAAAAGCTATAACTATATTTTATTCTTCTATTTTCCACCACTAGCACGCATTTAAATCCAAGTATTGTGAGTTTTATTTGAGTATAACTATTCTATTAGTCTTCCCCTGAGGTTTAATCACTAAATCATTTATTAATAAGTAGTAGGACCATAAAATAAAACTATTATATCATACTTATATACTAGACTATACTGACAAAAAATTAATCAAATGATAATTATGAGTGAGGCACAAAGATAAAATATCAGTAGACATTTTTGAAAGAAAAACTAGATGAATTGAAGAAAAACTCTACCCTAGGTACTCTCCATCATAAAAGTGACCAGCACAAGTTTGGCCAAACTTGTGCTGGACACTTTTGGTCAGGTGCAGTCAGATGGGAGCAATTTTCTCTATGGAAATGAAGATAAATTTTTGATAAATAATTACACTAGAAGTAGTTTGATATGGCGAAATTGTAATCCTGAAATTTTGGTAAAGCTCAAGTTGATTTTTTTTTATTTTTACAAAAAAGAAAAATTTAGTGCAAGTTTAGCCCTGATTGTGCTAATTTGATTCAATCTCTCTTTTTTCTGTTTATGGAAGGAATTTAAGTTGGATTTTTATTGTCATCTTTGATTTTTTTTATTTTACTTTATTCCCCTCATGTTGCTTTTGGATAGAAGTTTTTTTTTTGTAAAATAAATCATTTTCATAATTTTTTACCTTTATTTAATAATATTATAAAAGGTGTAACATCACGCAGTATTCATTTGGCACACAAGTTTTTGCTATACTGATAATATTAATAATATAATGGTGAAAAAAAATTAATCAATTGATAAATATGAGTGAGGCACAAAGATTTAATAACAGTGGACATGTTTATAAGAAATTCCAGATGATTTAAAATGCCTTGCACCCTGGCTACTCTCCATGATAAAAGTGTCCAACACAAGTTTGGCCAAACATATACTGGAAAATTTTTGTTGCATGCCGTTGTGGTCTTCCAACATTGTCAGGGGCCTTTGTTTTGTGGTTTGGCGCTGTTTGTGCATGTCTTAATTGATATTTGTTAAGGAATTGGGTATTTTTCTGGTTTTATTCTGCAGATATTGGGTCTGCGTGTATGTGGGTACTATCGTTGGATAGCCCCGGTTTTTCTCTATATTTTATGTCTTGTAGACATTTTTCATATTATTAGTTTTAAGGGGTCATTTCCTCATTTTTCATTTATAAAAGATAGCTGTTTAATTTTGTTTTTCTTGTTTTACGTGCTAACCTTAAGTCTTAGGGTTAAGTGCTTAGTACCATTGGATAGGGCTAATTTTTTTCTATATTTCATGTCCAATGTTGTTGTAGTGAAATTCTGTGTTTTAAAGATTTTAGTAGTTGTAGCTAATCTTTCTAAGTAGATTAGTTGTTTTTATTGGTTTTCTGGCTTCAGGGAGGCTGGCCCACTTCAGGCGGCACATCAGACGTTGGGCGGCCCACCCGCCTCTGTTTTAGAAGGTTGGGGAGCGCTTCTGGAGGGTTTTTGTTCAATTTGGCTGGATTTTAGGTGGGGAATTGGTCAGGGTGGTCTGTGTGCTGGCTGTATGATGCATGTGTGGGAAGATTTTTAGGGAATAATTTTATCTCTTTACTCATTGCCACTCTGTTCCTCACTGTCTCATTGGCTTGTGTTTTGTTGGCATATATTACTGTTCATTTCAACTCTTTCTGGTAGTCTGCCTGGGACTATTATCTTCACTTTTAAAGGGGTCAAGTGTGTTTAATTAGAGGGTCTAGCAAACAGATCTCCAATTTGCTGCAACAGGTAAATCTCACTTGTTTTTTTAAAGGGACAGGGGTTATTCTTTCTGGTTTTACTCCAACTCCCTTGGTCAAGGCCTATAGGTAGTACTATAGGTTTGTCTACACCGTCAGATGAAATAAATTTTTTTCATGGAAATGAGACTGAATGATCAGTCCATCATTGCACTGAAAGTAGTTTTATATGGACAAATTGTCCCCCTGAAGTTTGTCCAAACCTAAGGTAGACAATTTTTTACTCTGGTAAAAAGTAAATTTAATCCATGTTAATCTATGATGGTGCCCATTTTTTCTGAAGCCTCTACTGGCTCATGATAGCAGAAATTATACTTAATATCTTTATTTCATGTTTGATCTCTTTAACTTTAATTTTACCCTTTTATTTATCCTTTAGCTTTTAAATATCAATTTTATTTTGGTAAAACTGATAATTTTCACATTTTTTTACAATTATTATATAATATTATTAAATTTGTAAAATCACCCAGTGTACATTCAGTACACATTTTTTGCTATACTAAAAACATTAATAATATAATGGTGACTAAAAATTAATCAAATAATAAATATGGATGACTCAGAAAATCAAATACCCATAGAAATTTTAAAAGGAATACAAAATAAACTGAAGAAGACTTGCACCCTAGCTACTCTCCATCATAATAGTGTCCAGAACAAGTTTAGCTGAGCTTGTGCTGGACACTCTTGGTTGCATGCAGTCAGATGGGATAAATTTACTCAATGGAAGTTAAAATGAATTTTTTCTCAATCATTACACAAGAAGTAGTTTCATACTGCTATAATATCCTCCTGATTTTTTGAAAAACCTCAGGTGGACATTTTTATTAATTTAAAAAAATGAAAATATATTCCAAATCTAGAACTAGTGGTGCAAATTTTGTCTAAAAACTCAAATTATCTTTGATGGCAGAAATTTTATTTGAATTTTTAATTTCATATTTAATCACTTTTATTTTACTTTTTTATTATTCTTTTTGATTTCAAATATCAATTTATTAATTGTAAAACTAAAACTTTTCATATTTTTTTTACTTTTATTTAATAAGATTAGTAAAGATGTAGCATCTCCCAGTATGCATTTGGCTTACAAGTTTTTTCAATACTAATAACATTAATAGTATAATGTTGAAAAACAATGAATCAAATGCTAAATATTAATTACACAGAAAGATCATATACAAGTGGATTAGTTTCTAAGGAATACCTGATGAACTGAAGAAGACCTGCATCCTAGATACTCACCATCATAAAAGTGTCCAGAATAAGTTTGGGGGAACTTCTGCTGGACACTTTTGTTTGCATGAAGTCAGATGGGATAAATTTACTGTATGGAAATGAAAATTACATTTTGCTCAATCATTGCAAAATAAGTAGTTTGATATTGCCAAAATTTCCTCCTGATAATTTTTCAAACCTCATCAGGACACTTTCTTTGGTTTATAAAAAAGAAAATATAGTCCAAGTTTAGCCCTGGTGGTTCACATTTGATCTAACACCTCTACTTGTTATTGATAGTGGGAATTTTCCTTAGATTTTTTTTCTTATTTGATCCCTTTTATTTTACTTTTTTATTGCTCATATTGCCTTGGATATTAATTTTTCATTTTTAAAATAAAAAATTTTCATACTATTATACCTTTATTTAATAATATATGATTGAGGGTGGAACATCACCTGGTATGCATTTTTCACACAAGTTATTACTATAGTAATAACATTAATAATATAATGATGACTTAAAATTAATCAAATGGTAAATTTAAATGACACAGAAAGATCAAATACCAGTGGAAATATTTATAAGAAATCCCTTTTGAGTTTAAGGAGATGTGCTATATGCCTACTCTCAATTATAAAAGTTTCCAGCACAAGTTTGGTGGGACTTGTGCTGGAAACTTTTGGTTGCATGAAGTCATATAAGATAAATTCCCTCTATGGCAATGAAAATGTTATTTCAATCAATTATTGAAGTAAAGAATGTTTAATATTGTAAAATTGTCCCCTGGAAGTCTGTCCAAACCTCAGGTCAAAATTTGTTAGCTATACATAAAAGTAAATTTAGACCGAGTCTTGACCTAGGGGTCCCCAATTGTCCCAACACCACTTCTGACTCTTGATAGTAAAAATTTTACTTGTATTTTTTATTTTGTATTTGATTCCATTTATTTTCATTTTACTTTTCTGTTACTCTTTTTAATTTTAAATGTCAATTTATTTTTTTAAAAACTAAACATATTCATATTTTTTTCTTTATATAATAATATTATAAATGTTGTTATATCAACAATTTTTCATTTGGCATGCAGGTTTTTGCTATACTAGAAAAATTAATAATATATATGGTGACAAATAAATAATTATAAGATAAATATGAATGACAAAAAAAGATAAAAAACCAGTAGAAATGTGAAAAAAAAACTGATGTACTGAGTAACACTTCCACCCTAGCTACTCTCCATCATAATAGTGTCCAGCACAAGCTTAGCAAAACTTGTGCTGGACACTTTTGTTCAGGTGCAGTCAGATGGGATCAATTCTCTCTGTGGAAATAAAGTTAAAAAAATGCTAAATAATTACATTAGAAGTAGTATGGTATGGCTGAATTATTCACCTTAAGTTTTTCCAAACCTCAGCTGAAAAATTTTTTATCTTTAAAAAAAAAATAATTTTGTCAAATTTAGCCCTGATGGAACCCATTTGTTTCAACACCTCTACTGGTTCTTGAAGGCAGGAATTTTCCTTGAAATTTTTCTTTTTCATATTTGATCTCTTTTACTATACTATATTATCACTCATGTTTCATTTTATTATTAATTTATAATTTTGGAATTAAAATCATTTTCATATTTTTTTAACATTTTTAATAATATCATACAAGATCTAATATAAAATGGCATGCATTTGGTAGACAAGTTTTTTCTATACTAATAAAATTAATAATATTCTAATGACAAAAAATTATTCAGATAATAAAATATGAATAACACAGAAAGATCAAATACCAGTGGACATGTTTTAAAAAAAACAGTTTCACTGAAGAAGACCTGCTCCCTAGCTACTCTCCATCATAAAAGTGTCCAGCACAAGTTTGGCCGAACTTGTGCTGGACACTTTTAGTCAGGTTCAGTCAGATGGGATCAACTTTCTCTATGGCAATGAAAAAAATGATTTAATTAGAAATTTCACTATCTGTTGTTTGATATTGCTGAATTGTCCACCTAGAGTTCATTCAAACCACAGGTACACAATTTTTTATCTTTAAAAAACAGTCAATTTAGTACAATTTATCCCTGATGGCTCTCATTTGCTTCAACATCACTGCTGGCCTTTGATATTAGGAATAATACTTGGATTTAATTTTTCATATTTGATCTCTTTAACTTAATTTTTTATTCCTCATATTTCTTTTGGATATCAATTAATAATTTTTAAAATAAATTGTTTTCATATTTTTATACATTTATTTAATAATATTATAAAAGTTTTAACATCACTCAGTATGCATTTGGAACACAATTTTTTGCTATACTTATAAAATTAATAATATAATTAAGACAAAAAATCAATCAAACAATATATGTGAGTGATGCACAAAGATAAAATACCAGTAGACATGTTTTTCAGAAATACCAGATTAACTGAAAAAAAATTAAACCCCAGCTACTCTCCATAATAGAAGTGTCCAGCACAAGTTTGGCCAAACTTGTGCTGGATAATTTTGGTCATGTGCAGTCACAAGGGATCAATTATCTGTATGGCAACAAAAATTTTTCTTATCAAATTTCACTAGAAGTAGTTTGGTTTAGCTGAATCATCCTCCTGCTGTTCTGCCTAAACTCAGGTGTATAATTTTTTATCTTTAAAGAAAAGGTCACTTATTAAAACTTAGCCCTGATGGCTCCCATTTGCTTTAACACCTCTACTGGCTCTTGATTGCAGGAATTTTATTAGTATTTTTTTCATATTTGAACTCTTTGAATTTTATTTTTTTTGCTTATTCTTCTTTTTACTTTTAAATTTCTATTTAATTTTTGTAAAACTAAATTTTCATATTTATTTATGTCAATTTAAAAACTTTTTGAAGTTATAACTTCACCTGGTATGCATTTGGAACACAAGTTTTTGCTATACTAATAACATTAATAATATAATGGTGATAAAATATTAATCAGATGATAAATATGAATTATACAGACTAATCAAATACCAGTAGACATGTTTATGAGAAATACAAGATGAAGGAACTGAAGAAATATTCCACCCAAGCTTCTCTCCATCATAAAAGTGTCCAGCACAAGTTTGGCTGAGCTTGTGCTGGACATTTTTGGTCATATGCAGTAAGATGGGATCAATTCTCTCTATGGCAAAAAAAAACGTTTTTTTATCAAACTTCACTACAAGTAGTTTTGTTTAGGGGAATCATACACCTGTCGTTCTTCCCAACCTCAGGTGTATAACTTTTTATCTTTAAAAGAAATGTCACTTATTACAATTTAGCCCTGATGGCTCCCATTTTTTTCAACACTACTACTGGCTCTTGAAAGCAAGAATTTTACTAGTCTTTTGTTTTTCACAATTGATGTTTCTGAAATTAATTTTACTTTTTTATTTCTCTTTTTTTAATATCTATTTAAATTATTGTAAAGCTAATCATTTTCATATTTTTTTACTTTTATTTCATATTATTATAAAAGGTGTAACATTACCTGGTATGCATTTGGCACATGAGTTTTTTCTATACTTATAATATTAATAATATAATGGTGACAATAAATTAATCAAATGATATATATGAGTGAGACACAAAGACCAAACACCAATGGACATGTTTATAAAAAATACCAGATTAACTGAAGAAAAATTCCACGCTAGCAACCCTCCATCATAAATGTGTCCAGCACAAGTTTGGCCAAACTTGTGCTGGACACTTTTGGTCACATGCAGTCTGGTGTGATCAATTCTCTCTCAATAATTGCACTAGAAGTTGTTTGATATGTCCAAATGGTTCTGCTGAAGTTTTGTTAAACCTCAGGTTGGCACTTTTTTGTTTTTCAAAAAAGCAATTATAGTCCAAGTTTAGCCTCACCGGTGGGCATTTGCCTCAACATGTCTACTTGCTCTTTAGGGCAGTAATTTTATTTTAATTTTTTATTTCATATTTGATCCCTTTAATTTTACCTTTTTATCCCTCATATTGCTTTTGTATATCAATTTATTTTTCATAAAACAAATCATTTTCATATTTTTTTACCTTTATTTAATAATCTTATAAAAGGTGTAACATCACCCAGTATGCATTTGATACACAAGTTTTTGTCTATACTTTTAATATTAATAACATAATGGTGATAAAAAATCATTCAAATGATAAATATGAGTGAGGCACAAAGATCAAATACCTGTCGAAATGTTTATAAGAAATACCAGATGAACCTAAGAAAAATTCCACCCTAGCTTCTCTCCATTAAAAAAGTGTCCAGTAAAACTTTGGCTGAACTTTTGCTGGACACTTTTTGTCACATGCAGTCTGATGTGATCAACTCTCTCTATTGCAATAAAAATAAATTTTTCTTCAATAATTTCACCAGAAGTTGTTTGATATGGCCAAATGGTTCTTCTGAAGTTTTGTTAAACCTCAGGTTGGCACCTTTTTTGTTTTTCAAAAAAGAAATTATAGTCCAAGTTTAGTGCCACTGGTGGGCGCTCACCCCATCATGTCTACTTGCTCTTGATGGCAGGAATTTTACTTTAATTTTTTATTTCCTTTTTGATCCCTTTAATTTTACCTTTTTATCCCTCATATTGCATTTGGATATCAATTTTTCTCTTTAAAACAAATCATTTTCATATTTTTTTACCTTTATTTAATAATATTATAAAAGGTCTAACATCACCTGGTATGCATTGGGCACACGAGTTTTTGCTATACTAATGATATTAATAACAAAATGGTGACAAAAAATTAATCAAATGATAAATATGAGTGAGGCACAAAGCTCAAATACCAATGAATCAATTGTTCTATTTGATATTATAAATTTTTTGATTAAATAAGATAGTAATAATGAATTATATTTTTCACTGACAATTCCACTCTAATAATTCCCACTGCACAAAAAGGGTTCACTCAGTCCTTTCTTTACTGCTTGTGCATATATTAAGGGGTATCAATGTTTAAAAACTGAAAATATTTTAAATTTATTTTGAAGCACAAAAATAAAGTAACAAACTTGAGTTTAATGATACATATAAAGGTGTTTTGGGGGATAGATATGACATATATGAAGAAATAGTAATTACTGATTTGGTAGAAAAAAGAGGTATTTTGAAATGGCATATTTCTAACATTGATACCTCCTATTTTATTTCCCTCAGTACTACAATTTTTGTAGTGATTATCCCACATCTGATTCAGAAATATTTTTAAACAATAGAAGTTTTTTTACAAAAGACCTTATCATATCCAATATCCTACAAAAAATACAACCTGTTTTTGTATTAAAACCCATTAATTATTAAGAAATTGTTAAAATAATTAGATTAGACTCTGGCACAGCTAGATCCATACCAAACAGCCTAAAGTCTTTTCAATATTGAAAACAGTTAAATAAAATTATGATGTTATACTAAATTATGGGCACCAACCATAATTCAGCACTTCTCATTTGCTCTGCCACAAAATGAGTGCATGTAGCATTTTTCTAATGTCAGACTGTTTTTCTTCCTTCCCTCACACCTTTAGTCCAGAATGAAAATTTAGTATGAGTTTTGGTCAAGTTGGTTTGCCAGTGTTATTTGTATGGAATATGAATTCATATTGCATATCTCTCTTTATGCATATAATATACTTGTTAAGCATCATTTTTTTGCATTTTTCAATCATAATGCATATTTTTCCATATGCATATGCATATTCATTATACAAATGTATATGCATATTAATATATTTTATTATATACATATATGCTTCTTTTTTGCATATTCAATGTGCATATTTTTAATGCATATTCAATTTTCATATTTTTATGCACATTCAATATGCATATTTTTTATGCATATTCAATATGCATATTTTTATGCATATTCAATATGAATATTTTTTATGAATAATCACTATGCATATTTTTTATGCGTATTTATTCTTCATAGTCATTATGCATACAGTTTGGATAGGCATTTCACATCAATTTTTAACATGCAATAAGTATCCACCATGCAATTTCTAATGCATATGCATCTATATCAAACACACAACATATATTCAAGTTTAATATTTGAATATTAAGGTAAGCTAAGTGATGTTGTTCAACCTTTTACCAAACCTGAGATTAACTGATGTTCAATACGGTTCCTAAGCTCTGCTCAGGGAGGGATTGTTCTGTATTCAATCTGTGACAGTCTATTTTTTCAATGTTTTTTCATCTGATTTAAAAACATATTTCTGACAGTTTCAGGATGGTTTCCCAACAGTTTCCTGATAAATTCCTGATAGTTTCAAATAGAGGGAGCTGCTAGCAGTTCACCCCCAGATTTCCTGTGGTGTGTATTACATTGAATAAATTTATATTGCGAAAATTCTTAGTAGTTGAATATTCAATAGAAAAAAAGGAGCAGAAAGATATTTCCTCTTAATTTTAATCATCTTCTTGCATACAAAAATGTAAAAAACTGTATTAAAATTCACTGGTATAAAAATTATACTTCTTTCTAGACATGTAAATAAACAATTTATCAATTATTAGTGCTTAGTGTAAAGAAGCTTTTAGAGGACTTCATTGAAACAGAAATTAGGAAAACATATTTCTATATTTTAATTTTTTTTTAATTATAAGTATTTTCACAGTATTCTAGAAAAAAAACTTGAGAATTTTGATGGTTCAACATGTTTCTTAAATAAATCCATTGAATTGAACATAATTATTTTTCATAATCAGAGATAATAAAAATACAAAAAAAAATCAGGTAATATGGTTTAAATTAAAGAATAAAAGCTTCAAATTCTTGGTTAAAAAGAGTTATCAATAAAAAGAAACCACTGATATTAGTTTATAATTTTTCAAAAAAATAGAATAAAATTATTAGAGAGCAAAAAAGTGATGTTTTTCAAACAAGTAGTATAATTTTTAGTCTTTTTAATGACCAAGTGAAATTCAAAATGAAAATGAAAATGAGTTTTATGAAAAAAATTCTGTGAATCTTCCCTTGGTATCATTTCTATAAATTATTCATTAAAATTTCACTATTATTCCTGCAGTGACTCATCCATTTTTGGTTAAGAGCTCAAGATGATTTCAAAGTAAAGTTCTGTCCGAGTCCAGTCTGAGTTTCATCTGACTTCAAGTTAAGGACTTTCTAGCTAGTCCCTCCCAAATATTGTATGGTGAATATTTAAGAATTTGGCGTTATATGATAGTTTAATTATGATATCCTCATATGAGACTCACTTTAATTCTTTTCCAGTCCCCAGGGGTTTTCCAAGTGACTGCTATTCTTCTTATATCTTACTTCTCTTAATCCTCAACAATTATGACTTCTTAAATGTCAAGCCCCAAAAAACATTTCCTAAATACTTAAACAAATTTAAAACTCTAATGTCAGTTATTGATCCATTCCCTAATCAATAATCTAGCAGACTCATATTCCTTGTTTCCAATATTTGGGACACTTAGCCTTAAAAAATTAGAACAGGTAATTTTTTAAGCTATAATACAAATTTGTTTAAAGAAAATTTCACCTACATTCAAAGCTCAACCTTTTTTCTTTGTATCTTATAAATTCTGAATTAAATACTTCTGCTTACAAAATACTTGAGTACATGAACTTCATTTTGTTGGCCCATTCTATACAGACAATCAACTGCTTTCTGTTCAAATGCTGGATTCAAATAAGGCTCCTGTTTTAATATATTGAACAAACTCTCTTTTCAACCTTTTTTATTTCAATAGAAGACTCTTTGAATTACCATTTTATATAAATTTTGCACACATCTCAAGTCTATTCCAACTCCTGAAGCCTTGATTGTACCAAGCAAAACTTGACATCTTTCATCATTTTGGAAATTTGTCTAGATTTTCATCCATTTTTTTCATGCTCAACTTTCTTACAAGCTCTGTGTAGCTAATTCCATGGTCATATAAAGCATTTTTTATATTGTTGCATTGGATAGAATATTGAAATGTTGATTAAGCTAAAAATAACTTATTGAGATAATTAATAGAATTACTTACATTTCCAAAAAGTCTGCATATTCTGAAAATATAACAGCCTTGGAACAAATTATTCCCCTTTATCCCTTTAAGAAATTCTCTAAATGAGTGATTAGATGTATAATCTTTGCTGAATGTTTACACGTGAAAGTAAATGTTGGAGGTTGATCTTGGTTTTTGTAGACAGGGTGGTTAAAAAATTTCCATAAAATTGACAGTTCTTGGAGGAACTCAGCTGATGTCACGCGCCACGTGACACTCGAGGAAAAGGCAGCTCATTAAATCAATAATACAGAGGTCTAAATCCATACTCAAAGCGCAGAAAGAAATTCTCCATAGCAACTGCGACTTCCATTGTGTACTCACTATTTAACGGCGCTAGTCTAAACTCTAAATCCAAATTAGTCAATCTCTCAATAGTGTGTCTCAGTCTTTTCTTCAATAAGTGACGCACAGCGCAATAGTCAATGTAATGGTGCACTAAAAGGTTTATTAAATGTCTGTAAATTATTAAAAGGGGTAGTGAACATGGAAAGAATGGATAGCGGAGGATTTGAGGGTTAACGGATGTTAGTGAGGAGGTTCTAGGTGTAACGGGTTTATTTTAATGGTTTGTGGTGTGTGGAATAGTGGATGGGTATGAGGTCAATGCGAGGAGGAGTAAGGGATATAAAAGGGGTTGGGTTTTTTGATTTGACATTCTTTAGAATTAAATTATAAAACATATTTATAGTTAATACTGGTAAAAGCTTTAAGATAAATCATTATTATTGTATCTTTCTTTATTTTCTCAATAATCATTTTTAAATCCTAAATCATTGATTTTTGAGTTTCCAACCCTTTGTGAGATTTTAAGAATTTTAATATTACCTTTAAATTATATTAGAATCCTTCTCAAACATATCTCAAAGCAGTAGCTCTTCCTTTGAGTTATCTTTGAATCACTTCCTTGAACATTTCCTCTGTGCCTCGACGAAGTTTCTAAACTCCTCTCTCCATCTCACTTCAGGAACACCCTCAACCTTGTGCGTAGGTTGTCCGGTGACAGCTGAGTCCCAAGGTAGGTTGGTGTTTCAAGAAGGCCCATAATACTCAGAAAAACATTCTTGAAGTTAGATAAGTTTTGAGTGCCAAGGATCTGATAATTCTACAGATATTTCTTGCTCAATTTTTTGATGAAGTGATAAAATTTCTTCTTTAGTCCTCCGCAAGCATATGGAATTCATGAGAATATTTATCAATTTAATTGAGCTAGAGCTTCCTCTGTTTAAGCCATTCATATGAAAATTAATCCACAACCAGTTTTCTTTCAATCTTTTAAATCTGAGGAATGATATAAGGCTTTGAAGATCAGTTTTCCAGTTCTGAAGTGGTGTCCCTGTAAAGTATAGTTGATACTCAGCCTCCAGGTCAGATAAATTGTGATTCTCCTGCAACTGTGGACTATTGATTAACCTTTAAAATTATATTAAAAATTTCATCAGCTTTTATAATATTCTGATCAAAAACTTTAGTAATTCAAATGAATGCTTACTGAGCCTCATCTAAAACTATTCCGTACCAAATGAGTTTATGAGTTACCGGAAGAATAGGTTAAGGAGTTTTCTTTGAAGAAGATGCACTTGCTGTCTCATAGGTAGTAAAAGCAACTAGTGGGTTCTGAAGCTCCTCAAAATCATTTTTCATTGAATACTTCCCATAAAGAACCTTGAAAGGTAGTGCATCATCCTCAAAGTAAGTTCTTATTTCATTGACCCAGTTTGATAGTGTTGCAAGTGGGAAAATAATGAGAGTTGCTGACTTCCTAACTTTCTCTTCTCTACCATGAAAGAGTTGGAATTGTCTCCATTCCCTTTTAGTTTCAGTAATTAGGCCAAGAGTTGAGAGGGTCTTTCTCAAGCCCATATCATCAGCCAGAATTGAACCAATTTTTCCAGAGGATACCTTTCAAGGGGTCTTTCAAGTGTAGAAGGTTTTTCAAGGAGGTCCAATGGCAGTAAAAACAGAATTTATGGGATTCAATCTGAGGTACGTATTTTCTTATCTTATAGAATGTTTACTCAATAGACAGAGGTAAAGATTTAAATTATTATTATAATTAATGTTTTAGAATCAAGGGGATTTAAATACTAAGGCACTAGTAGATAGTAATAAATGGATTGTAAATAGTTATAATAAATAGGTAAGTGATGGAATGATTAAAAAACAACCAAAAAAAAGACCCTATATAGGCAAAGGAGAGAAAAAGCACGGCAATACAATTCTAAAAAAAGTATTATGAGAGAGAGAGAAAAAGGAATATTACAGAAGGAGTATTTTAAAATAATAATGTTGTTCTAAAAAGAAGGCATCAAAAAGATGTATTTACAGAGTATGTCAGGAATACATTAATTTATATAATATTCTCTGTAAAGGTCAATTCTAAATAAGAAATTTGAATTTTTTGTATAGATTTATTTTTATTTGAATATTAAAAATTTTATTTTAATTTTAAATCTATTTTTTTAATATAAAATTTTATTTCTTTCAACCTGTCAATGAGCACGGTGTTAGAGAATAAAAATATAAGGGACATTTTTATATTTAATTTTAATTATTCATTAATTTTATCATTCTGTAATTAGTTAATTTATTATAGGTAGTTTTAATGTAACTAAATTATAATTAAATAATTAAAATAATAAGGGGTGGCTTCATGCAGTAAATAATAATTAATTATTTTACTGAGTAAGTCTAGCAGCCTGGCTGACACTCCTTTACTCTAAAAAAACAATAAAAAAATGCTATGATTTTTTCTTTTTATATTTCTTTAGAATAGTAGGAAGATTAGATATCTCCTTCCCAGGTATCCAAGAATCATATTCAGAAGATTTATTCTTGAATCTCAAGAGGTATTCTGTACCTTTTTCAGCAGTAACTATTCTGTCATTTAGAATCTTATCAATTTCTGCTGTCTCAGTGATTTCCTTAGAGGGCTTTTTTGGTCTTCCCCTACTTTTTGGAAATAAATCACAATTGGATGTGTAAGGTTTCAAATTAGAGATTGGAAAAACAGGATGTTTTCTGTCATATGGAGAATACAAGATAACTTTAACTGCGTTATCACCAACCATTCTTCTGACAACAAATGGACCAACAAATCTGTCTTTAAATTTGTTATTACCTTTTAAATTGAAGTGGACTGTAGAAATAAACACCTCATCACCCTATTTGAAAGTGTATTCTTTATGGGATTTGTCCCATCTCTTCTCATATTCAAAGATTTTTCAATAAATTTTTGAGCATGACTTCTGCAAAGTTGCTGCATTTGAAGAAAAGATTTTACACCAGGATGTAAATCCAATTTAGGTATTTTATTATTGAGAATTTGGGCAGGAGTATTTGGAACATATCCAAGCCAGAGCTCAAAAGGCTTTCTTTGAGTAACAGAATGAACAGTGCTATTATAAGAAAATTGAAACCCAGGAAGAAAGGTAACCCAATCATGAGAGAATCTGTCATTGTATTTATACTCAAGGCCAAAGGAACAATACCTTCTTACATGTCCTCTAGAGTCTGAATCATTCTTTCAGCTAATCAATCAGTGTGAGGGTTATGGGAAGTAGAAAGTTTCTGATCACAGCCACAAACATCCATCAGAAACATCAAAACTTTAGAAGTAAATTTAGGGTCTCTACCAGATATTATGGATTTAGGAAAACCAGCAGTATTAAAAATATGAGACCACCATAAGAAGGCTAATTCTTTATTGGAAACATCCTTGTGAGTAGGGATAAATTTTTACATTTTTGTGAATCTGTCCACAATAACCCAACAAGAATTACAACTGTCTTTTCTAGCAATAGGTAATCCTGTTACAAAATCCATGTTGATTATCTGCCATGGTGCATCAGGAGGTTCAATATGTTGCATCAATCCAGCTCTCTTACCAGTCAATCTTTTTGATTTTTGGAAAGAATCACAAGATTCAACATATAATTTGGTTTCTTCAGACATATTAACCCAGCAAGAATTGTTTTTAATTCTGATCATTGTTTTTTCAAGATCAAAATGTCCAGCTAATATGTCTTCATGACAAATTATCAAGATGATTTCTTTCATAGAAGGAGGAATAACAATGACATTACCCCACTTTCTTCTATAATATAGATATCCTTCATTAATTTAAAAATTACCTTTCTCCAAAGCCTTCTGGTACTTTGTTTAAAGGGTTTTAATTAATGCTTGTATTGAAGAATTGTTTGGATCATTTAATATGGTGCATAAATTTTTTAAGTCAGTGTCTTATCATATGAATCCAGAATAAGCTGTATCAGCTCTTCCTCCATATAAAACACATATATCCCATAAATATGAATAATTTCATCCTCAGGACCATAAGCAGGATTAGAGTCATCATTTGGTAAAGGTAACCTTGATAATATATCCACATTTGAGTGAAATATACCAGCCCTATGAATAATTTTCATTCTTCCTCTGTATTACTGAACAGCTATCTGTCATCTGAACATATGTCTGTTAGGTGTTTTCAAGTTTAAAAGGGATTGAACTGCACTTCAGTCAGTGAAAAGTTCAAATTTCGGGTCATCTAGGTAATAATGTAGCTTTTCTAGAGCCCAAACTACAGCTAAACATTCAAGCTGAGTGGCACTATATTTCAATTCACTATTTCTCAAGATTCTTGAAATATAAAAAATTACAACTTCTGATACTTTATAATTCATCACTTTTTTTTTATGGAGGAAAGCACCAAGACCAATAAAACTGGCATCAGTGTAAAAAAAAAATGGTTGATTAAAGTCAGGTAAAGCAAGAATTGGTGCTGAAATCAAAAAGCATATCATAGTGACAAAAGCCCTCTCTTTTATTATTCCAAACAAAAGCCACATCCTTTCTAGTCAGTTGGGTAAGGGGTAATTCAATGACTTGGTAATTTTTAATATACTGTCTTTAGTATCCACTCATTCCCAAAAAACTCTGGAGCTCTCTAACTGTGGTAGGAGCCTTCACCTTTTTTCCCAATGCCACTTTGTTTTGGTCAACACATATCTCTAACCCTGAAACAACATGACCAAGCACTTTTAAGGAATGAAAACCCAAATAACATTTCTTCAAAGAAATTGTAATATTTATTTCATCCATTTTGTGGAACACTTTACAGAGGTGGTTAAGATTGTCCTTATATGTTTTTGAGAATATAATGATATCATCATTATAAACCATCAGCCATCCTTCAATTATCTCTTGATGGAATGTGTTATCCATAACTTTTTGAAAAACTGAAGGGGAATTTTTAGGGACAAATGGCAAAGAAATCATCAGAAAATTCTGGTAATTCTTCACAAAAGTTACCTAGTGATATCCCTTGTTACCATATAAATAGCTTATATATTTAGCACCTTGTAAGGTAGCATGTATAGAGCTAATTCTAGGTAAAGGATAGATATCATAAACAGTATAAGTATTTAGTGCTCTATAATCACCACATAACCTGGATTTATCTTCTCATAACAAATTAGGAGAGGTGAGATAACACAATTTTTAGGTGTCTTAACTACCTTATCAATAATATTCATTTTTAAAAGGGTAGAGATATTATTCTCAATATCTTTTCTCTTTTTGGGAGAAGCAGGATAAGGCCTCTTCTTCAAAATAGGTGGTATGTCAGTTAATTGAAAAGATAATGAAAGTTACATTTCTTCTTTAAGTAATCCTAGTTCATGTGACCCATGAGCAAAGGCCCTGGGAAAATATTTTTTCAATTTAATGATGGAATCTTTATCCTCACCAGAAAGTTGTTCTCCAAAAGAAGAATTGTTAATTTCAGACATAAGGGCATGCATTTCTTTTGTAGATCTTCCTTTATATTGAACCACAGAATTACATGTGTTCAATTCTGGTTCAATAATTTCTTGGGGGAGGAAATCTTAAAGTTTCTCTTCCCATTCATCCCCATTGTGAAGCATTGGTTTGATGGATCCAATTTTATGCCATACTTGGTTAAAAATCATTTCCTATAATAAACAAACTGCTTAAGTTATCATTTTTTATGACAAAAAATCACATACAGCTCTTACAAAATAATGGTTATATTTACAAACCACTGCGGCTTTGTATTTACCAATTGGGGACAAAACAGAGCCATACACCACAGAAAAAATGGGGGGGTATTGCTAGCAATACCCCTTTCTTGAACTCCGTTGGGCCAAAAATCTATGCCTGAATTATGCACACATCATCACAATGTAGGAAATTTCTTGGCCTTACATTTAGTCAGAGATTTGTCACAAATTGAGCTCAAGATAAACCCAAATTGATCACTGTTTGATCTTGCAAAATCCTAATTTTATCATGAGTTGAACTCCCTTTGATCTCACTATAATCTAAAATAAGATTTTGCATATCCAATATGTCAACTATTCACTTTCAAAAAGATTCATAATGAATTTCACATGGAATATTAGAACCTAAACCAGTAATTTTGAGTAAATGGCTCATCAAAATGATTATTCTACAATAAAATACCATCAAAATTCAATCTGATTACTGGTAACTTTTGGTAAAATGACTAATAGATATTTAAATTAAAAAGAATATTCCATTTCTCAATTTCAAATTCAAAATATAAATCCTCATTTAAAATGTGAATTTTGTAGATTCCTTGCCTTCCTATATTATGAGTAATATTTGAGGTATTGTACACCTTTGTAAATATAGTGTTGTGCTTCTAGAAATTATCTCTGTATCAATTCCACTTTATTGAAGCTTGATTCCAGAATGATACATATTTTATAAATATTTTGAGAAAAAAGTTACTAGTAATGAATTTAGCCTTTTATCTGTCCTTTATTAAACCTCACTTAATCCTACTTAAATCCAAATTGATCCACAAAAGCCTTATTCAGGATATTTTTTAGCCCAGGATGATTCAAGATTGGAGCAAAATATTATTTTACATATCCAATATGCCTATTGATTAAATTTCTTCAAGCTTACTTAAAATTCACATTAACATTAACTTTAACGGGAAATATTAAACACAAATCTTGAAAATATAGTATTTAAAATCAAAATAAATATAATATAATATGCTTACAACAAAATTGTTTTTCTGGATTAACTGAAACAAAAAGATGTTCATTTGTGAAAATAGAAAAAATACTATCCATCCTGAATTAAGAATTCATTTTTAAAAATTTAATGCCCCCTCACTTTCAAGTTCATCATGTATTTCAAAAATTATATTTTTAATAATTATGTGAATAGTACACCTGAGATATAAACTTGGGGATATCAAAAACTAAAACATCAGCAAATTGAAATGTTTTTTATTGTTATGAATGGAAATAATGATTGAAAAACACCATTAGAGCAAGTTTGATTTTGAATAATAGACATACTTTTACATGTAAATTTCAATAAAAATAATTTTAATTCTTACATAAGTTGAAGTGGATACATTTGAGCTCAAAAAGAATTAAAATTGACAAAATAAGACTTCTATAATTCATATTCAAAAATGAAATCACCCTTCATTATCTACCTGTAAACTATTTTAAATTAAATAATTTCAAAGTCAGTGTATACTGATGTTATTTTTTATTCTAAAAAACTTATTATATAGATTAATATTCATAAACAGTTGACATAGATGTTAACTTTATATAAGCAATCTTTAATGCATAAAATGATAAAACTATCTTTTATGTAAAAAGTGATGAAGGAAAAAAATATTATTAAATTTTTGATGCACTATCAATAAAATTGAAGGTAGAGCATATCAAAAGTTTAAACTTAATTTCCATTTTGATATCATCATTTTATTTTATTTTACTTGAGTAGAAAACAGATTTTAAATCTCAATATAATTTTAAATCCCATTAGTTTGTAGATTTCAACATTTGAAACTATGAAATAAATATTTATGAAAGAATTTTACAATATTTTCCCTTCTAAAAACTCATATATCTAACCAACTTCAAATCTTCTCTTCACAAGTAACCACAATGCATTCTGAAAATACTCTATATTTTAATAATTAAAGTTAAATAAAATTATGTTTTTATTCTTTATTTCAATTTTTGATAAATAATATATATATATATATATATATATATATAATTGCTTAAAAAGTCTAAGAGGGAACTTAATAGTGGTTTTGGAATTAGATATATAGATTCAACTTTCAAAAAATTTGTTTGGAATAAATTACAAAGACAAAAAGGATATATTTTGATGAAAGAATACTGATTTAGGTTCTCTTAAAATTTTAATAACCATTTTTATGGAATATCAATCCATGGTTATCATTCTTTATGATATTATCATAGAATTTTTTCATTTTTTAATATAATGATTTTCTATTGTGTGGTATGTAGGTTAAGATAAGTTTAAAAGATTTATTAAAGATATATATACCAGACACAGTATAATCTGTAGATTTAGAACTATAACTTACTTTTCTGATGTTTTACATCATTGATAAGTAGCTCATTCATTACACAAGTAAATAAATATAGTATCTGGAAATAAGTCCTTGTGAATTTCAAATTTTTTGTTATTCTTAAAATCATTACTCAAATAAACTAAAAATTTCTTAAAATATTGATTGAATGAAGGAGTTTCAAAATCTTATTTTGTATTTATAAAAGTTTGAGTTATTTTTCATATTATCAATTATAATGAACATTTGTAAGTTTTAACTTGAAAACTAGTGATCATAGCAAAGTAATACTGGAAGAATCTGTCAGCCTGTATATCTCCAGGACTGAGTAAAAAGTAACTATAAGTTATGTTAAACACATGAACTATACATGGGAATAATAAATGAGAGTACACAAATAGTATACATAAGTAAAATTATGATAATACACAAAAAATGCCATTATAACACCTTATATACACGCATATATCCACCTTTTATAGGTCTTATGTACTTAATATTAAGTTGGAGTATGTTAGGGTAATCTTAAGAACCTTAAGTATAAGGCTACATAATTTTTAAGTACACTTAAAGCTGTTATATTCATTGTTTTATGCAAAAAACAAGAAATGCGCTTTATTTCACTTAAAAGTTGACTATATGCGCTATAAAATTGAGAATATCAAAATTGCGCTTTGACAGATCAATTGGGCTCATTTAGAACTATTGATTTGGCTATTTAAATGCATAAAAATAACACTTTTCAAATTTGGTGTTTTTTATGCCAGAAATGGCTTCTGTGTACTGGCCACATACTGCCTGCTTTTTTCCCGTGTGAATAGCTTCATTTTTAGCAAAGTTAGCTTTTTCACACTATAATTACCCCACATTCTACGCCCACTGTGGGGAAACACACTAAAATAGGCGACAGGCGCTTATTTAGTGTCCTAGCTTAATTAATAATGCATTGACCCTGTTTATATGCACTAATTTCATTAATAACCTCACTCTTGGCAGTTTATTTCATCACCACGCTTAAATTCGCCTAATTTTAGTCAAGGATTTACCCGTGCAAGCGCCTGCCAAGAACTGCATGTAGTTACCCCACATCTCACGCTCTTTTTTAAGTTTTTGGGTGGTTTCTCAGTCAATTTTGGTTATTTTTGAATGGGAATTTCACGTAGTATAATGTCAGGATTAGCCCCATTATTTCTACAGTCAATCCCCCTTATTATTAAGCTATTATTAACCTTAAAAAGTCTCCTTTAATCCTTAATATTATTGTTTTATACGCATATACTCTCTTTTTGTCTTTTTCTTTAATTTTGATGGATTTCCCTTATTATTTCAGGATTTTGGCGGTTATTACTCTTCTAATTATGTCATGGGTTACTGGGAATGTTGATGGGCATGTTTATTAGTTGTTTAGAGGCGTCATTAACTGTGTATTGGGTGGTACATCAAGGGAATCATTGGGGAACTTAGTGTGTATAAAAGGAGGAGGTTTTTGGGTTGTATTTCTTCATTCTTTATCATTACAATTAACCAATATAACCAAACCAATTACAATACATATCAATTAGTACTTTTATAAGACTTTTGAATAGTATCTGAATTTATATAATCTATTTTTCTACCAACTATAAAGATTGTAAGCCATATATAAGAATAGTGAGAATTTTATTACTGAGACCTTTATATTTGATTATATTTTACAACTTAGTGGATTAGAACTACAGTATTCATATAGGAACATTAAAATCTTCTAGACAACTGACTATTCAAGCTAGTTCACATCCTTGTACTTGACCTTAGCCTGACAATTGGGGACCTTTCCTCAAGTATTCTGTTATAATCCTGTAAGTGAAATTTTCAAGAGAAGGTGCACGTAAATAATATCCCTATAGAAATATTTGGATAATTACAACAGGTTGGGGTCACTTATATAGTGATTTCAGAAAAAGAAGCCCTGTTATATTATAAAATTGTGATATTGAATCAACAATTTTACCACTAATTTAACTTATAATTGTTATTAGTGGGTCTGTCAATAGACCAATTAAATTTGAGATCTTTGCAGATAAAATTTTTTACCACTAATTTAACATATAATTGTTCTTAGTGGGAGTCTGTCAATAGACCAATTAAATTTGTGATCTTTGCAGATAATAAACCAATTAAACTGATTAATTGTTTTCTTTTAACAGGACTCTTAATCTTTTCTTTTATTGGTTTGTAAAATTCATTAAATATTTAGAAAGAATCATACTGACAGTTGTTTTCTTTTGAATATAAAAACACGGCTACATATTGTAGACCAGTTAAATCAAGTGACCACATAAAAGCATATTTGACTTTTGGCACTTAAATATTCACTTCATACCAATAAGTAAGCAATAAAATTGTCTTAAGTGGTATTGATAAATACTGATAAAACTCCTTTTTGAAGTTTTCATATCTAAACTTTCAATTCTTTAAATTCCACGTAAAAATGTGTGACAACAATGACATTGTAAGTAATAAGGTAAAACCTTATAACTTAAGAACTAGAGCTGAAAGACCTATTACAGGACATTCAAATGGAGGGCCAGGACTCTCTCATAATCAACAAAACTCCGTCAATGTCTCTGGAGGAAAGGGAAAAGCTTTTAAAGCAGGTTTCAATAAAGAAAACAAAAAATACTTTACAAGAACAAGTTCACTCCCTATCCACCCTACTGAACACCTTGACAATAAGAGTCAACAATATAGTAGACCAGATCAACAATCTGGAAAAGAGAGCAGCTCAAGGTTTCATAGAAGTCAACCAAGCTCTAGTGGACATAAAGACTCAACCACCAACAGTGGCACCCAACAATTCCATAGCAACACCTCCAGCCCAAGAGGAGGACCAAAATATTACAGTAAGCAAATGGAAATGGGATTGGTACGCCCAAAACTACAACAATCCTCAACAGCAGGGCTCCAGCAGTCACCCTTACAGGGGAAAGGCAAGGAGAGGCAGGGGAAGTGGGATAAGACCTTGGTAAGTCATCCAACTTCTTATGATCAATTATATCAACCTGAAAATAAATTACTTATAGGTAATGAGATTGATAAGGAAATATTGGATATTATTGATAAGGATTTAAAGGATTATTCATTTGAACAGAATATGTTAAACTTGTCTTTACATGAGGACAATGTAAATAGTTTTATTGATCACCAGAAAAATACTATTAATATAAAAATGGAATCAAATGAATTAAATCTTGACCCTGATAATGAGTCTTCTGAATTGGACACGGAAAAAATAGAATATTTTTTAAAAGAGAATCCAATGGAATCAAAAATAATAAGTAAATTATTATTGAGAATTGAAAAATTGGAAGAGTTCTCAAAAGAGTCAAACATTAATACAGAAAATGTATTATTACAACTAACACAATCATTGAGTACCACAGCCAATAAATTAAAAATTATTGAAAATTCAAATAATGAATTAATCAATGAGAATAAAAGATTAAAATCTGAGATTAGAAATTTAGAAAGTAAATTAGAACACTCTCAGAATATTATGGCTACCATAGAGGGACGTGTAAAATTGTCTTTTTCAAATGTAAATGATACTTTAACTCATGTACCTGTAATAAAAGATAGGTTACAAAGAGTAGAAATTGAAGTAGCTAACATTTTGAAAAATACTGAAACAATAAAGGATAATACCTCTTATGTAGAAAGAGTACCAGTTTTTATGAAACACTCTGATGATAAACCAATGATGGAACATGAACATAGTGTCATGGGCTCTGAGAATATAAAATCAGTAAAAGATGAAATAAATGATCATCTTTCTAAAGTAAGTGAATTACTCAATATTCCTCAGGTTAGGGAAGCAAAAACTAGCCAAAAGAACTGGCCTAAGTTAGATCAGTACCCTTCTTTTGACGGGGATTCAAAATCTGATTGGCAACAATTCATACAAAGAATTGATAACTTAAAATTTTCATACAAATTACCTGATGAAGAAATTACTTCAAAGTTAATATCTTTATTTACAGATGTGGCCTTATTATGGTTTGAATCTGTATTGAGTGAGGGAATTAATTACTCCTGGAATGAATGGAAGGCACTAATTGAAAGGCAATTTGGTGGCCCAAAATTTAGAATCACTCAACAAAGACTGTATGAAAAGGCCAGATATAATCCAAATGCTGGAGATAAACCCATGGTCTTCTTAATGAATTTAATAAAAATCATGAAAGCTATGGATCCAAAAATGGATTATGAAGAGTGGAAAGAAAAAATAATATACAAATTGCCTATATCAGTTAGAGACATTATTGTTGCTAGAACTGAAACTGTCAGAGACACCTCTGGATTCATTAATATATGCAATGAGATATTATTAAACCACAAATATGAAACCAAGTATAGTAATTACAGACAAAGTGTTGAAGTGGTAAAACCTACTACAAGTAAGTTACCAGTGGAAAAGAAAAAACCTTCAGCTCCCCTTGTCCCTAAGAGACAAGAAAATAACACTTGTTACAAATGTAATGAACCTTGGGTTAAAGGTCACACGTGTAAGAAAAGAATAAATGTTATTGAAACCTCACAGAATTCTGAACCTAGTAATCATGAAGATGAGAATGTGGAATCCAGTGAGGATTGCAAGAGTAACATATCTTACAGTGATGATGAAAATGAGATATTTGTATTAGAACAGGATATAATGTTCCTGAATGATGCTATACCTCATACAGACACATCTTTAACTTCCATAGAGGAAGCTGAAATAATTAAAGATGTATCTCATGATACTTACAAAATAACACCTATCAGAGCACCTATTATCATATGTGGAAAAGAAATGAATGCCATTCTTGACACTGGGGCTGCAGGTAGTGTAGTTTCACTTAATGCATTAATGAAACTTGATAGTAAGTACCAGGAAAAACTAGAACCTGTTCAGACAAAGAACTGGAGGGGTTTTGGTTCAGTATTAAATCCAATTGGCAAATACAAAACTGCTGTATTCTTTAAATATAATAATGGATATGTTAGAGCAGTTTGTGAATTTGTAGTAATGGATAATAATAATTGTAGTGATTGGTTTATTATTGGCAATGATTTATTGACAAAATTTGGCATTAAACTAGATCCTGCAAACAGTTGTTTCACCATAGGGGTGAATGGTAAAAGAAAATTCAAAATATGTTCTGAAAATTCAGTATATACCATTTCTCCTAGAGAAGAACAACTGCAAGGTGGAAGAACCACCAATGAAGTGGGTGAATTGGAAAATGAAATCCAAAAGGCCTCTTTCAGTCCTCAACTCTCAAAAATTGAACAAGAAGATATTTTGAGATTGATTAAATCATATCCTATGGCATTTGCTCATGGCTCAAATGAACTAGGATTGGTCAAAGACCATGAGATGAAAATCTCTTTAAGCTGTGATCTGGATAATATTCCTGGCAGTTTAAAAAAGAAACCTTACCCAGCATCTCCTGCAAAAAGGAAAGATATTGAAGACAATATAAAATTGTTGTTGGAAATGGGTATTGTTGAAAAAGTGGACACAACACCTAAGTATTGTGTCATTTCACCAGTATTAATCTCTTATGAAAAAGATAAGGCAAGATTATGCGGTGATTATAGAGCTCTGAATACATATACAGTAGATGATATTTACCCTCTACCAAGGATAGCTTCTATCCATGCTACCTTACAAGGAGCAAAATATATTTCCTGTCTGGATGGGAACAAGGGTTACCACCAGATTCCTGTGGAAAGAAATTCTCAAAATTACTTATTAATAACCACACATATGGGTATATATAAGTATGTGAGAATGCCATTCGGCCCAAAGAATGCCCCTTCAGTCTTCCAAAAATTGATGGATAGTGTTTTTCATCAGGAAATGGTTGAAGGATGGCTATTGGTTTATATTGATGACATCATAGTGTTTTCAAAAACATATGATGAACATTTAAATCACCTGAAAAGAGTCTTTCAAAAAATGGATGAAATTAATATGACTATTGCATTAAAGAAATGTAAGTTTGGATTTCAATCCTTGAAAGTACTTGGACATGTTGTATCTGGATTACAAATTTGTGTTGACCAGAATAAAGTGGCAGCAATTAAAAACATTGGGATACCTAAAAATGTAAAAGAGGTTCAAAGTTTCTTGGGTATGTGTGGATATTATAGACAATATATTAAAAATTACCAATCCATTGCAGCCCCTTTAACAACATTAATCAGGAAGAATGAAGCTTTCATTTGGAATAATGAAAGACAGCACGCCTTTAACAAATTAAAGGAATGTTTAATGTCAGCTCCAATATTGGGACTGCCAGATTTCACCCTACCTTTTATCTTGTACACTGATGCAAGTTTCATAGGTTTGGGTGCTGCTTTACAGCAAAAACAGATAATAAATGGAAAATTATCTGAAGTAGTTATCTGTTATATATCCAGAACCTTAAGAAAGACAGAATTAAGGTATGGTGCCACACAGCTAGAATGTTTAGCCGTGGTGTGGGCTTTGGAGAAACTTCATTACTATCTGGAAGACCAGAAGTTTGAACTTATAACAGATTGCAGTGCAGTAAAATCATTACTAAACATGAAAACACCTAATAGGCACATGTTTAGATGGCAACTAGCTGTACAAGAGTACAGAGGAAGAATGACAATCACTCACAGAGCAGGAACATTGCATTCAAATGTGGATTTATTATCCAGAAGTCCTTTGCCAAATGATGCTGACAACCCAGCTTATGTACCTGAAAATGAGGTTATACATATATTCGGGATTTATATAGTGGATTTAGAAGAAGAGTTTATGCAAACTATATTGGAAAATTATTCATCTGATAAAGATTTGTCTAAACTATCTACCATTCTTAATGATCCAACAAATGCCTCCATGAGTGCATTAATTAAAACCTTGCCTCCAAAGTATAAAAATGCATTGGAAAAAGGTAAACTATCAATTGAAGATGGATATATATATTACAGGAAAAAGTTAAGCAATGTAATAGTAATACCACCTTCTATGAAAGAGTTAATGTTGAGTACTTGTCATGATGACATCTTAGCTGGTCATTTTGACTTTAACAAAACATTAACCAGAGTTAAAAATACAGCCTGGTGGATAAACATGAAAGAGGATGTACAAAAATACATTGAAACATGTGACTCTTGTCAGAAATCTAAAAGATTAACTGGGAAGAGAGCTGGGTTGTTACAACAAATAGAGCAGCCAAAAGCTCCATGGGAAATTATAAACATGGATTTTGTAACTGGCTTGCCATTAGCAGGAAAAGAAAGTTTCAATTCTTGCTGGGTAATAGTGGATAGATTAACAAAAATGTGTAAGTTTATCCCTACCCATAAAGAGGTATCTGCTAAAGACTTGGCGTTACTATGGTGGACTCAAATGATGAATACTTCTGGGTTCCCCAAAGCCATAATCTCTGACAGAGATCCTAAATTTACTTCAGAGTTCTGGACATCTTTGATGGAAGTATCAGGTTGTCAATTAAAATTGTCTACAGCACACCATCCACAAACTGATGGGCTGGCTGAGAGGATGATACAAACTCTAGAAGACATGATCAGAAGATATTGTGCCTTTGGATTAGAATACAAAGACAATGAGAAATTCACACATGACTGGGTAACATTAATTCCTGGCCTTGAATTTGCTTATAACAGCACAACTCATTCTGTAACAGAGAAGAAACAATTTGAACTCTGGCTGGGATATGTACCAAATACCCCAGTAAATCTTTTAAATAAACTACCAAGGTTGGATATACACCCTGGCACTAAATCCTTTATTCATATGCAACAAATGTGTAGAAAGCATGCAGAAGAATGCATCCAAAAAGCATTTGAATATGAAAAGAAAAGGTGGGACAAATCTCATAAAGAATTTGAATTTAAAAAGGGAGATGAAGTCCTCATATCAACACTACATTTTAACTTACAAGGTAATGTTAAATTAAAGGATCCCTTTGTAGGACCTTTTGTAGTAAATAAAATGGTTGGGAATAATGCAGTGGAAGTCATATTATATGCTCCATATGATAGGAAACATCCAGTTTTCCCTATCTCATTATTGAAACCTTACCATGCAAATGATCCTGACTTATTTCCAAAAAGAAGGGGAAGGCCTAAAAAGCAACCTGAAGAAATTGTGGAAAAAGCAGAGATTGAAAAAATACTCAAGAAAAGAATCCTTACTAAAGAAAAAGGAACTGAGTATTTACTAAGATTTAAAGGGAAATCAAATGAATTTGATAAATGGATACCTGAAAAAGAAATTTCTAATTTATCCACCCTTCTTAAAAAATTTAAACAGAAATAAATTTCTGTTCAACCAGCTGAGGGGTTAAAAAACCAGTACTCATAATATTTTATTATGTTTTATTTCTTTAAAGTTGAATCTTTAATGCTACAGATTTATTCTGAAAACCTGAAAATTACAAATTAAATAAAATAAAATGTATAACTTATCATTTTTTTTAATTGTTTTTTTTGGGTGGGCGAGTGTCAGCCTGTATATCTCCAGGACTGAGTAAAAAGTAACTATAAGTTATGTTAAACACATGAACTATACATGGGAATAATAAATCAGAGTACACAAATAGTATACATAAGTAAAATTATGATAATACACAAAAAATGCCATTATAACACCTTATATACACGCATATATCCACCTTTTATAGGTCTTATGTACTTAATATTAAGTTGGAGTATTTTAGGGTAATCTTAAGAACCTTAAGTATAAGGCTACATAATTTTTAAGTACACTTAAAGCTGTTATATTCATTGTTTTATGCAAAAAACAAGAAATGCGCTTTATTTCACTTAAAAGTTGACTATATGCGCTATAAAATTGAGAATATCAAAATTGCGCTTTGACAGATCAATTGGGCTCATTTAGAACTATTGATTTGGCTATTTAAATGCATAAAAATAACACTTTTCAAATTTGGTGTTTTTTATGCCAGAAATGGCTTCTGTGTACTGGCCACATACTGCCTGCTTTTTTCCCGTTTGAATAGCTTCATTTTTAGCAAAGTTAGCTTTTTCACACTATAATTACCCCACATTCTACGCCCACTGTGGAGAAACACACTAAAATAGGCGACAGGCGCTTATTTAGTGTCCTAGCTTAATTAATAATGCATTGACCCTGTTTATATGCACTAATTTCATTAATAACCTCACTCTTGGCACTTTATTTCATCACCACGCTTAAATTCGCCTAATTTTAGTCAAGGATTTACCCGTGCAAGCGCCTGCCATGAACTGCATGTAGTTACCCCACATCTCACGCTCTTTTTTAAGTTTTTGGGTGGTTTCTCAGTCAATTTTGGTTATTTTTGAATGGGAATTTCACGTAGTATAATGTCAGGATTAGCCCCATTATTTCTACAGTCAATCCCCCTTATTATTAAGCTATTATTAACCTTAAAAAGTCTCCTTTAATCCTTAATATTATTGTTTTATACGCATATACTCTCTTTTTGTCTTTTTCTTTAATTTTGATGGATTTCCCTTATTATTTCAGGATTTTGGCGGTTATTACTCTTCTAATTATGTCATGGGTTACTGGGAATGTTGATGGGCATGTTTATTAGTTGTTTAGAGGCGTCATTAACTGTGTATTGGGTGGTACATCAAGGGAATCATTGGGGAACTTAGTGTGTATAAAAGGAGGAGGTTTTTGGGTTGTATTTCTTCATTCTTTATCATTACAATTAACCAATATAACCAAACCAATTACAATACATATCAATTAGTACTTTTATGAGACTTTTGAATAGTATCTGAATTTATATAATCTATTTTTCTACCAACTATAAAGATTGTAAGCCATATATAAGAATAGTGAGAATTTTATTACTGAGACCTTTATATTTGATTATATTTTACAACTTAGTGGATTAGAACTACAGTATTCATATAGGAACATTAAAATCTTCTAGACAACTGACTATTCAAGCTAGTTCACGTCCTTGTACTTGACCTTAGCCTGACAGAATCAGATAAAAAGGGTGGAATAAAGTCATAGCACAATGGGAAATGATACAAAATTGTTGATTTTTGGCTCACAAAATTCAACATATTTTTGACATATTTTGCCACCTTTAGATAATGTTTAGTGGATTTTAACATTATCATAACAAGCAAACTTAATAATGTTTTTGATTCTTTTAACAAAAATAAATATTGTTAGATCATTTTTTTTAATAATATGACTTATTTTTATGCTCTATCTACAATAGTTAGAAGTTTTTTTTGCAGAAATTACTTGTTTTGATATTCTATTTTTCAACTTTTTAAGAGAGTTCATTGCATTAAAGTTTTGTATAAATTTTTCATTAAAGCATCATATTTTAAATCTAGAGATTTGGTTTTGAAATAATATATATTTTCATGTTAATTGACTCATTATTTTTGGATTGATAAATTATGTTAAAATTGGGATTGCTTATTTCTAGTGAGTGTACATCATAGTTGGTTTTCAAATCAAAGATTATTAAATGGTGAAATTTTGTAAAATTCTAAATGTCTTTTAAACCTTTTTGATTTAAATAATGTTTAATGTTATTTAATCATTCTATAAGTAGAACACAATTAAATTCTGATAATGGTACATTGCTTTCATTTTTTAACACTAAAATTCTATTCTACTTGAAACAATGTAAACTAAAGCTTGGTATCACATAAGAAACTCACAATTTTAAAAAATCATATTTCCAACTTTTTAAACATGATACACATTAAAATATATTTTTAGAATAATTTCCTAATTAGTTTCAAATACTAGAAAATAATGACCTCAATTTATTTTAATACTTAAACCATTCTGATAAGTGAATATCACAATCCTCTAAGTAACATATGGTTACCATTTATACACATATTCATGATTTCTCCTTTGGTTTAATTTTAGATGAATGTAAAAAGGAAAATCACATGTTGAATATCATCTATAGATAAACTTCTTATATTAGAAGCTAATATTTCATATGAGATATTTGTTATTGAGTTTGGGAAAGATTAATAAGTGTTGGGAATTATAATTGAGCCATTTATTAAAGTAAATAAAAAAGGATGACCTTCTAAATATTTCATATATATATATATATATAATAAAAAATTAGTTATATAGTAGCATTTAACCATGGTTTTATACTAACATCATATAAAAAAGGGATTGAACTAAAAATTTCAGTAAAGAAAATAAAAATATGATAAGTTAATATTCTTTTTTATATTTTCATATTTTTGAAATGGCTTAATTAAGGGAGAAAATTATTTGGTTTTAGAGTACAAGAATTTCTAGATAAAAATCTTCACAATATAGTTTGACCCTCTCAAAAAGAAAATTCTAAAAATTTTACTATCACATTTATATTTTTATGTTAAGTAATAGAAAATGGAGTTGTGTCTTTGACAATGAAGCCTTAGAAAATAAAATAAATGATTCAACTTTATAATATAATTTTTGAAACAATAAATCATGTATTCAAAAGAAAATTATATATCTTACAATAAAGATAACAGTATTAATTAAGCAACTCTAACAACTTTGGAAAGAAAACAAGAAAAAAATATTTAGTAAAATGCATAATTTATTTTTAGAATTCAAGGAAACTTAATAGCTCTACCTGTAAACTAGCCTTAAAGCAGGTTTAGACTTAACATGTGGAAGTTCATACATAGTACCCTTCCATCATTAGAGCAGAGTAAAATTTATGTAGTTTTATTTTATTAATTTATAATAGTATTTTTATTTTTGGCTTTTTCATTAGTATAACTATATATTTTTTAACTTTTTTGTTTTTCATAACGTAAGTTCAAAGCTGCCCATCACTACTTCAAGATGAAACTCCATATAATGTAATAAATGAATGATATATTATAATGAATTTTACTAGAGACTTTTCAAAAATGGTGATTAAGAATACTTATTATAATTTTTTTAAATTTTTATTATTATTCTATGTCTTGAAAGGAGATGGCCATATCTCAATTTAATTAGTTTTTCCTCAGAAAAATTTATTCTTGATCTAAATCAAATTGCATCACTATTAACTAGATGTTATTATACAATTTTACCAATTTTTTTATCTGAACATAGTTGAAAGTATGTATAAATTAGAGTGTTTCCACATAGTATTACTATTATCCCACCATTATTTTCACATTTAGATTTCATTATAATTGTAAAATATTTTTTTCAATAATTTTAATAATACCTTAATATTTAATAATTTAGTTACATAGTAGATTTTTTATCCTTTTTTTTATATGAGGCTTATTATATAAACACCACTTTTAGATTTTTTCCATTTTGAAGTCTGATAATTTAAATTTTAATTTAACTACCCAAATTATATCCAAAAAAATTCAAAAGTATATTTTTTAATTTACTCTTTTTGATAAACTTATCATTTCTTATAGGTTATTCTTCAACTATTTATTGTAATTGATTACCCACTCATTTATGGTCTGTTATTGTTGCTAATTACATACAGATAAAATAAGGATACTCTCATATTATATTGGAGTTTTAAATTAAAAAGTAAATACTAGTGGCTGGTATTAAATATGAAGTTGTTATAACTAAGTTGAACAATAAATAATGATTAAATGGAATTTTATATTACAAATTTTATTGAATGTATATAAAAATAACACTAAAGAAATATATATAAGATATACATATAACCATTGTATATCAAAAAAGAAGTACTTATCAACATGGACTTTTTTAATGATTTTCAAATTTACTTAAAGAGACATTAATATTACCAATTCAAATTTTATATCAATTATATCAATATTATTATTTCAATTTTAATTATTTTACAAAAAAATTGAGTTACAAAGTAATTAAATGCAGTATTTAATGAATGTTTTTGAAAAATATTTACAAAAATAGAAATAACCCCTCACAAAAAAAAATATAATTTTTTTTACTAACAATTTGCACCATATTTCTACCCTTAAAATATTGGTATTCTTCTAACAAAAATATTTTTTGAATAAATTTAAATTTTTTTTCATTATTCAATTACAAAATGTCAAATTTATAATTTTTTTTACCTTACTAAAAAATTTAGTTGAAAATATAATTTTGTATTTCCAAAAAATCAACTTAAAAGTCAAAAATTAAAAAAACAAAATTATAAATATAATTATGAGAAAGAGGTAAATTAAATTTATAATATTCATATAAAAAAATTTCATATATTTCATGGTGTTTGAATTTTAAATTTAATGTATTAAAAAATAATTATTAAATAACCAAGCCAAACAAAATTGGCTTGGGTTTTGGTATCAATAGTACTTATTTTTTTTCTTATACTCACATTTTAATTTCTTTTTTTTCTAGCTTTCTCATTTTTTTATGATTTTTAATGTTTTTAAGACTGAAGTTGCTTTCAAACAACTTCAGTCTAACTTGTCTCTCGCTTTCCCACCAGTTTGCACCTGGTAGGGAAAGTCAATTCCATTTTAGAGACCAAAGTCCCTTTCAGGGATTTTGTTTTCTCTGTGTACATTTCACAGCCAGAAAACAACTGGCTGTGCAATGCACTGCATGCAGCAGAAATGCATGCACTGCCCATATCTCATGCAGCTGACTTGATATCAGCTGCATGAGATATGGAAGTGATTGTGCAACAGGCGTTACTTGCAGCAGCAACGCGCCTTGCACACATCTTTGGCCACCTCCCAGCCTAGTAAATTGGCTGGGAGGGTGGAAATTGTCACAGCAAGCAATCAAAGTTGCTTTTAGAAACTTTGATTGCCTGAAAGAGACACTTCCAGCCAGGGGAAACCTGGCTGGAAGTACTAAATTGCAATTTAAGGGACCCAAGCCAATTTCAAAGGCTTGGGTCATAAATTAAGCTTTCCAAAAAGCAGCCAGTATAAATCTGTCTGCAATAAAAAGTAAATTATCTAATTAAAATAAATAAATAAATAAATAAATTTTCACAAAGATATACAACGCTCTGCAGCCGGTTATAAACGGCCTTCCATTGATACACATAGAAACAAAATCAAATGTTGCTTTCAGCAACATTGGCCATGTTTTGATATTTTGATCCAAGTAAGATCGGGAAAAAGGCCAAGGCATAAAAATTTCACAATTAAAAATCTACCAATTTAATATGGTGGGGAGGTTCATATTTTAGAAATAGGCGGTGCACATTATATTTCCCTTTAAAAAAATTCTAAAATGAATTAATTTTGACGCAATGTAAATTTAAATGTGATGAGTGTATGTTTTTTAGCTATGTGAAACATGGTAGTTAGAATTATCTGGCGTCAATTTTTTTTAGATGTGAAATTCAGTGTTCCACAAACACTCATCTGTACAACATGCAGCCAAGTAAATTCTAGCTGGAATTAGTATATGCATAGGAAAAAATGTTCATGCTGTGTACAGTGCCTTGGCAACATTATTCTTGGAATTTAGATGAAGTTTATCATATGACTTGGAGAGCTGCATTCTTTTGTAAATGAGATCAGTGAAAATTCATGATATCTACATCTGTTTGCCACCCAATTTATTTTTCCTTTCTCTTTCTCACTTAACTTTTTCAAAAATTATCAATCATATTTTTGCTTTATCATTTTGAATTATTGTTTCTATTTTCTTGACCTTATCTGATTATCAGTAAGCAAATTTTTCTTGCTATTGCATTTCATATCATTTTGGTTTGTTACTCTTTTTTACACTTTTGATAAGTTAATCTAATGATTCTAATTCTGAATTTTTTTATGGTATCTTTTACTGTACCCTTTGGATTCATTATAAATTAATTCTTTTTCAGTTAACTTAAAGTTTTTTTATTTGTTTGTCAATTTACTTTTCTTTATTCCTTATCAAAAATATTCAATTTATTTATCTAACCATTTATTTTTTAAAACAGTAATTATAAAATAAACTCTATAATTAATTTTGATAAATCAGCTACAAATGGAAGAAGATTTTTTTGACACGTAAGTTCATGTTTTGCTTATCATTTTTCTATATTTCTTTAATACTTTCTCAACCATTATATTATTAATATGAAAAGTAAAATATCATCTCGTACTTGCTGAAAGCATACAGGATAATGTTTTGCTTTTCATAATAATAATTAGATTGTTTGTAATTTAACTTTAATTTATTGATTTTTAAGTTGTTTCAAAGTCTCGTACTTGCTGAAAGCATACAGGACAATGCTACAATTTAAGAATTAATAATTTATTGAAGTATAACTTTCTAAGTCAATATAATGGCCAGAGAAAGATTTTTCATTTTATATATGTGGATATGATAATTCTGTAAATTTTTTAATATTACTAGTGTTTTGGAGTTATACTTTCATTATATTATTAATATTAAGTGTAGAGCCAAATATCGTACTTGCTGAATGCATACAGGATAAAGCTATATTCTTTATATGTATAATTTAATAAAGTATACCATTGAAACACTTTCTTAATATTTGAAATAAAGAAAAAGTATATAAATTTACTAATATGTAGATATGCTAACTTTTGTATTTCTAATATTGAAGATATGATAAATTTTAAGGTATCATTGACTGATAATTGAAATTCTGTTACTATTTTCTAATTTTTGATTTTTTTCTATTTTAAACCAAAATTGAATTCTCTTAGGATTGAACCATCAATGAGTAACAATTTGAAAAAAAATCGGCAAGGGAATAACTCTAACAATAGGTGGGCGAAAAACATTTCTACTGGAATGAAACTCGTAAATGCTCTTGGAATGGATACAAATTGGAAGAAGCCACATTTCTACGCACAATCTTATGCAAATAATATGACAGATTGCAATAGTTATTACAATTTTTTTCCTGGTTGTAGTATTTATAAAACAAAAGGTGTCTTAATACCTAATGTTCTTGTGCAGACTTTTGAAATTCATGAGCTCAAAGAACTAGATATGTTAGAAGCTACGGTGCAATGCATTAAGGATCTTTCTTACTGCGAACATAAAATTACAAATAATGGTTATCATCAAAGAGCTGGTGGTTTTGGAAAAATGTTTGGTGGTGGCTTTATTTTAGATAGGAAGAAATCTTTATATATTTGTAAGTATCACTTTTTTTAATTTAAATACTGAATTTTTGAATGCTTTTACTTGAAGATGAATACACTGATAATATTGTAAGCACGGATGAATATAAAAAACGAACGAAGAGGATTGCAATGTACTTTGAATATTTTTTTAAAAAAATATCATATGTAAAGTACAACGAGGCAACTAATCTTTGTGCAAAACTTGGTATTCCTAAATTTTCAAAAGTTTATAGTGAAGAAGAGGGTGTACCGTTTGCTATTAATTTAACTTGGACATCTGGAGCAAATGGTAATGGGTTCTCCAATGAGGTTCATCGTGATAAGGATGCAAGTGAGTATACTTTAGGAATATTTTATCCTAAAGATACAGAAAATAATACCATTCATATGAAGTACAATAAGACCCAACCACGACAAACAGGTGGAGAACTTATGTTTCCCGAAATTCAAAGTAAAATCAACTTTGAAACAACTAATGGAATAACAGTGACGTTATGGCCTGCTAATCAACTGAGGCATTTTACCTCAAGATGTCACAAAATACATGGCTTCACAAGGATAGGTTCTTCTATTCAAATCAGCACTAGAATTTTTCATGCTATAGAAAAGCTTAATCTTTTTGATATTGATATTTCAGAGTACTTGGAAATGAAAGAAGAGAAGGATAGGTATAAATATTTGATTAGTGCTTTGAGAGTTTTTTTGAAAAGAGATGACCTAATAGAGGAAAAAAAAAATCAGCAAAGTATTATTTATCTAAAGATAAGACAAATCTAAAAAATTATGATAATTAAATATTAAAATTTTATATCATATTTACACAACTTAATGTGAAATTAAACATGATAAATAATGGGAGTAGCTGTAACATTTTCAGTTGTGATGATTAAAGTATTATCTATTTTTTTTAATTGTGAAATAGAATAATTTTTTTTCATAATATTATAAAAAAATTTGATTTACTTTTGAGGAAATATATAAGTTGTGAAATCTTTAAATGTCATTTTTATTAAATTGGTAGCAAAGGTTCTAGAATACAAAAACTATAATTAAGAATTTGAAATATTTCAGCCATAAAAATGTGCTTTTAATGCTACCAAATTAACTGTATAGTATTTTAGGTCAAACAAGCTTATTAATAAAAAAGTTAATAATAAAGAGTTGATGAAAGAATTTTGAATCAAAAATAGATTAAATTGTATTTTTTTAAGAATACACACATTTAATTATTTAAGTTGTTCTACTTCTGATTAAAAATGTTACAATCAATGAAAAAATTTGTAATAATTAATAGATTATTTAATATTAAAGGTAAAGTAACAAAACTAGGGCAGTTATCATATTTTTATATAAAAAATAAAATATTTAAGAATTTAATACAAGTATTTGAAATAATATAAGTAGATTTTAAAATCTTTGTTATTGCTGGACTTACAATAATTTTTTTTAATAATTAATTTAGAAAATCATCTCAAAAGTTTCTTAATAAATTTCAAAGATGGTCACATGTTTGATGTATTTGAAGGAAAATAACTTTAATTATACAAGATAAATCATATACACAGAACTTTATCTATTTACATGTTGGAATATTAATTTATTGAAAGGCTCTGTTTATCAAAAAAAGGTGATACTGGCTGAATGGAGCTCCAGTGATTAATAAAATCTGCAGAAATAGCCCTAGAAATACCTGGAGGACTTGGGGTATCAAATTTTAAAGTAAATGGATCAAACTTACCTATAAAAGGTTTTATTAATGTTAAAAAATAGTTATTTAAATTTTTCCAAATTATTTCTTCCATCAAATGACTTTTTTTTTCATGTAAATTAAGAAACTTAATTTCTGATATTACCTCCAAGCAATTAGCTGCTGAAGCCAATATATGATCTTGAGAGCTCTGAAATAAACCACGGACACCATCAATTATATAGAATGTGAAATATTGATATCGGTGGTGGGAGTATTCAGAATTTATCTTGTTTAGTGCAGCCTTTTGTTTCTGTCTCATTATAGTCAGTTCAGTATTTTTGTTTTTCTGAATTGATTGTTGAGCTTCTCTAGTCTTGCCACTTGATATTGTTGCAGCACAATATTTTGATTTAACAATGATAATTGACATTATTATATCAATGATAATATTTCTGATTTGAAGAAGAGTTGACATTGATATATCACGGGTTTGAAGTGCATTGGGACCAACTTCTAAGCCATCAGGAATCGGACTCTTCAGATTTGAAAGGTGAGCTAGAAGCTGAAGACCATGTTCAATTGGACAATCTGAGTTAATGTTTTGATGTGATGGAAGCTGGCTGAATTCATGTGCGGTCAGATAAAGTGAAGATGATATAAGAGATACCCATGAAGAACGGCAGTGGTCACTTGGGATCATTAATCTTATGAGCATTCGGATAAGATTGGATTCAGGGTGATCCGTTTTCTTTGTTGAGGAAAGAATTTCAGTATTTGAAACATCAGGATCACATAAATCTTCCATTTTTTTGAAATCAATATTATCGAGTACCCATAGCTGTGAGCTATCAATCTCAAAAAAAATATTTGCTACAAAAGGAAAAAGAAAAAAGTCAAGACTAAAATTTATTGTAACTTACATAACTCAGTAAGTTTTGAAAGCCAATCTTCTCCACAAGATTTTTCCCAATGAAAAGTAAACATTGGAATATTTAACATGGGTTCTTGGGAAAAGTAGAAGAGCATCATTCAAGATGAGTAACAATTTCCAACCACGACCTGAGGACCTTTGCCATGCTGATTCTACCTTTATAAAAAATATGAATTTTACAGAATTCCTCCTGAAAATCAGAGTATTTTAGAACTGAGGGTGAATAAGCTAGGGGTTTTTTTGATATCTTGATTGGAGTTGATTTCATTGGTAGAGAAGCTTTCAAAGTGGTCAAAGTAGGTAATTTAGGAGGTGATGGGTATTGCTTCTTAGAAATGAAGGAATTCGGTGATGAGCGGTTTGAATCATCATCTTTATCAAACATATTGTCATGTCTTGAAGAAGATTTTAAAGTTTTCTTGTTTTGATGAGCAGGCATAGCTTCATATTCTGACAGCTCATCATCGCTATTTTCATTGCTCTTTTCATCATCTTCATCAGGGAGAGGGACTTTATGGATGGAACAATTTACAGTAGGTGAGTTTCTGGTACAAAATATCAAAAGAAAGATAAAAAGTAAAATATGTTAGCAATAAAAGAAATATATGATAGAATTTTAAAGATAAAAGAATAACAATAAAAAAAGAAACAAAAATATACTCATTATCAAAGCCATTGCTTTTTTTTTGAGATTTATTATTTGATACATCAGAAAATTCATTAGCAGAAGCTGGTTTAATAGGTCAAACAAAAGAGGAGCCTTGGGATAATTTCCTTTTCTTGGAGCAGATAACAGGTGTTTTAAGATTTTCCTTAGAAGTTGAAGCATGAGTTAAAGCTGATGGTTCATCTGTCTCATCATCATCCCTAATGACAATGATTTCATCAGGAGGAATCATACCCTCCTCGTAAGCTACAAATATATGTGAAGAAAAAAAATATTAATAATCTTATCTACTAATTTAAAAGGAGACAAAAAAAGTGAAGAACATACATTTTCAAGGCTTTTCACATATTGGAGTAAGTCATTACAAGGGTTAGATAAATATGAAGGAGAAGGATTATTGTTAAGGATCTTGACAAGTTCTTCTGTTTTATCTCTAGCCAATTCAAGTAAATTGCAATACTGAACTCTCTTTATTTCCTGCCTTTCATTGCTTATTACAGGAGGGTTAGGTGCCATGCCATGTGGCAGTCATGATGCAAGCTCAAAAGCTTCAAAGCGAGTATCAATCAGAGAGTGGGATGAAACACATTTGGGTGCTGGAAAATCAAATTTTTGAAAAAAAAAGATATAGATCATAAGTGAAATATATAAATTAAGAGAGAGGAACATGATATACATACAAAGTGGAGGTGTAGGATTTTGAATACTAGACATATTGATTAATTAATGTTAAAAAAAAGTATTCGATATCAAAAAATTATGATGTAAGATGATGAATAATTATAATAAACTCTATTCTAGAAAATTGAAGTTGATAATTTAATAGGATAAAAAATTGAATAAGATTAAAATTATAGTGAGGATGAAAGAAACAGAAAACATAAAGAGGGGGATTTTATATTATTTGAGCTTTTTTTAAAATGTATTATTCATAGTGTGGTAAACTGAGTAACATGCTAAATCACAATCTGTTTATATTGAAGCAAAATTTGATGTAGCTAAAAGAAAATACTAGGAATTCTTTGGGGACTTTTAGTGTGAAAAACAAATAATAACAAATGTATATCCCATATGCAAATTACACGGGTAAATACAAAATTTTTTAAATTAAAATTTACTCCTAAACAATGGAGATACACTTAATTAGTATATTATATGAAAAAAAAGGATAATGCTTTATAAATATTTGTTAAATTTACTTTCAGATGACAATGGGAGATTCACAAATATACTGATATGCCTCATCAAACAAGAAATGAATTATAAATATAAAATTGGTAACATTAGAATTTAAGATAAGAATTTGTTTTTTAAGTGACAGGAGGAGTGTCAGTCTAGGGTGAGGGCACAATGACCAAACCATTGATAAACTTGGATACAACTAAGGGAAAAAAAATTGAATAGTTTTATTTTACAATATATCTTAGTCTGCACAAGATATTGCTTGTTGTCCCTAACTATACCAATATTGTTATTTTTCAAAAGTTATAGGACCACTAAGTTGATAAAATATTATTATGAATCACCCAATGAAATACCTTAAGCAACATTCAAAATTATTAAAATATTAATATTCAATTTGAGATTTGGATTAGCTAATTTTTCACAACTTACCACAGTTTTGATTAATATAATAAAACTTGAAAAAAATTGTTGAGATAACCTAGAAATGGGTGCAAGAAAATGAGAAACATATGACTTGAAACTTAATTCATACACTATTGATAAACTTCATGGATACTGATTAATTTCTATTGAAATTAATTTTGAGACTGGAATACTGAATTTTAGCTATGACCAAGTACTGTAAGTGCCATGGTTTGTATTCAATATATTGGTGTTAAAATTAATTTTGATAGGAATTAACAAGTATCATATGGCACCATGCATGAAACCCTGACAGAAACCACCAAATTTATAAGGCAATGAACCTCATAATTTTGATCGAAATTAATGTAGACCCCTGCATATTGAATACAAGCCATTTCACATGGACTTCACAAACATAAATAAAATTCAACATGCTTGGCTTAAAATTAATTTCGATCAAAATTAACCAAGGCATTAAAACATCAATTTTAATATGGTGTACTTGAGCAAACCAGTTAATCTAACTGCTTAGCTTACCTATACTTATTGGAATTTTATGCATAGTCCATGTCCATATTAATTTCAATCAAAATTAATGTTGACTAATACATAATGAATACATGCTATTCCACTTACACTTTCCAGGCATAGCTACCATTAAATATGCCAGTATCAAAAATTAATTTTGATTGAAATTAATGAGCATGATAATCATGAATTTCTGGATTCAACTGCTTATTTTTATGCATGGTGCCTTTCCAAAATTAATTTTGATTGAAAATACTTTTGATACTGGCATATTGCATGTAGCTATTCCTGGAAAGTGTAAGTGGCATAGTGTGTATCCATTATGTATTTCTCAACATTAATTTTGATCACATTTAATATTGACATTTGTATATTGAAACCAAGCCAGCAAACAACACAAAAGATTCTTCATAAAACTGCCCATTAATTTCGATTGAAATTAAGGCTGAACATATACATATTGAATGGTAGTTATATCTGGTCTGAGTAAGCAGAGATTAATTATATTCAATATGTATTGGTCAACATTAATTTTGATCAAAATTAATGAGCATTTTGATCATGAACTTTTTTAGTCTGTTAGTTTTTTCAATGCATAATTGCATGTCAACATTAATTTTGATCAAAATTAATGTTGAAATGATATAATGCTTTTTTGCATGACATGTAAAGGACCGCAAGTATTTTTAAGTATTGAAATTTACTATAAATGTTGAGGGTAAATATAAAATTTACATATCCATATTAATTTCTATAAAAAAATTATGTTTACCAATACATAATAAATAGTAAATATGCCTGGTTAGTGTAAGTGGAATAGCTTTTTTTCAATCTGCACTTGGCAACATTAATTTTGATCAAAGTTAAGGATCATGATTATCATCAATTTATGCAGTCAGTTGCTTACTGTTATGCATGGTAATATGTCAACATCAATTTTAATAAAAATTTAATTTGACATGCCACCAACAATTTTACTGTAAGATGAAAAGTAGGGCCCTCTATTCTTAAGTAAACACATTACAATGCATATTGAGCATGTATATATCATTTACACATTAATATTAATTTCAATCAAAATTAATGTTGACCAATACACATTGAACACAAGCTTTACAACTTACACACACCAGATATAACTACCATTAAATATGTATATGGTCAACCCTAATTTCGATTGAAATTAATGAGCAGTTTTATGAAAAAAATTTTGGGTTGTTTGCTGGTTTGGGTTCAATATGCAAATGTCAATATTAAATTCTATTGAAAATAATGTTGACCAATACATAATGAATACACACTATGCCACTTACACTTTCCAGGAATAGACACTATGCAATATGCCAGTATCAATATAAATTTTGATCAAAATTAATGTTGGAAGGGCACCATGCATTAAAATATGCAGTTGACTCCTGTAATTAATGATTAACATGCTTATTGATTTTGATCAAAAATAATTTTGATACTGGCATATTTAATGGTAGCTATGCCTGGCAAGTGTAAGTGGCATAGCGTGTATTCACTATGTATTGGTCAACATTAAATTTGATTGAAATTAATATGGATACATAAATGTGACATAAAGAGGTATGGACCATCAATTTGTTGAAAATACATTTTTATATCTCATAAATTATTTGTTTTTCTTAAAAAAACTTTACTCTATCTCAATATCAACTTATAACATTTACCAAGCTGCTTTGAAAAAAAAAACAATATACATAAAATTCAATAAAAGATAGCTATATTACACAGAAGATCATCGTGATACCCAAGTTATGATGATGTTGATGCTCTATTATTTGATTCCAGAATCTTTACCAGATCAATATCAGCTCCAACCCCAAGTGACTCACATTCAATCACAGATAATCCTTGCAAAAATGTTGCTGAATAGCAACTCTTGGGGAGGTATTTGGGAACATTGAATACACCATTTTGTGCAACTGTCCTTTGTGATGACTGTGAATATGTTTTTAATGCTGATTTTCTTTTAGCTGGTGTATGGGCTAAGTCCTTTGTCATCCTATCCATTTTTTAAACAAATCATTGAGTTCAGGACTTTGCCATCCAGGAATAGCTTGGATATGTGCAGTTGGTGATGGTGCTGGGCCTTCCTCAATATCAGAGATGTACCTAGCATCATGAAAAAGCACAACAAAACCTGGAAAATCACTGCAGAGATCTCTTGCTAACTTGTAGCGTGCACTAGCAATCTGAATTCCAACTAAATCAGCTTCATAATAACAAAAAGCAAAGTAAAATAAGAAACTTACCTTGGTCCGATAATGCTATACTTGTGCCCTTTCCCTCTTTTTGATCTTCTCTCTTGCTACCCTTTCCTCTTCTTGCCCAACTAACCTTATCATCTCCTTTGCCTTATTAACTACACATTTCTCAATAACACATTGAGTGAACTGAAGCTTTGACTGATTGATTGTATTCAAGGTGGTGAGCCACCTGGTACAGTGGTCGCATACTATGCTTCCCATGACTTGATTCAAAGTTAATTCTGAAAAATCACCGCAAGTCCAATCAAAGGCAAATTTCCGAAAAAAAATTTCTTGCAATTCACTCTGTGGTACGCGCCTTGCAGGAAGCATGAATTTAGACCAATCAGCCCGCGTAGTCCAGGAAGAATAAAGGGGAGTTAGTGCAGCAGGAAGTATAAAAATATAATATGAATTTGTAGTTTCAAGGAACAAAGGAAATAGAAGCGCGGAAAAGGATTAAGGGTCTGTGTGCTCAGACTTTGCAGCAAGATGTGCCGCACAATAGGGGAATTGTGTGTTATTTATTTACGATCGCAAGCGCTAAACAATATGGATTTGGATTTTCAAATAATTGTGTGTTAAGCATTAAAGAAGGAGTTACGGCTTAAGGTCGACTCAAGCGCATAGTGTACTGTACCGCGGCAAGTGCTATAACTTACTGAGACAAGTAATGAAGAAGGCTAACTAGTTAAGCGAGCTGTCGGAACTATGAACTTAGTATTAAAAGCAAAGAGAGTGGGGACTCAATCCTAAAACTATCCAAGAGTTAAAGCAACTAGATGCAGCGTTAGGATAAGTCAAACCTGGAACTAGCGCTGAAACAAAACAAGGTATAGTTAAAAGCACATATGTGGAGCATCAGTGAAACAAGTTAATACTAGTTTTAGTAATTATAGGGTATGATTTAGGCGCTGTAGTTTCTACAAGCGGTGTACATAGTTTACTAATGGATTAGTTGTTGTTTTACTAATGTGGCGCTAGAGTCAGTGCTCAAGATCCATTAGGGAACTGTGTCTTAAGCGCTGGAAAAATATAAAAGGAGAACTGGTCGATCTATCTAAAGAGAGAGGAAAAATAATAAAAATTAGAAAAATCGTATTAAGTGTTGCTTTAAAAAGAAGATCATAGAAAAATAAATATAGAGATATACAAGTAGCTATAGTCATAGTGCCCAGTATAAGATATTAGATCTTTTTGTGATTAATTTTTTGAGAGAATATTAAAAGTTATTTCTGAGTCTTTTAGAGTTCGTGCGTCTGTGTGTGTATTTCATATAGTATAGTGAAAGAGCGCAACATAGAGAGAATATATAGATTCAGTGGGATTAACTATTATTAGAGATATTTTATTACTATAATAAGGCATATTTAAAGAGAGCGCATCAAGAGGGAGTAGCTGTGGATAATAGCGCTTATTAAGAATAGAAATATCCAGATAGTAATTCTTGTTTTTTTTCCTTATCTTTAACTCATCTCAACTTATAAACTTTCTAGTCAATTATTAGCGTTGCACATTATTACACTGTCTTTAAAATAAGAGTGACAGGCACTTCTTTTAGAAATTAAAGAGTAGAACCAACCCATCTCTTATGGTGTCTACTGCTTAGTACTTTAGAACAGTCTACAATTGGTGTCCCAACAGTGGCATAATTGTAACTAGTGTTTTTGATTAGATTGTTTGGTTTTTTAGGGTTTTGTCAAGAGGACGTAATCAAGCCGGCGCTTCAGCAGAAGAGTTGTAGGGTCTACAACAAGTGGATCAATAGCCGTTATCAGAGGATAGCGTAGGGCTGTATCGTGAGAAAAGTCAGGTTTAATTACCCAGCGTGTGTTTTTTCTTTGTGATCTTTGCTTTGATTTGATATTTCGGGAATGGATCCTACTGCGACTACATCTAGGGGATGTCAGGAGAGGGTTAAATTGCCCAATTCTTTGACATCGTTTCCAAAAACAGTAACCACAATTATTAGGTGTAAAGATGAAAGCTTGCGCTCTGCGGGAATTAATACCAAAAAGTTTTTACGCAGGTTTGAACAATCAGCGGAGGTTCATGAAGCAACCAAATATGATATGGTACAAAAAGTACTATTCTTTGTATCTGATGAGTGCAAAGACAATTTAGAGGATCTAAAAGGGCATGAGGAGCAAAATTGGTCAGCTCTAAAAGAACAAATGCTCAAGAGATGGCCAAAAGTTACCAAGGAAACTAGGTATACAATAAAGGACCTGGATATTTTGGTAAATAGGGTCAAGGCTAGAGGAGGTGTTTGAGACCCCAAGGAATTTAAAAGTTTTAGGAAAGACTTCGATCGGATAGTGGAATATTTAGTTAGTAACAAAGATTTTAGTGATGTTAATGCGTCGTTCCCTTGGTTTTGTGAAGCGTTAGCACCAGAAGTTGAAGACTGGGCAAAAAGGCGCTTGGATAACGAAGGAACTCTGGTTAAAAAGAGGGACGGAAATTACAAGTATCCCATATTAGAAGAAGTGGAAATGGCAGTGGAAGCTGAATTTAAGTTGCATCGAGTTGAGCGACGTGCAGCAAGGGTGGATCTGGATAATGAGGATATGGAGGAAGATGCGCAAGGCGTAGGATCACCTTCTCAGATTTCCTCTCCTAAAGTTAAAATTTTCTCTAAGGATCCAGATTCAGTCATGGCAAGAATCAATGAGTTGGAGAAGAAGATAGGCGAAGCGGCAAAGGTGAAAGAATTTTTTAGGCCCAAGAGTTCTCCTCAACCTTTGCTTTTTTCCGCTATGGTGTGCTATTATTGTAATAAAGAGGGGCATACAAGGATGAGGTGTAATGCGCTTCAAAAGGATAAAGAGGAAAAGGTAGTTTACGAGGATGGGACTACGCTTATGTTGGAAGATGGTACTAAGTTGGTTAAAGACAAATATCGAGGGATGTGAGCCATGGTCATCAATCATATTAATAAAAAGTCTATGGAAAGTAGGTCAAGCAAGGGCAAAGAGCCAGAAAATAAGAAGAAAGGCAAGGATGCAAAGTCGGTTAATTTTGCAGTTACTTGCGCAGTGTTAGACTTTAAAATAAAAGAAGGAGCTGTTGCAGCGCCACTTACCGCAGCACAATTGGAGATGTTCGCGGCAAAGCATAAGAAAATGGCCCCACCTACAATTAATAGGCCAAGAAGGGCTGGATCTAGGTATGCAAATACAGAGGATATGGAGGAAGTAGGGTATACTACTAGAGAAAATACACCTGCACCTATCAATGATGTTGAAATGGATGGTATGGACTCTGGAGGTTATGGCGTGGATCACCAGGAAGTAGAACAGACAGCAATGTTGGAGGAGCCAGAGGTAGTACAGCAAAGAGTGGTACCTGCTGAAGGAATGCCAGGAGCAAAGCATAATACTCCAAAGAACCCACCTGGAAGAGCGAAAGCTGGTTCCAAGGCAACTCAGCCTAAATGGAGAATGCAGCGCCTGGTTCATTCTGATTTTCCTAAAGCTGCCGAGGATTTAGTTGGGGAATGTTTGAAGACTACAGTCTCTGTTCCATTGGGGATGCTGACAGCAGTAGCGCCAGATGTAGCAAATGGAATCGTGGATAAGTGCAGAAAGCAAAGGATTGCTAATTGAGCTGAGTTCAATATGGCAGAACAGTCATTTCAGCCAGTTGTTGGATTACCTAGGGCGCCACATTATGCAGGACCCTTAGGGTATTTGACTATTACGGTAAATGGTAAGCAAATTAAAGTGTTAGTGGATACGGGTTCACAAATCAATGTGGTATCAGTGGATGACGCAGTGGAATTAGGTCTTCCTGTAAAAGACGGCAAAGGCATTTTCACAGGAATTGGGTGAGGTAGGTTACCTGTTATAGGTGTAGCAGAGTATGTACGCACTAGAGTTGCGGGAGCAACAAGAGATATACATTTTTATGTTCCAATGGGTGTGGTTAAACCAGTTTTAGGCACGCCATTTTTAATGGATTATTCAGCGACTATAGATTATTGTTTAAATAAGACTATAGGAATAAGGATTATGGGTGATGATGGTGTTCTAGTAACAGCAGTCTTAGTAGCGCCCAAGGATGGTGGCTGGGAAACTATGTACTCTGGAGCTGCGCGGTTAGAGAAAGAAAGAGAGTTTTATGAGGAAGTCTCAGATGAGGAGATAGGGCAACCGCCAGGAAGGCGCCAAAATTTTCATTAGGGACTGGAATTTTAGGTATTACTATCTCCCAGGATGAGAGGAACATGGATAGTGACCAGTCAGTCCAACAAGGAGGGATATGTAAAGCAGTACTTCATAGGTGTCTTGGGAATACTACTGTAGAATTTTATTATACCTCATCTTTTTGATTTCTTTAATTTTGGATATTGTTATACTTATATTAAAAAGAAAAGACAAAAACAGGATTTAGGTGCAACCCGTAGTTATATTAGAAAGCGTTTGATTTTAATTAATGAAGGAAGTAGCAAGGACTGTTTTGTATCCAAGTATAAACCAGTAGCTGTTAAGGTTAAACCAGTGAATATAGTGATGCCTGATTTGAATCCCCCTTTGCAGAGGCCGGCGCTATCTAGAAATCCTTATGATACGCCTTTAACAAAGTTTCCGCCTGATTTTGCGTCTACCAGCAAGATTCAATGGAAAGGCTTCAGATGGTAGATTTTGGACCGGAGGGCTGGTTATTTCAGGAAGAAAAGAAGTTATTATTACATGTTATGGTTCTTAGGGAAAAGGCTATTGCGTTTTCAGAAAAGGAAAGAGGTTTGTTAAAACACTCTTATGGTAAAACTTATATTGTTCCAGTTATACCTCATGCGCTGTGGCAAAATAAGGTGTTTCCAATACCAGCAGCTATAAGAGAAGAGTATATGGAATTAATTAGGGGAAGGTTAAAGTCCGGCTTGTATGAACAGTCTATGTCTAGTTATTCAAGTCCAGTGTTTTGTGTGGTCAAACATAATGGTAAATCAAGGGTTGTTCATGATCTTAGGGAGATAAACAAGGTTACAGTAAAGGATGCAGGGATGCCACCAACACCAGAAGAATTTGTGGATTCTTTTGCGGGACATGCATGTTACAGATTAGGTGATATTATGGGAGGATACAATGAGCGCGAGTTGGACAAATTGTCCAGACCCATGACAACGTTTGAAACACCACTGGGGCACTTTAGGTTGACAAGGTTACCGCAAGGCACATAAAAATTATGTGGAGGTATATCAAGCACAAATGATGTGGATATTGCAGGATGAAATTCCAGAACATGTGGGAATTTTCATTGATGATGGCGGTATAAAAGGACCAGCCAGTGATTATGAAGGGAAAGTGTTAAAAGAAAATCCGTATATTAGAAAGTTTATTTGGGAATATGTGATTACCCTGGAAAGAGTGCTATTTAGGATAGAGGAGGCAGGATTAACGATTTCTAGATCTAAATTTTCCTGTTGTGTTCCAGCGCTAGATATAGTGGGACATGTGGTATGCAAGAATGGGAGAATTGTGGCTGAAAAAGAGAGGAATAAGGTACTTACATGGCCAAGACCAAGAAATATTAAGGAAGTTAGAGGGTTTTTAGGCATTTGTACATCTGTAAGAATGTTTATTCAAGATTTTGCTTTGTTGTCTTCACCTTTATGGCGCTTAACAAGAAAGGATGCTGTATGGGATTGGATGGAGGAATGTGAGCAGTCATTCGAGTTATTAAAGAGGGTTGTAGGGAAAGATATTCTTTTGAAGAAATTGGAATATGGACCAGGCGCTGGAAAAATTACTCTAGCGGTGGATTCTAGTGTGTCCGCGGTGAACGCAGTTTTGATGCAGGAGGACAAGGAAGGTAATGATAGACCTGTCCTTTACAAGTCCAAGACTTTTACCAAAGTAGAGTCTAGGTACTCCCAGTCTAAGCTGGAGTTATGTGGAGTAGCAAAAATTCTTAAAAAGCTACAATGGATGCTTTGGGGGCAGCATTTCGAGCTGCAGGTTGATACGCTGTCATTGGTGCAAATGATTAATAGCCCGAGTTTACCAGATGCGCCCATGAGGAGGTGGGTAGCGCAGATTAATTTATTTTCTTTTGATTTAGTCCATAAGCCGGGGAAATTTTTCACTATGCCAGATTCTCTGTTGAGAAGACTGTTATGTGAAGAAGACTGGGAAGTGGAAGAATTTGAAGAAGATAAGAGGTGGGTAAATGGGATAGATTATTTTTATACAAAATTTGATAAGAACGTCTGCGATGACAATAAACTAGCAAGTAGGATTGTCCGTGATGACAATAAACTAGTAATGTGGAATGTCCGAAATGAAATAAAACTAAATGCTGACAATGAAAAGGATGTTTGTAGCGAGGTTGAACTGCAACTGGATTTAGGGAACATTGAAGCTAATATAGTGACAAGGAGTGCACAAGGCAAAGTAGTGGAGGAGTCAGACGATGAAGATGCTTCAAAGGGAAGTCAGGAAAGTAGTACTCAACTCGAAGAGGAGGAGTATTTAGTAGACAAAGCTTCTACAGATGAGGGATTAGAGTTGTTAAGGTTATATTTGGAAGGTTATAGTCAACCGGATTTTTGCAATAAAAAGGTTTGGCGCAATATTAAGAAGCGCACTAAAGGCTATTTTATTAAAAATGGGAAGTTATGGAAGAATGAAGCTTTGTCTCCTCAGTTAGTTATTCAAACTAGGGAAGGAAAGGAGAAGATACTCAGGGAGTTACACAAGAATTTAGGACATAGAGGTCAAGAGGAGACTCATCACAGAGTTAGGGAAAGATTGTGGTGGCCCAACATGAAAAATGAAGTAAGAGATTGGGTTAAATCTTGTCCTGAATGCCAGCGCAGAAGTAACAGAAAGCCAAAAGAAAAAGGAAGAGCGACGGGCAAAGATACTGTTTTTGGTAGGGTTAGTTTAGATGCAGTCCATATAAAAGAAGGAAGCTTTAAATACTTGGTAGTAGCCAGGGATAATCTATCAGGATGGGTTGAAGCAGCGCCGTTGATAAACCTTAAGGCAAGTAATGTGGCCGAGTTTTTGAAGAAATAATGGATTTATAGGTATGGGGCAATGAAGATGGTAACCGTAGATGGTGGCGCTGAATTTGTGGGAGAATTCCAAGAAGTAGTAAAAGGTATTGGCGCCAAATTACGAGTTGCAACACCATATTATCCTGAAGCAGAGGGAATGGTAGAAAGAGGGCATCAAGTTATAAAGGATGCGCTAGTTAAATTATGTGGAAATAATGGGGCGAAGTGGAAGAACTACTTGCCATTATTTTTGTTTGCAGACAGGATTCCAGTTAAAAGGAAAACAGGGTTTTTGCCATTCGAACTTATGTTTGGTCAAAGGGCGGTATTACCTATTGATCTGGAGGCTGGATCTTTCCTAGGATGTGATTGGGATCAAGTGCGCTCAACCAAAGATTTAATTCTAGCAAGGGTAGTGCAACTTGAAAGAAAAGACGATTTTGTGGAGAAAGTGTATGAAAGAATGATGCAGATCCGGGACAAGTCAGTTAAATATTGGGATGAGCACTTAGCGCATAGGTTAAGAAAGCCATTGAACCCAGGAGATTTGGTTTTGGTTTATAATAGAAGTTTAGAAAGCCAATGGGGGAAGATGTTTTCTTACAGATGGAATGGTCCTTATAGGATAAGAAAGCAGATAGCTGGAGGTTCTTACTTACTGGAGGAATTGGATGGTACTGAGTGGAAGCGGCGTGTGGCCGCAGATCAGATCAAAAGATTCTACCCAAGGGGTGTTCCAGTGATACAAGATAACCTCCGGAATGACGAAAAACTACCAGAATAATACCTCCGGGAAGAGGTTAAACTAATAAGTTATGTTAAATTTTGTTTTTCTAAAAAAGGACTCACAGGAGGCTTCGACACAGTTGTGACGGATAGAGGGCGCTAACTGGAAGTTAGGGGGACTATGGCTGAACAGGCAATTGGCATAAGCACTGAGATGAGGGAATACAGGAAAATGAAATCTTATATTTTCATTGTTCAAGGAGACATGACAAAATAGGTAATTGGATTGAAGGAGATGTGTACCATGTAAACGCAAAAGACGCTGGGAATTTAACTAATGGGTTAACTAACCAGGAGTGGAATGGCAATTTATAGATGGGGCGCTCTATAGTTCAATTCTTATTCTACATGATATATCGCTGTATCGCAGTGAAGGCGGTAAAGTTTTATGATATAAAGTTTATTTGGGATTTTGTTTTTTAGGGGTTAATAGTATTTTAAAGAAAGTAGAGGGAGCAAAGTTACGCGCTCTAAAAGTATGAAAGACAGGTGTAACAAAATAGTGCCATTTCTAAAAAGATTATTTGAAGGCATAGCATGAAAAATATATGAAGACTATTTACAGGGAGAATGGACAGAGGAGACTCTTAAGGAAAAGCACTAGTGGTCTATTCAGTATCAGGGTGAAAGCTAATAGGATATCCTTTCCAGTTTTCAGGCATGATGAAGTGACAGTGATTGATGGGTAATCCAAGAATATTCGTTGAGCTGATTTCGTTCATTAGTTGACCTATCATTTCTATATGAGTATAGCGAGCTTCAAGTTCAGCGTCAGAAAAAGCTGGTGCGTTATTGTAGGATAGGGACATAGCGTCATATATAAGACAAAGTCTGGAAAACATTTTCATGGAATAGACAAAGGGTAAAGGAATGGGAACCCATCCCAAGGAGATGGATTCATTGAAGCCTGACAGGAAGTTAGTAAGCAAGAAGAGCATAAGTATAGTAAAGGATACTTACTTGCTAAATAGTTTTGTGGGCGCGCTGACGGTGAAGTAATAGTAACCATGTCAGGAGCTGCTCTAGGGGATCCTGAGCGCATGGAAGCACTGGAACTCGGGGGGAAGAAAGTGTAGCGCTAGGCTGTATGGATATTTTGTGCCTGGGAAGACTAGGAAGCAATGGCGACTCATAACGAGCATTATTATTATTAGTAGAAATAGTGGGACTAGTGGTGGTAATTATGGGAGCACTACTAGTAGAGCTAGGTGGAAAGAAAATATAACCAGTAGGCTGAGAAGTATTCTGGTTAAGGGAGGTATTGCAAGTTTTGTGGTATCTAAAGCAATTGTCACTGGCAGGTCTAAAAGAGGCATACACCCGAGGTCTAGAAAATGTGCAATGAAAGTTATGGCGTTTGCAAAATGAGCAAGCTTGATCTCTGGGAACTGTGCGATATTGAGTCATGATGTTAGGATAGAGGAAATTCAGGTTATAAGAAGGGCTATTTATAGGATAACAATAGCATTATAGAGAAGTCATCAGTTGCGCCACGTCTGACTTGAGCGCTGGATGGTTTCTAAGAAGCTAGTGAGAAGCGTTTGTTTTGATGAAGAACCCAAGGAAAGATGAATTGTTACAATCAAGGGAAAGACATGTATTGTGAAGATTTGAGTTATTAAAGAGATTACATACATAAATGATGAAGGGGAAGTAAATGTTGCTATAGAATGTAGCAACGATCTCAAGTTGTTATTTTTTATTTGTTGTTTCATCTTTCATAGGCACTTAGTAGAAGGGTGCGCTGCTTAGAAAAAGGATGATATTTTGGGGAAACTCATCTCGCAGTTGTAGAGTTCTCACAGGAAAGTCTTTAAAAAAAACTAAAAAAATAAATAAATAAATAAATATATTACATTTTTTTACAAGGCTATATACACATTACAAGGAATAAATACAAAAGAAGATTTTTAGTATTCTGCTTCATCAAAGATTGGGAAGCAGAAAGACCAATTGTTAACAGCCTCTTGCATTTTTTGTTGCAAGGCAGTTATCAGTTGTTTTCGCTTATTATACTCAGCGCGAGTATAAACCGGAACCTCCTTGAGGAATTCTTCGACGGCCGTTATCATGTTATTTATACAACGCATGGTCGCATCGTAAGGAGTGCAGGCAATTTTTTCTGCGAATTTCCAGTTTTGAGCCATGGTGGGCTCTTCATCATCAATTACCTGAAAGTTTTCGGTTGGCCATTCGTCTGGAGTGATGGTATTGAAGACCGGCTGCATATCAGTCCAGTCAGGAGTTGGTGAACGAGGAGTGGGTTCAGGTGGTGGCATGGTATCCCAGACGGGATTTTCTTCCAAGGCAGGAAGGAATAACGGAGCAATTGGAAGCGGAGGCATTTCAATGTAAGGAGTGCCTGGCGCATTCTACATAATATTTTTTTTTAAAAAAAAAGAAGAAGAAGAAAAAGGGACTTACTGAACCTTCCTCCGAGAAAAGAGAATTAGGGATTGAGGCGACGCTACTAGGAGTAGGCTCGTGGTAACCAATCTTGGCTCGTTTGTTGCCAGGAGGGGTAACAGGAGCAGGCACCGGGCGCTTGATGGTCATTTGACTCATCAAGTTGGTGGTGGAAGCGTTGGGGTCCAGAAGCGCAACAGTGGGTGGCCCATCGTAGCTACATTTCTTCTTGCGTTGCTTGCAGTAATCGCACGACTGGAATAAATGAAAAATGAAAGATTAGTAACAAATGGGAAGAAAAATGAAGAAAACTTACAGTAAAAAAATTATTTCCACAGTGGTATATTGAAAAATGACAAGGAGTGATGCCATTTTTGATGCAATGGGTGCATCTCGTCCCACCCATCAGTGTGGTTATAGGTGTTGTTGGAGGAGTAGTAGGGGGCTGAGTGCGCACGAACTGTCGAATAGCATCCACGACATTAGCGGTATTTACAGCGTTAGGAGGGGTTCTTCTAGTATTCATTGAGAAAGTTAAATATAAGAATAAGAAAAGAAAGAAAAGAAGATGATGATTTGTAGTGAATAAGAGAGAAAAATATAGAAGATGGAGGAAGAAAACGCTGAGAGACGCAGGGTATTTATGGGCTCCTGGGGACAGTCGCGAGTAGAGGGAGGATGTGGTACGCGCCTCGCAGGAAGCGTGAATTTAGACCAATTAGCGCGCATAGTTCAGGAAGAATAAAGGGGAGTTAGTGCAGCAGGAAGTATAAAATTATAATATGTATTTGTGTGTTTCAAGGAACAAAGGAAATAGAAGCGCCAAAAAGGATTAAGTGTCTGTGCGCTTGGATTTTTCAGCAAGATGTTCCGCACAGTAGGGGAATTGTGTGTTATTTATTTACGATCGCAAGCGCTAAACAATATGGATTTGGATTTTCCAATAATTGTGTGTTATGCATTAAAGAAGGAGTTATGGCTTAAGGACGACTCAAGTGCATAGTATACTGTACCACGGCAAGTGCTATAACTTACTGAGACAAGTAATGAAGAAGGCTAACTAGTTAAGCAAGCTGTCGGGACTATGAAATTAGTATTAAAAGAAAACAGAGTGGGGACTCAATCGTAAAACTACCCAAGAGTTAAACTAACTAGACGCAGCGTTAGGATAAGTCAAACCTGGAACTAGCGCTGAAACAAAACAAGGTATAGTTAAAAGCGCATATGTGGAGCATCAGTGAAACAAGTTAATACTAGTGTTAGTAATTATAGGGTATGATTTAGGCGCTGTAGTTTCTACAAGCGGTGTACGTAGTTTACTAATAGATTAGTTGTTGTTTTACTAATGTGGCACTAGAGTCAGCTCTGGAGTTCCATTAGGGAACTGTGTCTTAAGCGCTGGAAAAATATAAAAGGAGAACTCGTCGATCTATCTAAAGAGAGAGGAAAAATAATAAAAATTAGAAAAATCGTATTAAGTGTTGCTTTAAAAAGAAGATCATAGAAAAATAAATATAGAGATATACAAGTAGCTATAGTCATAGTTCCCAGTATAAGATATTAGATCTTTTTGTGATTAATTTTTTGAGAGAATATTAAAAGGTATTTCTGAGTCTTTTAGAGTTCGTGCGTCTGTGTGTGTATTTCATATAGTATAGTGAAAGAGCGCAACATAGAGATAATATATAGATTCAGTGGGATTAACTATTATTAGAGATATTTTATTACTATAATAAGGCATATTCAAAGAGAGCTCTTCAAGAGGGAGTAGCTGTGGATAATAGCGCTTATTAAGAATAGAAATATCCAGATAGTAATACTTTTTTTTCCTTATCTTTAACTCATCTCAACTTATAAACTTTCTAGTCAATTATTAGCCTTGCACATTATTACACTGTCTTTAAAATAAGAGTGGCAGGCGCTTCTTTTAGAAATTAAATAAAAGAACCAACCCATCTCACATTGTGTCTACTGCTTAGTACTTTAGAATAGTCTACAACGCTCTAAGTTTCTTTTGACAGAAAGTGGGATTGGTGCTCCTCCTTTTAGTCCTTGAGGCTCATGTGCTGTAAAAAATTTGGGCTGTCAAATGTTGGATTGCAAGAGGGCTATAGAATTGGTTATCAGAAATTATCGATCAGCTGCAGAATTGGCATGGTTAGAAGATTGGACTTAAGTTAGGACAGTTTGAATTGGTTCCAAGCTTTCCAATTTTCAATCTCCAAAGGTGTTGGGCTTACAGGATATTTTGTTATTTGTGTTGGTACCCCAAGACAATACTTCAGAAAGTGGTAAATATTTCTATTTAGACTGTCTGAGCTCCTGGGAGCATCATTCCTTCTAACTAAGCCTCTTACAGCCCTTAACGCGCGTTCTTGTTCATGAGACTCTGCTGAATTGAGTCTGTGGTAATCAATGATACCCATAATGATTGAGGGATTCACTAACAATTCACATAAGTTAATTAAATTGGTTATTTTTCAATAAAAGAATACACTACAAATTTGACTTACCAGCTCCACTTGTGCTTTCTCCTTGGTTAGGCTGAGCAGATGATGATTGGTCTCCCAAAAATTCCCAAAATATTTCACTAGCCCAATCTCTTCCTAGATGATCAGCATTTTCAGGAGAAGAAGGATGATTGGGATTAAAATTTCTCGGTTCTGAATGAGACTCTTGGCCTGGATTGGGATTAGATGTTGTGTTAGGATTAGGCGGTACAGATTGAGATGCATCTGGAGGTGGATCAGCAGCGGGTGGTGGAGGAGTATTTCCAGTATTAGTATGTTGAGGTGGAAAAAAATCAGAATTAGTTGGGTCAACAGACATCTCTTCAAAATTATCATCCATAATGAACTGTAATAAAATAAAATAAAATAAAAATAATCAGTTGTTAAAATTTATACCTATCAAAGCTAAAGTAAAAAAAGAAACTATGTATATAGTCTTGTTAACGTGTATGTTCTCTTGTCTAAAAATAAAGTGAATAATATATAGCTATCAGCTAAAATTGGAAGGTCAAACTATTTATAGTAGATGAATGAGCAAGAAGATTATTTATTAAGTAAAAATTTTATCATATCTCTCATTATCATGATTTTCTTTCTTTCATTCTTACATTTAAGATAAAAATGACTCATTGAAAGCATGGGTTCTCTCTCAATAAAAGCAACCAAAGTAATTGTTCCCTGATATATGATAAGGTAAGTTGGATGCATTGCATTTTTTAATCAAGCATTGAATTATTTCTTTCACCATTTACAAACATCACCAATCCTACAAATTTCCCCAATCCCAAATTAACACAAAGATGTTAGTCAACAGAAAATAAATTTGATTAATTTTTTCACTCACTACTGTATGCAGTCCAATGGCAGTGACAACCTCATCTTTGATTACAATCATTCCTTTTTTGTGCTCGACAGTAGCTTCATGTCCAATAATTGCATCTTTCTTAATCACAATTTGAGTTGCTTTGGCTACTCTTACTAACGGACAATGCACTTGTGGGAAAAGCTCATAGGGATACTTTGATGTTTCTTCTCGACGGAGCTCCTTTAAAGGACTTACTATTAAATATATTTGATCATTCTCTTCCTTTGACCTGAAAAGATCATCAATTTTCCCAAACTGGCTATCTTTTCCATAGTAGAATTCAATTTTTGAATTAGCAATGTGTCGATGGCAACTAGTAAACCTCTTTCCATGTATCAATATGCTTGCTACATTTTCAACTACCCGATCTCCACTTTTCTCCGATGGTGTCAAAACCCGTCTTGAAGTTTCTTTTCCATTTGTGCCCTTACCCATTAAATAAATAATGCCATACTTATATGGATCCATTTGTTTTGTTTATGAAGATCAATATAGATTTTTTTAGTCTCACATTGATCATTATCTTCAGATTCACCAAGATCTAATACCCTAGACTTCTGATACCAATGTTTGAGCATTGTTAGCGGTATCTCTCCTGTGGTAAATATTAATAAATAAGCACAGCTGAGTTTTTAAATCATTGCTTACAAACATTACATACGTGGATGGTGATTGTTTGGAATTTCAGATAATAAATTATTCACCCGCTCTCCAGACAAAGTATCTGTACCTGATGGTGGACCAAGACGCTTTATCGTTTCAGGATAATGTTGAGTGATATGCAGATTTAGCTTTGCATTAATATTCTTCCAACACTCTTCCAGGCACTCACAATACTCTAACAGAAATTGATCTAGATCTTTAAGCTCATTAGTCTGTATATTTTTTAATGTCAAAAAATTGGTGATCGAGCATAACGTTACAAGTGACTTGAGAAGATAATATTCTCTTGGTTTTTCAGCTGAGGAAGCTGAAGATTCAGATTCTTTAAATTTTTCAAACCAAAGTAGTATAAGTGACAAAGGGAAGTAGAGAGTATACAGCATGTGCCATTCTGCTGCCTTAAGGGATCCTGCCTTTTTAGATTCTACTGATTTTGGAACTCGTGTTATCCAGGAAGGTCTTCTTACTTGATCATTCATCTTCCATACAACCTGTAGCTCTGCTGCCGTGATTTGTGGATTACTTCTACCTTCATTTTCTTTCTCCTTACCTTTCCTTTTATTTTCTTCATCTCTAGCTGTCTCATTTGATGAATGAGATCCTTCACTCTGTGATATGCTAATGCTCCTTTGCCTTAAGTTATACAATGAATTCCTACTGTCACTGCTGTGAGACTGTATTGAGGCCAAATCGCTATATGGAGGAATAAATTTGGAGCTGGATGACCTACTCTGGCTTCTTGATCTATTTGTTCCCAATCCTTCATTATCTAGTCCATGATGACTTGATGACTGTCTTGAACTCGTAAGTCTTTGCCCCTTGTGCTGTATTGTGTGTCCTGTATCATCATCATCATTATTCGTGGTGCTTAAGCTACTTCTACGTTTTTTCGAATGTTTGTGCAGTGAAGTATCAGAAAAGAAATCATCATCTTCTTCTCTTACATGCCAATTTTTATCCTTTTCCAGCTTTCTTTCTAGATCTTTTTCTGCATTTGGGATTTGAAAATAGCCTAGACTGTGATCTTTTAGATTTTGAAGAATATGTTAATGCATAACATCAATTGAGCAATATTCAGTTGGACGCCAATATTCAAGGTTATTCAGCTCACTCCATCGTACCCCATGATTCTGAACAATTGATAAACACTCCCAATGTGACTTAGAATTTTTTCACTTTGTTGCCCAGCACATATGATCCTCATGATTCCGTAATGAAAAATTTCCCACATTCTTTTCACTGATTTCATCTTTAGAGATATTACAGAAAGAGTAGAACTTTTTTGCAGAGTGACTTGAAAAGCCAGCCAATTTTTGTATTGCAGGAATTTCACCTATCAAAGAGAACAATGCAACTCTTAATTTCTGGCCTTGTGGACAAAGATGCATCTTTTCAATCAATATACCATCCCATAGAGTTTGTAGATCATTAACCAGTGATTTTAGAAGGTGATTAAGCTGTTAACTTGTGGGTTCTGTTGGTCCAGGTATAATAGCATACACAAAAAGATTTTCCATTTTGTATCTATCTTCTTGAGGTAGGTTCATACACACCATCATAATATTTCCTACAGACTTCTGATGACCTCCAATCCTATTTCTACCAGGCCTAAACCAGTCGACATAAAAATTAAACATTAAGTTGCCTGAAGTTATTGTATACTCATCATCATTGCTATTCAGAGCTGGAGTGGTAATGGAAAAGTTTTTCCAAATTGAACCATCACAAACATCCTTCATCAAATCACACTCTACATGTTCTGCCACAGGGGCTTTCTTCTCAATCAGAAGCTCAAATTTGAACAGTTTGATCTTTTCCTTAAGCCAGTCAATAAAAGGATGTTGATGAAATGTTTTAAGAGATAATTATTTTACATATTCTTGATGTTCCTTCATCAAATACAGCCTTTCATCACATTTAACTGCAATTTGTCCTGCTCCAAACATTTTAAAATTGTGCTTTGATGAAGAAAGAAACGGTTGATTGCAACATAGTATAGATGTTTGAGATTCAGAGTTATACTCATAAACAGCAAAGCATTAAGGACAGCATGTTTTAGTGAGCTTTAATCAACTAAAAACTTTATCTATTGAGCGTGGGATCAGGCGGACAATGCTATCAGAATCCAGTTTTCAACCATCACCTAGAAGTTTGAGCTTCTTAATTTCTTCATCCACAAATTGAGTACAAACTTCTTTGCTCTGAATCAGAGTAAGCTTTGCTGCCTGCCACATAATTATTTGGCTATACCGTTCCCCAAGATTTGAGTTTCTAGAGACTGTTGAAGATACTTCTGCCCCCAATAGCAACTGCCCCTATGCAATAAATCATTGAAATGTCATAAAGACTTTTATTCTCACATTAAACTATAGATATAAAGCTTACTGTTTCTGTGGAGTTGAAACTTTTAATGTTAAGTGGATTGTTGGAAGAAATAACCATCTGGGCCTTCATATTTCATTCCTCTTGATGTTTTACGTAAGAATTAGAGCTTTTGAAAGCCATACCAACTTCAAAGGACCCAGAAGAAGTTTGATACTTTTTATTGACACATCCAAGATCTTGACATTGAAATACATGAAAAAATGGAGCATTTTAATTGTGATAATTGTAGGAATAAGTTAGCTATTGGAAGTTACCGATTGAAGGTATTCCTTTTTTTGAAAGGCACTAGCTAATATAAGCTACATTTTTTATTAAAAGAATATGATGGAATATGTGTTGAAAATATTTAAGTTTAAATGTTTAATTTTTAATCAGATAAATAATATATTAATTAAAAGTTATGCAGTCTACTTTATTGAAATTCTGTATACTCTCTGCATTTGTACAACAATGCATGCATGTTTATCAGAATATTTTCTATCATAGAAAAAATTCTATTGTATGCACAAGCATCTTAATTATTTTTCTATAAAATGCCTTCTTAGTTATATCTAACTACCCTATAATTATTTGATTTAAATAAAAATTCTTAGTTATGGAGTATAAGAAAATTATTACATATTTTTAACATAATTATTTAAAAAATTACCCCAAAAATCAAAGTTAAACCCAAAAATAAGGTTAATATTTTGTAAAAAAAAATCACAAACATATTTCTTTCACTTTGAATATAGGTCTGTACTAGGTATAATTTTCCTTAAAGAAAAAAAATCAAAAATACTCAAATAATAGATGCTATAAAAGTGTAAACCTTAAAGCATTACAAAAAAGCTGAAACCTTGTATAAATTTTCATACATAAATGTGATGAAGTGACACTCTAGTCTATTTATTCAGGTTGAACAAAAATTATTCAATGGAATATGTATTACTATCATATTGGACCAAAAATAATTTTTTGGTAATCAAAAAATGAACATAGCCTCACATTTATCAAATTATTTTTGTGGAAGAAGTTTTTGAAAAGAAAAAAAAATCTGTTTCTCAAATGAGTCTGCTTTTATCACATAATAATTCTCTTAATTTTATACCATTCCTTTTGAGTTCAAATTGCATATAAAAATATAATTTATGCATATTATACTGCCATAAAGTTGAAATATTTCTTATTCTTAATTTTTGTGATATTTCTCCTTAAATCAACTTTGATCACAAAGTTTTGGAGCTCAACAATTTATCCTTCCTCTTTGTTTAATTTGATTGAACACTTTCTTAATCTAATTCTTTATGAACCCTAGTAGCTCTTACTTTCCTCATGGAGACCTGCCAACAAACACAAGAACACTTGATAGAATTTTTAATGAGACTTTACCTCCATTCAATTCTCACCTTTGTAGATCTATACACAATTTTTGTTGTTCACTTTTGGATATGTCACCAGAATCAAATGGATGGAAACAAAACACTACTGAAGAGCAATTAGACAGATTTTCATCATTTGAAATGAATTTTTGCAAAATTGCCTTTGAACTACCTCATCCAGAATCAAATTCAGTGGTTTCGGAAAAGTTTCAACCAATTTTCCGTGAATCTTTTATTGACCACCTTCGCATGTGCAGTTTCCCAGGGTCAACTTTTTCTTGGAACCCAGATTGGTTTTATAAATGGAACCAGGTGTTGAAAAATATTCTCATTAAACACTGGGACAATGCCTTAAAAACCAATAATTTGATTGCATATCCAATTGACTCAACTCAAATTAGCTTCTCAAATCAAATGGGAGTTCTTCACCATTGGTTTTTAGGTCATGCTCATAAATTAAGACTTGATAAGGATTCTCGTAGCTCTCAAGAAATAATCAAAGTGAGAAAGCATAAATATAGAATAAAAAAAAAAGTATGAAAAACCACTTTTTTTCAACAGTTTTTTTAATGACCTTTATTTCAAATAAAAAAGATTCTTAGAATTCAGTTAAACAAACTAAACTTCTTAAACAACTTCCTCATTGTGAAACTTATCACAACTGTTTCAAAAACATCAAGTGTTGTTCAGACACCGAAATTGATAATGATGGATCATTAAGACGTATCTTAATGCAATGGAGGTCTGAAGATTTTTCTAAAGTTGCACAATATCTTGACCAACAACACTTTGATATTCAAGATACTTCAAGCTACTCTGGAAGTGTGCTAAAGGACTTGGCCTTGTACAAAAGAATCATTTTGGTTTCAACATTATTCCCTAACCTTAATCCTTCCCATGTCCCCCAGGGCTTGCCGAATGACTGTTATTCTCCCTTATATCTTGAATCTCTAAATCCTGAATAACTCAGACTTTTAAATCCTAAAAATCCCATAAATTTACCTGCTCTCCTTGAAATTCTTTCTTCCTCTAATTTGAGTGATTGACAAACTCCCTTAATAATAGGTTTGCACACTCATTCTTCTCATTTCCACTGTTTGGAACACTTAGCCTTGAAAACAAAAACATAATTTTAATGATTACTATTATCATTAAAATTTATAGAAATGAAATTTGGCTTACATTGTTAGCTCCATTTTTATCCTTTGAATCTTATACATGCTGAATTCTATACTTCCTTGTACAAAATAATTCAAAACATTTACTTCATTTTGCTGCCCCATTATATACAGCCGATCAACAGCCTTCTGCTCAACTGCTGGATTCAAATTTGACTCCTATTTCAACAATGAACATATAAAAAATTTAATATTTTTGTTCTTAATATGAAATAAAAGATATTGAGCTCACCATTATATATACATTTTGAGCAAACCTGAGATCTATACCCACTCCTTCAGCCTGAATTGTTCCAACCAAAACTTGGAAATTTTTATTAAAATGGAATTCATGTATATTTTTGTCTCGCTTTGTCCTGCTGAGTTCACCCATAAGCTGGGTATACCTAATATTGCGGTCATCTAAAGCCATTTTTATTCTATTTTGAAATATTAGAAAATTATTTTTAATAAGCCAACACAATTTTGTAAAACAATTCATTATAAAATCACTTAAATCTGCAAAAAGTCTGCAAAGTTGGAGAATATAACAGCTTTTTGAAAAATTATACCCCTTTCACCAGACAAAAAGTTTTTTAAGTGGCCTATAAGATGACAAATCTTTGTGGAAGGCTGCCAGGTGAAATCAAAAGTTGGAGTTTCATCCAGATTTTTTTAGATTGGATGGTTGCAGAATTTTCTTAAAATCATCAGCTCTCTTAGAAACTCAGATGAGTCCCAAGGGATGTCAGTGGTTCTTCAGGGCCCATATGGCTCAGTGAATCCTTCTTGAAGCACATCAAGTTTAGACCTCCATGGATCTGCTAATTGAACCAATATCACCCTTTGAATCTTTTTTGGAAGAGACAAAATTTCATCCTTTGTTCTACATAGGCTTATGACTTTCATTAAGTGATTGATTGATTTAATAGAATTAGAATTTCCTTTTTTCAAACCCGGAAAAAGGAAATTCTTCCATAACCAGCCTTCTTGCCACTTTTCGATTCTAAGAAAAAAATATGAGACTTTGAAGGTTAGTGGGTCTGTTCTGAAGTGGAGTTCCAGTCAAGCATAGTCAGTGTTGGGATTCCAAGTCAAATATTGTTTAAGCCCTCTGCAAGTAAGGATTTTTAATGTAACTAAAAGAATATTTATAAAAATTAATTATAAAAATTAAGTTTTAAGTTTTAGATATAGAAATGGGCACTAACTGAGCTTCATCTAAAACAACTCTATACCAAAAGATCTTTTGAGTCACTGGTATCTTTTTTTGGCTTTGATTTTCTGACATCGTTAGGCTAGCTGTTTCATAGGTCCTTAAAACATTAGCAGTTTCCTGTATCTCATTGACATTAGTATTTTGACAATCCTTCCCATAAAGAGCCTTGAAAGGAAGCACATTATCTTCAAAGTGCACACTTATTTCATTAATCCAATTTGATAGTGTTTCCAGGGGGCATATAATCAGTGTGGCTGAACTCCAATTAATACCTTCTTGATTTTCAGATACCTGGAATTGTCTTGCTTCGCTTTGAGTTTCACTTATAAGAGAAAGAGTTGAAAGCGTCTTTCCCAAACCCATATCATCAGCAAGTATTGACCTGTTTCCTTCAGAGGTTAATTGATTGTTAGGAAACTGATCTTTATAGTCATCGAATCCGGTTCTAAGCCAATGGTTGTCCTGGTGCCTCCACATGATATCCTACTTTTCCTTTAACATTCGTTCATTGTCAATTAAAAAATTTATTGCTTGAAGTTGATGTGTTTTGAGAACTGTTTTGATTCCTCGGATAAGTTGATCAGCTTTCCAATCTTGAGTACTCTGAGATATTTGGAAAGAGCCTTCAAAAATTACATGTGGGATATTAAAAAAGATAGTGGAGTTGTAGTTCAGGATCAGACATAAATCAATTTGAGCAGAAGAAAATGCTTCTTTAGCAAGACTGATTAGTGTACTCAAATAAAAGAAGCATCCCCAAAGTTGATACTGATTAACAAATACTGGAACCAAGTAAGCATGAAAATAGAAAGGCTTCATAGGATTAAAGGCACTTCTTTGTATTAAATGGTGAGATCCACACCCAATGTCACCCAATAGTGGTCTAATGTGCTGACTCTGCACTTGAGAAAGACTACCGACAAGGGTTGGTTTTCTTTCTTCAAATAGTCCAAAAATATGAACATTCAAATGGCCTTGCTGTAAAATCGTGGGGGTTGGTGAGTTTTGAAATCTTGAAATTACATTCATATAAATTTGATCGATCATTATTGAGAACTTTCCAACACATCTGAGACTTTACATATTAAGTAAGAATAGTATCTGAAGATGGTGGTTGTTAAAAGATGAATTGAAGCAAAAAATGAATAATCAGTTTTGAATAAAACGACAAAATAACTTTTTAACATATGCTATGCTAAGCTCATAATTCTTTCACATGTATTATTATTATATTTTTAAAAAATATTGGCAGTAAATCAATGATAACTGAAATGAATAATATGGTTTAAAAATAAATCTTGAGCCTATAGAGTAAATTTTGGTTTGTAGAGGAAGAAAAAAATTTTCAATAAAAATGTGCTTTATTGTTACATTATAATCACAAAATAGAATAATTTCACTCTTATTACACTTATTTATGTTTCTGTCTAATAGTAAAATGCTTTAGATGTCAGTTTTAAAATCTAAATTGAAACTACTACCTAGAACAATGTCTTGATACTAACATAATTTTTGTAAGTCTTTGGACAGACACTTATAGTGATCTCAAAAATATTAAAATTGATTTGAATTGTATGTTTTATAATATATCTATGTAGTCTAGTGTAATAATTGAGATACTACAGTTTAACCTTCTGTTACCAAGTTGGCAAGAAAATATATGTAGATATTCTTAGAAAGAATATCAAATTTTGCTTTCCACAAGATGGGAAAGTGAATATTATGATATGTTAAGTGATATGTTCAAGCTTTTCTCAATCTGTGATCAGCTCAAAATCAAAGTAATAACCAAGCTCCAAGAAAAGTGCGATTGATTTTGGTTGAACCTAGGTCTAACTTATTACCAAATCTTTGTCCAATAAATTTAAATCTGGTTTTAAAATGAACTCCTAACAGCCTTTCAACAGCTTTCCAACCACTTCCCAACATTTTTAAATGAGGAGTATTGCTAACAATACCCCCCAAAATTTTCTGTGGTGATAACTTCTCCAATTTTCAGAAATTATAGTCATAAGTTTTGATTTATAGTCTTGATCCACTGAAGAAAGTGCTTTTTAAGATACTACACTTCCTCCAGCTCCAGAATCCAGAACATCTTAAATGCTTGTTCCATTGATCAAGACTGGTGCTTTGAGAGGGGCAATAAAAATTAAGCTATCCTCAATGTTCTTTATGATCTCAGCATCCTCAACTGTAGATAAATAATTATTATCAATATCAATAGTTTTTAAATAATGAATATCTTCTTCCAGCATCAAGATTTCTTGTTGAGATTCATATGAAATATTGCTGGCACAATCAGTCAAAGTATCATCCACTGCTATTGTGTCATCAGAATGCTCCTCAGGTTGTTCAACAAGATTTACCTTCTTGTCACAAACATGGCCTTACTTCCAAGGCTTGTTGCACTTGAAGCAAGTGTTTTTTTCATACTTTTTAGGTACAACAGGGGCAGAAGGTTTACCAACCTCTCCAGAAGTTTCTGTTGGTAAGTGGAGGATTTTCCCAAAGGGGTTCTAGGAATGAATCTTCTGGTATCATACTTGTTTTTTAGAAGGATCTCATTAAAAGTATTAATGAAAGAAGAGGGTTCTCTTGAGAACTCAGTCCTAGCTACTATCAAGTCTCTCAAAGACATTGGTAATTTTTAAAGGATCCTGTCCTTCCATAAATCAAACTCCATATTTTGGTCCATTGCCCTCAAGATTTTTACAACTTTCATTAAGAACTCAATAGGTTTATCGGTAGAAGAGCTATATTTAGTTTTCTCATACTGCCTTTGTTGAGCCATCCTAATCTTGGAGCCACTAAATTGTGCTTTAATCAATTTCTTCCAATCTTCCCATGAGTAGTCATTCCTATCCAAGTGAACAGATTCATACAACATAAGTGATACATTGGTAAACAAAGAAATTAACTTAGACAAAATTTCTTCATCTGGGAGTTTTTAAGAATTTTTTAAGTTATCAATTCTGCAAATGAATTGCTCCCAATCAGAAGAAGAATCACCATCAAATGTTGGATACTGGTCAAGTTTTGGCCAATTCTTTTGATTTGAAGAGGTCTCCTTAGTATTAGCTTTTTTCTGAGTAAGAAGCAGCTGTAACTACTCCAATTGTGCAGTAATCTCATTGTTTAATCCTTCTGTTGAAGATCCTGGTGCATCTTCAACTTTGATAAAAACTCAGTTGTATTAACAGGCATTTCTGAATCTAATTTTACTTTAGATGAACTAGCAACAGGTAAACTTGGAGCATCCTGTACCATATGTTCCTTCAAGGAAATTTCAGAATAATTTTTATCATTAAACAATGAATTCAGTTTCTCTTCAATGGTTTTTAGTCTTATTTTCACCCTTGGAATACCAGATAAACTATAATTGATTGTTGAAAAAGATAACTGGGTTTTATTTTGAAAAGATTAATAATGATCACTCAATATTATCAGGCTCATCCTATCTACCTCTATCTCCTGGTAACAGGAAGATAAAGTATCTTGTAGTTTAGACAAATCATTTTTGATATTTTGCCATAAAGCAACTTTCTTTTCATGAGTTGCTTTGTAATGAAACAAATTATCATAAACTCTCTGTAACTCACTCCTTAATGCTTGATAATCCTGTTCAGTTAACAAACTATTTTATTTATGAGTTAATTTCATGTTGTTCATGATATGATTTTTTTTAGGAATAATATCTCTCAAATATTCATCATAAATTTTTGCTACATCTGGAGTGTTTCTTAATAAAGAAACAGAGTAACTTTCCAGATTCTCATAAAACTCAGGCTCAAGTGTTTCATCAATAATATCCATATCAGGATTTATCATTGAAGTAGAAATTAAAACTAAAGGATTAGATACATTAGAAAAAAGAGTGATTTGTCTACTCTTATCAACCTGTACTGGTCTCATAGTTTCATCCCTCTGCCAGAATTACCTGAATGAAATGGATCAGTAACAAGAATTGGTACTTGAGATTCAATGGAGGGACTTACTAAGGCTTGAGCAAGATCTGAATATTTTTTTTTCTTTTTCTGCCTCCTTGATAAGGGTGAGGATGTGTTGAGTTGAATTGACTGGGTCTTGACGGACCTGCATGAGGCATTTGAGGCTGCTTCTGTTGAGACAGATAATCCCACTGGGTTTTTAACCAATCCCACTTCCACTTTGACACTTCCACCTTTTTTGGTTTCTGAGGAGCCAATTGTGGAAGATACCTGGGGGGAGGAGGTCTTCTCTTCTCTTGAAGAAAGGCATCTATTTTTCTTACCTTTTCTTCTAGTGAGTCTGTTCTTACTCTCAGTCTAAAGTTCTCTGTCCTCAGTTCCTTTATGTGGTTGGAGAGATTCTTTACTTGCTGAGGTAAAGGCAGTTTTTTTTATTTTGAAGCCTTTGGGAAGTCCTTCTAGGGGGTTGATGAAAGGCTTTTGTTCCTGGGCACTTGTCTCCACCAGTATTTCTACTTCCTCCATTTCCACATCCTGATTGGTCCATAATTTATTAATTTGAGCCAATTTTGTAGTCAAGGTAGATCTTACAGAAGTAGCTTCATCATAATCAATCAGATCCAATTCCTCTTCAAGGGTAGCAGAAACACCATTATCAGTCATTTTTTAAATTTTACTTGACCTGAGGGAAGGAAATATTAAGATGTATTTGTTTTTTTTCTTTTTAAAAGAAAAATCAGAAAAAAAAATTTAAAAATCTTCAGGAAAAAAAAATCAACCAAAATAATAATCACAATTTTTATTAATTTATAAGTAATTTTTTAACCAGGATTAGAAGAAATCAACTGAAGAAAAAAAAATTTTTTTTTCACCAATAAATCAATTTTTGATAATTATCAGGATTAAAAATCAACTGAAATATTAATCAAAATTTTATTAATTTAAAATAATTTGATAACCAGGATTAAAATAAATCAACTGAAGAGACAAAAGTTATTTTTTAACCAATAAATTAATTTTTGATAATTATCAGGATTAAAATTGACTGAAATAATAATTAATTACCAGGACTTGATGTCAACTGAAATAATTTTAATATAATTTAATTTTATAAATTTTAATATTTTTATTGTCAGGACAATTTGTCAACTGGAACAAAAAAATTGTTTTAGTTTATCAGCACAAAGTCAACTGAAAAAAAAATAATAAAATATTTATATTACTTCTAGGACTAAGAACACTATAGTTCTATCTTTGTCAACTAGGAAAAAAATAAAAAATAAAAAATCCAAATTACCAGACACCTCCCTTTGTAAAAAGAGCAAATTATGCCACTTACAGAGTGCTGAGTAAAAGGAAATACATAGAGTATCTAATGTGAAAAGTGACCCACAAATATTAATCAATATAACTACCACAAATATATTTGACTATAGTCAATATATAAACCTAAGTTTTATAGCAAAGTTTGATTCGCGGTCGCAGCAGAAAAGTAAGTCATGTGGTTGATAATGTTCTTCATCTTTGTCCTATACTTGTCCTATCAGCACCTTGTTGTTGATGGTCCCTTGGTTGCTGGCTTCAAGATATTTATGCGCTGTTGACTATTTGGAAAGGGCCTCAGTTTTCAAGGAGTCTTTCAAGGAGGTCCAATGGCAGTAACAACAGAATTTATGAGATTCAAACTTGGGTACGTATTTTCTTATCTTATAGAATGTTTAATCAATAGACAGAGGTAAAGATTTAAATTATTATTATAATTAATGTTTTAGAATTATGGGGATGTAAATACTAAGGCACTAATAGATAGTAATAAATGGATTTTAAATAGTTATAATAAATAAGTAAGTGATGGAATGATTAAAAAACAACCAAAAAGAGAGACCTTATATAGGCAAAGGAGAGACAAAGCACGGTAATAAAATTCTAAAAAAAGTAGTATGAGAGAGAGAGAAAAAGGAATCTTCCAGAAGGAGTATTTTAAAATAATAAAGTTTCTTCTAAAAAGAAGGCGTCAAAAAGATGTATTTAAAGAGTATGTCAAGAATACATTAATTTAATATTCACTGTAAAGGTCAATTCTAAATAAGAAATTTGAATTTTCTGTATATATTTATTTTTATTTGAATATTAAAAATTTTATTTTAATTTTAAATCTATTATTTAATATAAAATTTTATTTCTTTCAACCTGTCAATGAGCACGGTGTTAAAGAATAAAAATATAAGGGACATTTTTATATTTAATATTAATTGTTCATTAATTTTATCATTCTGTAATTAGTTAATTTATTATAGGTAATTTTAATTTATATAATTTATAATTAAATAATTAAAATAATAAAGGGTGGCTTCATGTAGTAAATAATAATTAATTTTTTTACTGGGTAAGTCTAACAGCCTGGCTGACATTAACTTATCTTCAGGAAATTGTTAAAAATAATTATTAGAACCTACTCTCAGCCAGCTTTTGTCCTCATGCCTCTTCAGATTTTGTAACTTTTCAGATAAGTTATTTTCATTGTCTATCATAAAATTGATAGCTTGAATATGATGTGTTTTCACAGTTGGTTTGATATCACATATAGACAAATTTGCCATTTGATTATCCCTTGTCCAAGAAATTTCAGAAGTTGTGTTGATATAAGAATAAAGAATATTGAAGAAGACAGTTGGATTGTAGTGTGTAATAAGCGTCAAATCAGTTTGAGCATTTAGAAATATTTCTTTAACCTGATTAAAAAAATCATTCAAACAAAAAAGGAGGCCACAAATTCTATACTTCCTGTTCAAAAGTAGAACCAAGTAATAGAAAGAATAATAAGGTATTTGGGGATTTAAGGCTCTTTCCTCAGTTAAATATTGAGATCCAGATCCAATTTCTCCAAGTAGTTGTCCAATTTGTAAGCTCTGTTTGTTAGAAAGATCACCAATAGTTGTTGATTCTCCTCCTTTGAATAATCCAAAAACATGAACTATAGATCTTCCTTGTTGCATAATAAATGGAGTGGAGACTTCATCAAATACTGATATTTCCCTTTGAAAAATAGATTTAAAATTTAAAGGGAATTGTCTAATGCATCTTAAATTTGACATTTTAATTAAATTAATTTGATGGTGATGATGGAAGTTTAAAGAAAGAGAGGATGAGAGAAAATTTTTGAAAGAGAATTAATTAGAGAATATATATAATATTGGATGAATATTCAAAATTAAATTTTTCATGTATTTTAATGATTTATTTTGACTCACATTTTAATAATAACTAAATACATATAGATAACTGAAGGAAGTGCATTATTTTAGAGCCTGAGTTTTGTGCCAATATATTAAAATTAGTTTCTTCAATAGAATCAATGATAAAAATAAATCATTAATATCTTTTCCTCTTATATTGTATATTTATATATATTTTCCTACATTAAATTTTTTGATCATTGTCTTATATTTTTTTATTCCAAGGAAAAATAAGAAATTTCTATTATTAAGGGCTCAATATCAACTTTTTTCTAGAAAAATTAAAATTATGTGCAAATATTTTTACAGAGTTATATTTTTACTAATAAAAATTTTAAAAAGGACTTAAATATTATGATTTTTTATATGTTTGTGAAAATAAAAATAGTAATTGAAATAATATTCCAGACCTAGTATACTATGTGTCATTTCAGATATTTCTACTAATATCAAAACTGACCTCTCAAAATTAAATGGATCTAGATATAAAATTGAATATTATGGTATGTTAAGTGTTTTGGCTCAACCATTTCTCAAATTTGTTCCAAATCATGCTCAACTTAAATACAAAGCTCTGTTCAAGAAGGGATAGATTGAGGATCATTCTAGGGCCAATTTTGTTTTTCAAAATTTTTTCATCTAATTTAAAAACAGTTTCCTAAATCTTTCACAAAATTTCCCCATTTTTTTCCCAACCACTTCCTGAAAGTTTCAAAGAAAGAGAACTTCAAGCAGTTCACCCCCTGATTTCTCGTGGTGTTTGTACCTGAAAATGAGATAATACATATATTTGGAATTTATATAGTGGATTTAGAGGGAGAATTCATGCAAAAAATATTAGAAAATGATTCATCTGATAAAGTTTTTTCTAGATTATCAACCATTTTAAATGATCCAACAAATTCCTCTATAAGTGCATTAATTAAAACTTTACATCTAAAGTATAAAAAGCATTGGAGAGAGGTAAATTATCAATTGAAGGTGGGTACATATATTACAGAAAAAATCAAAGAAATTAAATAGTTATACCTCCATCTATGAAAGAGTTAATTTTAAGTACTTGCCACAATGACATCTTGGTCAGTGATTTTTATTTTAGCACAAAATCAACTAGAGTTAAAAACACCGCCTGGTGGGTAAACATGAAAAAAGATGTACAAAAATACATTGGCACATGTGACTCTTTCAAAAATCTAAAATATGAACTGGGAAGAGAGCTAGCTGGTTACAAAAAATAGAGAAGTCAAAATCTCCATGGGAAATTATAAACATGGACTTTGTAACAGACTTTCTATTAAAAGGAAAAGAAATCTTCAATTTTTTCTGGGTAATTTTGGATAGACTAACAAAAATTTTAAATTTTATTCTTACCAATAGAGAAGTATCTGAAAATGAATTTGCATTGATATGGTGGAATGAAATAATGAATACTTCTGTGCTACCCAAAGCCATAATCTCTGAAAGAGACCCTAAATTTACTTCATAGCTCTGGGCATCATTGATGGAAGTATCAGGTTTTCAATTGAAATTTTCTACAGCACACCATCCACTAACTGATGGGCTTGCTGAGAGAAAAATACAGACTCTAGAAGATATGATCAGAAGAAATTGTGACTTTGTATAAGAATACAAAGACAATGATGAATTCATATATGACTGGGTAACATCAATTTATGGCCTTTAATTTTCTTATAATAGCAAAACTCATTCTTTAAAAGAGAAAAAAGCATTTGAACTCTGGCTGGTATATGTACCAAATACCCAAGTAAATCATTTAAACAAATTACCAAAGTTAGATATACACCCTGGTAGTAAATCTTTTATTCATTGCAACAAATTTTTAGAAAGAATTCAGAAGAATGCATTTAAAAAGTATTTGAATATGAAAAGAAATGGTGGGATAAATCTCATAATGAATTTTAATTGAAAAAAGGAGGTGAAGTCCTGATTTTAACACTACATTTTAACTCACAAGCTATTGTTAAATTAAGAGATCCTTTTTTGGACCTTTTTTAGTCAAAAAAATGGTTGTTAATAATTATATGGAAGTCATATTAGGGGGTATAAAATTTAGAAATCTTCCATTTTAAAATACCTCTTTTTTCCACCAAATCAGCCATGATTAGTTTTCATATATGGCATATTGTGCTCCAAAAACACATTTTTACTAAGAAATAATTTCATTTCTGTAAATTTATTTATTTTTTATTAAATACCTTATAAATAATTACAAATTTCTAACTTTTATACCCGCTGTTATATGCCCCATATTATAGAAAACATCCAGCTCTCTGTATCTCCTTATCGAATCCTTACTGTGTAAATGATCCTGAATTGTTTCCAAAAAGAAGAGGAAGGCCTAAAAAATGACCTGATGAGATTATGAAAAAAATAAAATATTAAAAAAATACTCAAGAAAAGAATCCTTATTTAAGAGAAAGAACCTGAGTATTTTTTAAGATATAAAGGAAAATCAAATGAATTTAATAAGTGGATACCTGATTTTTTTTTTGAAATCTATCCTCCCTTCTTAAAAATTAAAGCATAAATAAAATTCTGCTCAACAGGCTGAGGGGTTAGAAACAAGTACTCATAATATTTTATTAAATTTGATTTCTTAAGAGAATTAACATTTAATGCTACATATTTTTAGAATACCCAAAAATGATATAAATAAAAAGATGTATGATCACTGCAAAAAATCAAGTGGCACCTGCTAACAGGTGCCTATCCCTATATTCAATTTTGATTTGATGTTGCACAAGTCAGTGATCTCATTTTTCAGTGCACAGTCTTTCAAAAATAATTACAGAAGAGCTAAAATTGAGTAAAGTCAAAGATAGGGATTGGCACCTGATATCAGGTTCCCATGTTTTTTTTCTGGTGAATATATCTTTTTTTATTGTTTTTTTGGGCTGGGAAAGTGTCAGTCTGGATATTACCAGGACTGATTAAAAATTGCTTATAATTTATGTTAAACACATGTAGTACACATGTGAAGAATAAATAAAGGTATACATATTGTATACATAAGTGAAATCAATAATTAAACACATGATATGCCATTATAATACCTTATTTACATGCAAATATCCACCTTTCATAAGTTTTATGTACTTAATATTAAGTTGGAATATTTCAGGGTATTATAAGGACACTTAAACATAAGGGTACAAAATTATTAAGTAGACTTAAAGCTTTTCTTTCATTATTTTATAGAAAAAACAATTAATGCACTATTAATCATTTTAAAGTTGAATATATGCACTATAAATTTATCAATATCAAAATACCCCTAGACAGATCAATTTTTTTAATTCGGACCATTGATTTGGGTACTTATATTCATAAAAATAACAATTTTCAAATTTAGTGTTTTTTATGCCAGAAATGTCTTCTTTGTACTGGCCACATACTGCCTGCATTTTTCCCACACAAATAGCTTCATTTTTAGAAAAGGTATCTTTTTCAAACTATAATTACCCCATTTTATATACCCAATGCGGGGAAACACACTAAATTTTTGGGTTTCTCTGTGGTTTCTCAGGCAATTTTGGTCATTTTTGGATGGGGATTTCACATAGTAATTTGGAATAATTAGACCCTTAATTTCTACTTTTAATCCACCTTAATATTTTGTAATATATAGTGTTATTTTTTTAGTCTTTTATTTTAAGTTATTAGTTGCATATACTCTCTTTTTTGCTTATTCTTTTATTTTGACAGACTCTCCCTATTACTCCAGGATTTTGGGAGGTGTTATAATTATAATTATGTTTTTTATCATTCCTCATGTTATTTAGAAGGTGTATTAGCTAGAATGAGGTATTATTAGCTTTGTATAGGACTGGTAAATTAGGGGATACATTGAGGTATTATTGAATATAAAAGGCAGGTTTTTTGGTTTTCTTTTTACATTCTTTATCATTACTATTAAAACATATAACCATTGAAATTAAAATACATTAAATTAGTACTTTCAAAGTCTTTGAACAGTGTTTGATTTATATTCTCTATTTTTTTACCAACCGTAATATTGTAACCCATTTATAAATAAAGAGATTATAATTACTGAGACCCTTATATTGAGTTATATTTTAATACTTATTGAATTTTGACTACAGTATTCATATAGGACCATTAAAATATTCTATAAACTGAAAATTAATGATATTCACATACTTTTACTTGAACTTAGCAAGAAAATGAGTATATATGTAGGATTTTTTGGGCTTGTATTCTACATTCTTTATCATCACATTTAAAAAAAAATAAACATTACTATTACAATAAATTAAATTGGTTCTTTTAATGTCTTTAAATATTGTTTGAATTATCACCTCTATTTTTATACCAAATATAAATTGTAAACCAATTATCATTAGTGAGATTAAAATTACTGAGACCCTTATATTGAGTTATATTTTGATACTTATTGGATTTGTACTAAAGTATTCATATAGGACCATTATATTATTCTACGTATCTAAATAATCAAGCTATTCAAGTCTCTGTACTTGAGATCAGCCTGAAGTTTGGGGGACTTTCTTCAATGAATTTTCTGTTTATCATCTAGTAAGTAAAAAGTAAAAAAAATGCTGCAAGTAAATAATATCTCTACAGAAATATTTCAATATATTACAAAGGGTTGGGGTCACTTTATATAGTGATTTCAAAAAAAGAAACCCATTAATATAATAAAATTGTGGTATTGAATAAAAAATTTTACTACTTATTGAACATAAGTTGTTTTTAGTAAAGATCTGTCAATAGACCAACAATATTTGTAATCTTTTCAGATTATAAACCAAATAAAAAAATTGATAAATCAATTCTTTTCAACAAGACTTTTAATCCTTTTTACATGGTTTTTTCAGCTCATTTAATATTTAAAAAGAATATCACTGACAAATTTCTTTTTTGAATATAAGAACACAGCTACATTTTGTAGATCTCTTGAATTAAGTGACCACATAAAAGATTATTTGACTTTTGGCAATTATAAATTCACTATGAAGCCTACAAGTATGAAAGTAACTGACTTAAGTATTATTTTAAAACCTCATAAAAATATTTTTAAAGTTTTAATACTCATATCTATTTTTTTTTATTAAATTACACATTAAAAATGTGTATCAATGTTGTAATTGTGAGTAATGAGGTAAAGCCTTATAAATTTAGACCTAGAGCCAATAAACCTGTTACAGAAAATTCAAATGGAAGGACAAAAATCTCTAAAAAACAACAGCATTCATCAAATGACTCTAGAGGAAAAGGGAAGGATTTAAGAATAATTACAATAAAGAATTCAAGAAATAATTTACAAGAACAAATTAATTCCCTGTCATCACTTCTAAACAACCTCAAAGTGAAAGTAAAAAACATTTTGGATCAGATAAAAAAAATCTATAAAAGGGAGGGCTCAATGATTAATAGAAGTAAATAAAACGCTGGTAGCCCTCAAAGCTCAGCCTACTACAGTAATAAGCAACTCTTCCATGGTTTTTCCAGCAGTACCACTAACTCTAAATCAAGAAGAGGAAAAAAATTACCATAAGAAAATGGAAAAGAGACTGGTACTCTTAAGACTACAACCATCCTCTATGGAGTTCCAGCAGTCACCCATACAGTGGAAAGGGAAAGAGAGGATGGGGAAGTGGAATAAGAACTTGTTAAGTCATTAATCTTCTAATGATCAATTATCTAATACAAATAATGAATAACTTATAGGTAATGAAATTGATAAGGATGTATTAAATTAAATTGATAAGTATCTTAAGGATTATTCATTTTGAAATAATATTTTGGATTCATCTTTAAATAATAACAATTTAAATAGTTTTTTTGACCAAAAGGATAATACTAGGTACATTAAAAATGAATAAAATGAATAAAATCTTGATTCAAATAATAATGATGAGTCTTCTGAGCTAGACACAGATAAGATTGAATGTTTTTTGAAATAAAATCCAATGAAATCAAAAATCATAAGTAAATTATCAATATGGATTTAAAAATTAAAGGAACCCTCTAGAGAGTCTAAAAATAATGCAGAAAATGTATCTTCAAACCTTAAAAAATAACTGATTACCACTGCCAATAAATTAAAGGTCATTGAAAATTAAAATAATGATTTGAATAATGAAAATGAAAAATTAAACTCTTATTTCAAGAATTTATACAGTAATTTAGAACATTCTCAGAATATAATGACTATATTTTAGGGATGGGTAAAATTGACTTTTTAAAATGTAAATGATACTATATCACATGCACCTGTAATAAAAGATAGATTGCACATATTAGAAACAGAAGTAGCTAATATTTTGAAAAATACTGACATAATATATAAAAATACCTAATATGTAGAAAATATACAGCTCCATATAAAACATTCATATAAAAAACCAATATTTGAAAAAGAAAAAAGTGTGATTGTCTCTGAGGGTAAAAAATCAGAAATAGATGAAATACATGATCATCTATCAAAAGCAAGTGAATTACTGAATTTTACTCAGGTTAAGGAAGTCAGAACTAACCAAAAGAGCTGGCTTAAGTTATATCAGTACCCTTCTTTTGATGGGGATTAAAAAACTGATTGGTAAAAATTTGTATAAAGAATTGAAAACTTACAATTTTTAAAAAAATTATCTGATGAAGAAATTACATCAAAATTAATATCTTTTTTTACAGTTGTGTCCTCAATATGATTTGAATTTTTATTTAGTGAGGGAATTAATTCCTCCTTGGTTGAATAGAAGGCACTAATTGAAAGACAATTTCGTGGCCTAAAATTTAGAATCACTCAACAAAGATCATATGAGAAAACTAGATATAGCCCAAGTACTAAGTATAAGCCAAAGTTATTTTTAATGAATTTGATAAAAATCATGAAAGACATGGATGCAAAAATTGATTATGATGAGTGGAAAGAAAAAATAATATATAAATATCCTATATCAATCAGAGAAATTGTCAGCCTAGGTTTCCCCAGGACTGATTATTTCTTATGTTTGAAATAAAAAAACCTTAATTAAATTAAGCTTGTAAGTTAAAATTAAGGTTATAATACCTATATATATATAATTATTACACTACTATATGACATATAGTAGTTTAAATAGCTTATCCAAAGCCTTATAATACTTATTAAGGTGTTAATGGAGTCATAATATACTTGTCTTAAGTTATAATAAGTAATTATAGACATGCATAAGCCTATATGTATACATAAACCTTGTATTCAGTGACATATGTAGTTATATTATGTATATTTATGTCTATAAGTGGGTTTTAAACCTCTAAATATCCTATTACCTTTATTTTTCTGCTTTTTTTAGGTCATATGGATGTATTCAGTGGACTCACAATGCCTACACAAGCATATATACCTTTTTCAGGTGCATATATCCATTTTGGAAAACTTAATCTGATTCCTTTGATGGATTTTCATGGATTTATGGGTTGGGATATCATTAGTGGGCTAATATGGATGCTTGGGGATGTTATTGGGGGCTTGAAAAGCTAGTTCGATTCCTTTATATGCTTTAGGTTTAATTATATACTCTTTGGATGAGTTATTTTACCTGTTTCTTTATGGTATCTGCTTTTATCTGTTTTTCTATTTATAGTATGGGTCTGTGATATCATTAATTGTGATGGAGGGTCCTTAATGGAGGTATGAGTGTTGAGAAATCTTGAAAGGGACACAATGGGGAGGTTATGGGCCCTCAAAGTGCTGTAATTTAGGGGGATAGAAGTGACATCATCTGAATTGAAGGTTTGTGCACTCCAGTGGATTTTGGTATAAGTAAGGGAGTATTTGACAGGTTATTGGGCATCACTTACTTAATACAATTCAAAATAAACACTATAAAACAATTATTATCATATATGAATATATTATAAAGAATTTAAAAACTTATATTATCTTTATATAAGCTATAACTATATTTTATTTATATATTTTCCACAACTAGCACTCATAAAATTGAAGTATTGTGAGTTTATGTCAGCCTAAATATCCTTAGGACTGAGTATTTCTTATGCTTAAAATAAGATAACCTTATGTAGATTAAGCTTATATCTTAAAAATAAGGTAAAAATAATAATATATATTATTTTATTATATATATATAATTATTATTCTATTATATAACTTATAATAGTTTAAATAGATTATCCATGGCCTAATAATATTTATTAAGGTGTTAATGGAGTCATAATATACTTATCTTAAGTTATATGAAGTATTTATTGACATACATAAGCTTATATGTATACATAAATCTCATATTCAGTGAAATATGCAGTATATTATGTATATTTCGGTATATAAGTGGGTTTTAGCCCCTTAATAGCCTATAACCTTTGTTTTTCTGCTTATTTTAGGTCATATGGACAAAATAAGTGGACTCAAAACGCCTACAGAAGCATAGACACCTATATCAGGCGCATACACCCAGTTTGGACAACTAAAATTACTTCCTTGGATGGTTATTAACGGATTTATGGGTTGGAAGGATGTTTCTGGGTTAATGTGGATGCTTGGGGATGTTATTGGGGGCTTGGACATTTTATTTGTTTCCTTTATATGCTTTTAGTTTCATTAAATCTCTTTTTGATTGTTTGTTTTACCTGTTTCTTTATGGTATCCGCTTTTATCTGGATTTTCTATTTATGGTATGGATCAGTGTTATTATTAATAGTGATGGAGGGTCCTTACTGGAGGTCTGGGTGTTGAAACTTCTTGAAGTGGACGCCATGGGGAGGTGATGGGCCCTCACAGTGCTGTAATTGCCGGGGATAGCATTGACATCATCTGGATTGAATGTCTGTGCACTCCAGTGGATTTGGGTATAAGTAAGGAGGGATTTCGACGGTTATTTATCATCATTCAATTACTACAACTCCAACAAACACTACTATACAATTATTAACCTTTCGAAATATATTATAAAGCCATTATAAATTGATATTATCTTTATATTAGCTATAACTATATTTTATTCATCTATTTTCCACCACTAGCACGCACTTAAATCCAAGTATTGTGAGTTTGACTTGAGTATAACTACTTTATTAGTCTTCCCCTGAGGTTTAATCACTAAATCATTTATCAATAAGTAGTAGGACCATAAATAAACACTATTATATCATACTTATATACTAGACTTTACTGACAGTTTATATTGAGAATAACTATTTTATTAGTCTTCCTCTGAGGTTTAATAACTAAATTAACTATCAATAAGTAGTAGGACCATTAATATTTTCTATTAAATCATACTTAGATTCTAGAATACACTGACAGAAATCATTGTAGCTTGAACAAAAACCATCAGAGATAACTCTGTGTTTATTCATATAAGCAATAAAATATTATTGAACAATAAATATGAAAAAAGGTATAATAATTATAGGAAAATTATTAAGGTAGTAAATCCTACTACAGATAATTTACCAGTGGAGAAGAGAAAACTTTCTTTTTCTCTTGTTCCTGAGAGCCAAGAGAGTAACACTTTCTACAAATGTAAAGAACCTTGGTTAAAAGTTTGTACTTTTAAAAAGAGAATAAGTGTTATTGAGAACTCACAAGATTATGAAACCAGTAATAATGAAGATGAAAAGTAGGAGTCAAATGAGGATTGGAAAAGTAAAGTTTATTACAGTGATAATTAAAATGAGGTATATGTATTATATAAGGATGTTATGTTCCTAAATGATGAAATAACTCCAAAAGATGCATCTATGAGTTACATTGAGAAATCTGAAATAATAAAGGATGTTAATCATGATACTTTAAAGATCACACTTATTAGAGCACCAGTTATTATATGTGGAAAAGAAATTAATTCCAATGTTGAAACTGGGGCTGCTGGTAGTTTAGATGCTGAGATCATAAGGAATCTTGAGGACAGCTCAATTCTAATTGCCCCTCTAAAGGCACCAGTCTTAGTTTGTTTTATATTCTGGAGCTGGAGGAAGTGTAGTATCTGAAACAGCACTTGCTTCAGTGGATCAAGATTATAAATCAAAACTGATTCCTATCATTTCTGAAAATTGGAGAGGTTATGGCTCTTTTTTGTCCCCCATTGGTAAATACAAAGACACAGTATTTTTCAAATATAACTATGGTCTTGTATGATCTATGTGTGATTTTCATGTCATGAAAAATGATAAATTAAGCATTTGGTTCAAGGTAGGAAATGATATTTTAACCAAATATGACATAAAATTGGATCCTTCAAACCAATGCTTCACAATAAGGATGAATAGGAAGAGAAAATTTAAGATTTCCTCCTCCAAAAATCATTAACACCAGGATTGAACACATGACATTCTTTAGTTCAATATAAAGGAATATCTACAAAGAAAAGCCTTCTCTTTTGTCTGAAAGTGACAATTCTTCTTTTGGAGAACAAATTTCTGGTGAGGAAAATGATTACTTCATTCAATTGATAAAATCTTTTCCTATGGCATTTGCTTATGGGTCACATGAATTAGAATTGGTAAAATAAGAAATGAAGCTTTTAATATCTTTCCCATTAACTGAAATACTACCTAGTTTAAAGAAGAAGCCTTACCCTGCTTCTTCCACAAAGAGAAAAGATATTAAAGAAAATATCTGTACCCCTTTAAAAATGAATATTATTGAAAAGGTAGTTGAAACACCTAAAAATAGTGTTATATCATATGTCCTGATTTCTTATGAGAACTATTAAGCCAGGTTATGTGGTGATTATAGAGAATTAAAAACTTATACTGTTGATGATATCTATCCTTTACCCAGAATTAGCTCTATGCATGCAACCTTACATGGTGCTAAATATATCAGCTCTTTATATGGTAATAAATGATATCACAAGGTACCTGTTAAGGAGAATTTTCAAAATTTTCTGATGATTGCCACTCATATGGGTATTTCTAAGTATTTAAGGATGCCATTTGGCCCCAAAAATGCCTCTTCAGTTTTTCAAAAATTTATGGATAACACATTCCATCAGGAAATAATTGAAGGATGGCTGATGGTTTACATTAATGATATCATCATATTCTCTAAAACATTTGAGGACTATCTTTGCCACCTGTGTAAATTTTTTCATAAGATGGATGAAATAAATATGAAACTCCCTTGAAAAAATGCAAATTTGATTTTCATTCCTTAAAAGTGCTTGGTCATGTTGTTTCAGGTTTTCAGATATGTGTTGCCAGAAAAAAGTGGCAGACATACAACAGGTGAAAGCTCCTACCACAGTTAGAGAGAGATTCAGAGTTTTTTTTGAATATGTGGATACTATAGACAGTATATTAAAAATTATCAGGTCAAAGCATTACCCCTTACCCAATCAACTAGGAAAGATGTTGCTTTTGTCTGGAACAGTGAAAGACAAAGAGCTTTTGACACTATGAAGTATTGTTTGATGTAAGCACCAATTCATGCTTTTCCTGACTTTAATAAACCATTTGTTTTATACACTCATTATAGTTTTATTGGTCTTGATGGTGCTCTCCATCAAAAAAAAGTTACGAACAACAAAGTATCAGAAGTAGTAATTTGTTATATTTCAAGAACCTTGAAAAATAGTGAATTGAATTATGTTGCCACTCAACTGGAGTATTTAGAAGTAGTGTGGGCTTTAGAGAAGCTACATTAATATCTGGATGACCAGAATTTTGAGCTTTTCACAGACTGAAGTGCAATTAAATCTCTCTTAAACTTGAAAACACCTAACAAACATATGTTCAAAAGGCAGCTAGCTGTTCATGAATACAAAGGGAGGATGATAATAATTCATAGGGCTGTTATTGTTCACTCAAATGTGAATATGTTATCAAGGTTACCTTTACCGAGTTATGAATCAAATACTGCATATGTTCCTGAAGATGAGATAGATCACATTCATGGAATTTATGGGGTTTATATGGAGGAAGAGCTATTATAGCTTATTCTGGATTCGTATGATAAGGGCACTGACTTAAAAAAGTTTTGTACCACATTAAATGATCCAAAGAATGATTCAATACAAGTATTGATCAAAACCCTTCCACCAAAGTACCAGAAGGCTTTGGAAAAATGTAAATTTTCACTTGATAAAGGCTACCTATATCATAGAAGAAAGTTGATTAATGTTATTCTTATTCCTTATTCTATGAAAGAGATCATATTGAGAATTTTTCATCATGACATGCTGGCTAGAAATTTTGATCTGTGAAAATAATGCTCAGAATTAAGAAAATGTCTTGGTGGGTTAATATGTCTGAAGACACTAAACTATATGTCGAATCCTGTGATTCTTGAAAAAAATTATAAGAGATTGACTGGTAAAAGAGCTGTATTAATGTAAATATTGAACCTCCTGATGAACCATGGGAAATTATAAACATCGATTTTGTAACAGGATTAACCATTGTTGGGAAAGACAGTTATAACTCTTGCTGGGTTATTGTGGACAGATTTACAAAAATGTGTAAATTAATTCCTACTCACAAAGATGTTTCCACAAAAGAATTAGCCATCTTTTGGTGGTCTTATATGCTTAATACTGCTGGTTTTCCTAATGCCATAATTTCTGACAGAGACCCTAAATTTTCTTCTGAATTTCTGATGTCTCTGATGCATGTTTTTAGCTGTGATCTGAAACTGTCTACTGCCAATCACCCCCAAACTGATTGATTAGTTGAAAGAGTTATTCAGACTTTAGAGGATATGAAAAAAAGGTATTGTGACTTTGGCCTTGAGTACAAGGACAATGACAGATTCACTCACTATTGGGTTACCTTACTTCCTGGGTTGGAATTATCTTATAATAGAACTGTTCATTCTGTTACTCTGAAAACACATTTTGAGATTTGGCTTGGATATATTCCAAATACTCCTGCCCAGATTCTCAATAATAAAATGACTAAATTTGATTTACATCCTAGTGTGAAATCTTTTCTTCAAATGCAACAATTTTGCAAAAGTCATGTTCAAAAATGTATTGAAAAATCTTTTGAATATGAGAAGAAGAGATGGGACAAATCACATAAAGAATACACTTTTAAAAATGGTGATGAAGTACTGATTTCTTCAGTCCACTTCAATTTACAAGGTAATAACAAATTGAAAGACCCATTTGTAGGTCCATTTGTAGTCAGAATAGCGGTTGGTGATAATTCAGATAAAGTTATCTTGTATTCTACATATGAAAGAAAACACCCTGTTTTTCCAATATCTCTTCTTAACCTTACACATGCAATAGTGATTTATTTCCCAAAAGGAGGGGAAGAACAAAGAAGAAATCTAATGAGATCACTGAGACAGCAAAAATTTTTAAGATTTTAAATGAAAGTATAGTTACTTCTAAAAAATGTACTGAATACTTATTGATTTTCAAGAATAAATCATCAGAATATGAATCTTGGATAACTGGGAAAGAGATATATAATCTTCCTACTCTGATACAGAAATATAAAAGGGAAAAATAATAGCTTTTTTTTCATTGTTTTTTAGAGTGAGGGAGGGTCAGCCAGGCTGCTAAACTTACCCAGTAAAACAATTAATTATTTACTGGGATGAAGCCACACCTTTTTTATTTTTTATATTATTATTAATTATAATATATTTACTTGAAATTTACTTGTAATAAATTACTTAGTTACAAAAAGTAAAGCTTAAAAATTAATATTAAATGTCCCTTATATTTTTTTAACGCTGTGCTCAATGACAGGTTAAAGGAACAAAAATTTTATTTTAAAATAAGTAAATATATACAAAAAATTCAAATTACTTATTTAGAAGAGACATTTACAGAAATTTTTAAATAAATCAATTAATTTTGACATGTGCAGTAAATACATCATTTTAATACATCTTTATAGAAAAATTTTAATATTTGAAATATTTTATTCTGGAAGTTTCTTTTTCTCTCATACTCCTGTATATAAGTTTTAACTCTGTGCTCTCTCTCTTTTGCTTATATAAGGCCTCTCCTTTTTGGTTGTTTTGTACTATCCTTTACTTACACAAATATTTATTAGTTTCTACCTAATAATATATTTATTACTATTACCTATTTTTTAGTGTTTACAAAAAATTAATTCTAATCCGTTAGTTATAATTATACTTATACATTTTATTTTTTACATTGAGTAATTTAACAAAAGATTCTTCTATACATACCTTGACCTTGAAATCCCAAAAATTCACCTATCACCACCGCTCATTCTCCATTAAAACCTTCTAGACCAAAAGACCACTATCAACAATCATTCTATCAGCTAGTCTATCAGTTTGTGGATGGTGTTCCATAGAAAATTTTAATTGACATACTAATACTTCTATCAAAGATTTCCAGAATTCTTGGGTAAATTTTAGGTCAATGTCAGAGATTATGGCATTGAAGAACCCAGGGTGTTATTCATTTGAGTCTACCACATCAATGTTAACTTTTTTGCAGATAACTCTTGATCTATAGGAATACTCCTACATATTATTTTTAGTATATCCACAATCACCCATCAAGAAATGAAACTTTGATTTCCTACTAGTGGAAAGCTGGTCACAAAGTCCATGTTTATAATTTTCAATGGGGTTTTTAACTGCTCTATTTGTTGCAACATGCCAAATCTCTTCCAAGTTAGTCTTTTAGATTTTTGGGAATATTCACATGTTTCAATGTACTTTTGTACCTCTTCTTTCATTTTTATCCAATAGAATGTGTTTTAAACTCTAGTTGATGTTTTGTTAAAATAAAAATTAACAGCTTAGATGTCTTCATTGTAAGTACGTAGCATTAACTATTTAATAGATGGAGGTATAACTTTTAAATTACTTAGCTTTTTCCATTAATATATGTATCAATCTACAATTGAAGATTTACCTTTATCTAATGCATTTTTATACTTTGGATTCAAATTTTTAAATAATGAACTCATTGAGGTATTTTTTGAAGCATTTAAGATGGTTAATAATTTAGAAAAATCTTAATCAGTTAAATAATTTTTAATATTTTTTGCATAAATTCTTTCTATAAATCCACTATATAAATTTCAAATATTTGTATTACCTCATTTTCAGAAACATAAGCTGGGCTGTCAGTATTATTTGGAAAAGAAATTCTGGATAACTAATACACATTAGAATGCAATGTTCCTTCTTGGTGAGTGATTTTCATTCTTCCTCTGCACTCTTGTAGATCTAGTTGATATATAAACATGTTTCTTTCTGTTTCTTTTCATGTTTAGTAATGATTTTACTGCATTACAATCTGTAATTAACTAAAACTTCTTGTCTTCCAGATAGTAATGAATTTTATCCAAGGCCTACATAACAGCTAAACATTCTAGTTGGGTGGTGCCATACCTTAATTCATCTTTTCTTAATGTTCTAGATATATAACAGATAACTACTTCAAATAAATTACCATTTATTACTTTTTTTTCTGTAAATTAGCTCCTAAACCTGTAAAGCATGTATCAGTATACAAAATAAAAGTTAGGTTAAAATTTGGCAGTCCCAATATTGTAGCTGATATTAAAACTTTCTATAATTTATTAAAGGCATTTTGTCATTCATTAATCTAAACTAAATTGTCACCCCCCACGTGACACTCGAGGCAAAATCAGCTCATTAAATCAATAATAAGATGTTTAAATCCATACTCGAAGCGCAGAAAGCTATTCTCCATAGCAACTGCCACTTTCCCTTGTGTACTCGCTATTCAACCATGCTAGTCTAAACTCTAAATCCAAATTAGTCAATCTCTCAATAGTGTGTCTCAGTATTTTCTTCAATAAGCGACGCACAGTGCAATAGTCAATGTAATGGTGCACTAAAAGGTTTATGAAATGTTTGTGGATTATTAAAAGGGGTAGTGAGCATGGACGGAATGGTTAGTGAAGGACTAAGGGGTTTACAGATGTTAGTGAGGAGGGTCAAGGTGTAACGATGTGGTCTTCCAACATTGGCAGGGGCCTTTGTTGTGTGATTTGGCGCTGTTTGTGCATGTCTTAATTGACATCTGTTAAGGAATTGGGTATTTTTCTGATTTTATTCCGTGGATATTGGGTCTGCGGGTATGTGGGTACTTTCATTGGATAGCCCTGGTGTTTCTCTATATTTTATGTCTTTTAGACATTTTTCATATTATGAGTTTTAAGGGGTCATTTCCTCATTTTTCATTTATAAAAGATTGCTTTTTAATTTTGTTTTTCGTGTTTTATGGGCTAACCTTAAGCCTTAGGGTTGAGTGCTTAGTACCAATGGATAGAGCTAATTTTTCTCTATATTTCATGTCACAATGTTGTTATAGTGAAATTCTGTGTTTTAAAGGTTTTAGTAGTTGTAGCTAATTTTTCTAAGTAGATTAGTTGTTTTTATTGGTTTTCTGGCTTCAGGGAGGCCGGGCCGCTTCAGGCGGCATCTCTGACGTCAGGCGGCCTGCCCGCCTCTGTTTTAGGAGGTTGGGGAGCGCTCCAGGAGGGTTTTTTATGCAATTTGGCGGGTACAGTCGCCAGATTGGTTGGTGCGCATGGGCTCTTAGTTAGTGGTCTGTGTGTACATAGTGAATGAGACAGTTTGGGGAAACCTTAATCATCATACAACCACCTGGAGGTGATATCATTGTTCCTCACTCAGTTTTCACTGTTTTCTGGACACAATTGGCTGTGTTTGTTGCAAGTAAGTTCTTCATTTAACTAAACTTTGGCAACTGTTTTCTCTGTTATAGTCTTGAAAGCTATAGCAAGTATTATTGCTGTCTCTGGTGTGGATTTTCAGCCTACATCAAGTATCTTTGCTGTCTCTGGTGTGGACTTTGTTCTACATTTCAGTTCTTTGGTCTGGTAGTCTATCTGGGGACTACTTTCTTGGCTCATCAAGCAGTCAAGTGTGTTAAACAGGAGCTTTAGCAAAACAGGAACCAACTTACTTTAGCAAGTAAATCTCACTCTATTTTTCTAAAGGGACAGGGGATTTTCTCTTTGGTTTTTCTCCAACTCCCTTGGTCAACGCCTATAGCTAGTACTATAGGATTGTCTACATTTCTGGCGCCCAACATGGGATAGAACTTGCTAGTTCTTTTGAATCTCTGTTCTCTTTGGTTGGCCCTTTTTGGTGTTTTGGACTGGAGGAATGGCTTCTGGTTCATCTATTCCTGTGGTGACTGTCAGTGGGGGGGATGGTCCTCCTTCTGTGATGGTTAGGGAGTGTGTGAGAATTAAAACTTGGGATGGTACCAAGTTTAATGGGGAGGATGTCAAGTGGTTTCTAGAGAAGTATGAAACTGCTGCTGGAGTGGATGGTGCTTCCTAGCTGGACATGGTGAAGCAGATTATCATCTTCATTGGTGATAGTTCAGTGGAGAAGGAGATTGTTGCCATGTCTGGCTACAAGAAGAGGGATTGGAAATTGTTGTGTAGGGAGTTGGTGGATAGATGGGGGGTCAGGTTCACTATGGTGGATCTGAGCAAGGTTGTCAGTGAATGGAAATCTTATGGTGGTGTTGGTAACTTACATAGTTACAGGAAGTTTCTGCTACAGTTTGATCCTGTGGTGGAATATTTGGTGGAAGTGGAGGAGCTGGCACATGAAAATGCTGCCAAGGATGTTTTTTGGTCTGCCCTGGCTAGAGATTTCAGGATGGATGTGTTGAAGGAGTTGTCAAGAAAGGAATTGATGAAGACTCTTTCTAATGGGGACCAGAAGTTGCCTGCCTTAGATAAGGTGAAGGAGGCTGTTGAGGCCCATTTGAAGTTATTGGCTGTGGACACCTATCAGGAGGGGTGTGCCAAGTATTTCAGCAAAGTCAGTGAAACTTTGGCTGAAGAGGAAGTTAGGGAGAAGAAGGAGAAAAAAAATTTGGTGCAGGTTCCCAAACAGGAGAGGGACCCAATGGTGGAGCAGTTGGCTGATCTGACAAAACATCTGCACATTTTTGTCCAGGAGGCCAAGAAAGTTAATAAGGCACCTTCTCAGCCAAGAGATTTTGAAAGGAGGGCTGGTAGGAGTGATCATTGGGTTTGCTTTTATTTCAGTAGGAGGGGGCACAGGTCCAATGATTGTTGGGCACTGAAAATAGATGTGTCCAAAGGAAAAGTGGAGTTTGATGGCAGGGTTTTTAAGTTCCCTGAGGGTTCTTTTGTGAAGCCCAGTGAGGGGCAGGCTCCTGTGGATTTATTCAGGAGAAGGGGTGGTCTCAATCAAAGGAGGCCAAGGTTTGAGGATATTCCTGATCAGGGGAAGTCTTCTGTTAAGGTAGATGAAGACGTCAAGGGAAAGGGGAAGGAGGTCAATAAGGTCACTTTTTCTACTTCCTTTGGTTGTTTGGAGTTGTATTCTTGTGGTGGACAGTCAAGTGGTGAATGCTTGGCTGGTGTTTATGATGTGGAAGCAGGAAAGGTGGGTAGGCCTAAGAGCAGTTCTCAGGCCCAACTAAAGCCAAATGCTTCAAAGGGTGATCCTAAGCTGATTGCAGGTAGGAAGAGGTACAGCAAAGAGGAGCTGTACAAGATGCAGAAGGGTATGGCTGATATGGGCCCCCCTAGTTTTGGTGCATTGGATGTGAATTGTGATCCAATGCCAATGGAGGAGGATTCTGACTCTGAGGAGGATGTACCATTGGCTTCATTGCCAATGCCTGTTGGAGTCAGAGGTTCTGGTGAGGGATCTGGTTTGGTTCCCGTTAATGGTAAATCTGTTGGTGGTGCTGGTCCTCAAGAAGCTTCTAGGACCAAGGTGGTGAAGCAAAGAGCTCACTTTGAGAGGCCAGTAGTGTCTGGTAAAGTAAATTTTATGGACTCTGTTCTGGAAAGGATGAATCAGGTTCAGTTTTCCCTATCTTATGGGGAATTGTATGCTATCAGTCCAGGGTTGGCTGATAGACAGAAAAAGTTGTTGACCAGGAGAAGAGTTTCTTCTGGTGAGGTAGAATACATTTGTGATTCTTCTGAAAAGTTTGGTGAGGGGTTGGAAACTCATTTTTCTGCTCCTCTGGGATATGTCAATGTCACTCTGAATGGCAGGGAGGCAAGGGCATTGGTGGATTCAGGTTCTCAGATAAACCTGATTTCTTTGTTTGAGGTAACTCATATGGGCCTCCCCATCAAAACTGGTATTGGTGGGAATTTGAGAGGTATTGGTGGCCATGTCACTGAATTGGTGGGAACTTCAGAGTTTGTGAAGTTAGATGTTGGAGGAGCCTCAGGGAAGGTTCATTTTTACATTGCTAAAGGCAATTTAAAAGCAGTTTTAGCTGGGCCATTCTTGATGGATTTTCAGGCAAGAATTGGTTATCAATTTGATTTGAGAATCAGTTTGGAGTTGACTGGTGAAGACAAAAGGAGGCTTCACATGAGGTTGTCATCCCCTGGAGAGGATGGTTGGGAGACCAGGCCTGGTTTATCTTCAATGTGCCAGTGCATGGACTGCTGCAGGAGAAGGAAGGAAGTGGGTGCTGCCTCTGGTTTTTTGGAGTGCCGCTCAGGCTCTATTGAGAGTCTGTCTTTTTTAGAGTAATATGGGCTGATCACCATAGTGCTACAACCTCACCCCAAGATGAGGAGATCCCAGGTTGTAGTAGGTCAGCTCCCTTGGAGATATACCAAGTGGATTTTCAACTTTCTCTTTTTAATGTTTCTCTTCTCTTCAAGTATTCATCAAGTTTTTTATCAAGTCTCTGTTCTCTCTCAAGATTCTTAATTATTTTTAATTCAAGTTCAAAGAAGAAGATTGGTTATATATCTTTATTGAAAGATACGCGGAAAAGTTTTGGGGTGGTGATATTGGGGTCTAAAAGTAAGTCCTCCCAATTGTGCACCGCTAGGGTTTCTTCTACACCTTTCAAAAACATTACCTTGGCCACACATGTGAGCAACGGGGAAACCCTTGGTTTTTTTTCCAGGTCTGGTGGTGAAGATTTCCTGAAGATCCCTCAAGTTGAAGGTGGAGCGGCAAAGTATAAGAAGGTAGCGCAGAAGATTAGGCCTGTCAATGAGCCTATGCCTGTGGGTTTGAATCCGCCTTTGAAGAGACCTCCTTTGTCAAGAGATCCGTACTGTACTCCTTTGGTGAAGAATCCTCCAGAATTTGTAGAGATGGCTAGGGTGACTGTGGAAAGGTTAAAAGTTGTTAATTTTGGTCCTGATGGGTGGTTGTCTGAGGAAGAAAAGAAGTTGTTGTTGCACGTTATTGTGCTAAGGGAAAAAGCGGTGGCATTTGTTGATGAGGAAAGGGGTGTATTGAAGCACTCTTATGGGGAACCTTACTTGATTCCTGTTGTTTGTCATGAACCTTGGCAAATCAAACCTATTCCGATTCCAGCCGCTATTTGAGAGGATTTTGTAGAGATTGTTAGGGAAAGATTCAGGACTGGGTTATATGAAAAATCAACATCCAGTTACTCAAGTCCGGTGTTCTGTGTAAAGAAGCAGAATGGAAAGTTGCAGATGGTTCATGATCTTAGAGCCTTGAATAGAGTCACTATCAAGGACGCTGGTATGCGGTCAAGTGCAGAGGATTTTGTTGAAGCTATTTCTGGAAGGGTGTGTTATGGCTTGGGTGATATTATGGGTGGTTATGATGAGAGGGAACTACATACGGATTCAAGGCCTCTCACAACTTTTGAGACTCCTTTGGTAAGATTTAAGCTCACTAGGTTGACTCAAGGAGCAACTAATTCAGTGGCAGTTTATCAAGCACAGATGGCTTGGATTTTGCAGGATGAGGTTCCTACTTCCGCACATCACAGACCATTAAAAATACACCCGTTGTAGACAATCCTATAGTACTAGCTGTAGGCCTTGACCAAGGGAGTTGGAGAAAAACCAGAGAGAAAATCCCCTGTCCCTTTAGAAAAATAGAGTGAGATTTACTTGCTAAAGTAAGTTGGTTCCTGTTTTGCTAAAGCCCCCTTTTAAACACACTTGACTGCTTGATGAGCCAAGATAGTAGTCCCCAGATAGACTACCGGACCAAACAACTTAAATGTAGAACAAAGTCCACACAAGAGACAGCAAATATACTTGATGTAGGCTGAAAATCCACACCAGAGACAGAAATAATACTTGCTATAGCTTGCAAGACTATAACAGAGAAAACAGTTGCCAAAGTTAAGTTAAATGAAGAACTAACTTGCAACAAACACAGCCAATTGTGGCCAGAAAACAGTGAAAACTGAGTGAGGAACATTGAGATCACCTCCGGATGGTTGTATGATGATTAAGGTTCCCCAAACTGTCTTATTCACTATGTACACACAGACCACTATCTAAGAGCCCATGCGCACCCACCAATCTGGCGCCTGTACCCGCCAAATTGCATAAAAAACCCTCCTAGAGCGCTCGCCAACCTCCTAAAACAGAGGCGGACGGGCCGCCCGACGTTGGAGGTGCCGCCTGAAGCGGCCCGGCCTCCCTGAAGCCAGAAAACCAACAAAAACCACTAATCTACTTAGAAAAATTAGCTACAACTACTAAAACCTTTAAAACACGGAATTTCACTATAACAACATTGAGACATGAAATATAGAGAAAAATTTGCTCTATTCAATGGTACTAAGCACTTAACCCTAAGACTTAAGGTTAGCCCGTAAAACACAAAAAAGAAAATTAAACAGCAATCTTTTATATATGAAAAATGAGGAAATGACCCCTTAAAACTCAGAATATGAAAAATGTCTTCAAGACATAAAATATAGAGAAAAACCAGAGCTATCCAATGATAGTACCCACATACCCGGAGACCCAATATCCAGGGAATAAAACCAGAAAAATACCCAATTCTTTAACAGATGTCAATTAAGACATGCACAAACCGCACCAAATCACACAAAAAAGGCCCCTGCCAATGTTGAAAGACCACATCCTCCCTCCAATTGAGAATGTCTGCATTCTTTCTTCATCCAACCATCATGTTTAACCTTCTTCCCAAATCTGCCTCTGAAATGGGCCCCTGCCAATACTGCATCGACAATAATTTAATCTGCGCCATGACACCACCTGTCCATCCATACAGAACGTCCTGCGATGTCTGCCAATCCAGAAAGAAGACCTGCCACAGACCTGCTCCACTTTCTTCCACAACAGATTCAACTCCACCTCAACCTGGTCCTTCTTCTGCCAGCACCAAAAGATCTAGGCCATCCTTCCCGATACCCAGATTAATAAAAAAGCTCCACCCTTCCCAGAAGAGTGCCACAACCCATAAAACAACTAGTTCTCCCATCACTGGTCCATCTGATGGTAAAGAACATTCTTTTCTTCCTTCAACTTTAAAACTGATGACTTCTCAGTTCCTCCATCTTCTGATAGTGATGATAACAATGTAGGATCCATCGCACCACCAACACCAACCCACTTGCCCACTATCAAGGCCAAGTTCCAACAAAACACATCTCAACAGAAACAACTTCTGCTTCACTACTTCCAATCCACTCCTGCTAGAGATCCACAGGACATTGAGAACAGAAGACACCTCATTCACCAGTTCAAGGCTAATTCTGAACACTTCATTTCATCTCTTGATTCCCTCTGTAATTCCACTAGTACTTGAGTTTGATTCAGAAAAGAAAAATTGACCACACCCTCTATAGGATGTAACCACAAACAACCCTCAGTTTTAAGTCTTGGGGGACCATCCTCATTTTATAGTCTTGGGGGACTCAAAAAACCTCAGTTTAAAGTCTTGGGGGACTCAAAAACCTAAATCATAAACCCAGAACCAGAGATCAACCACATTAAGACACAGAGAAAAAACTAACATTCTGGAGTAATTGTGAATAGAGCTGCCAGCCCATCAATTACCCCCAAACTTGCCTTTGCTAAATTTGGAGGCTCCCCCTGTGGATACCCTCCACCAATATTTCAAAACCAGCTCCACAACAAAAACTTTTTCCTCAGTTTATAGTCTTGGGGGACTTACAACCCTCAGTTTTAAGTCTTGGGGGACTAACACAGTGTTTAGTTTAAAGTCTTGACGGACTATTCTTGATAAAATCTTGAAACCAGCCAGTTTAAATTCTTGGAGGACTAACACAGTGTTCAGTTTAAAGTCTTGACAGACCAGTCTTGATAAAATATTGAAACCAGCCAGTTTAAAGTCTTGGAGGACTACTAGATCCACAGTAGTAAAATTAAATTCTTGAATAAATCTTTAACAACCAGCCAGTTTTAAGTCTTGGAGGACTAACAGAATTTTCAGTTTAAAGTCTTGATGGACATCAAAAAATCTTGAGCCCATAATTAAAAGATCAGTTTAAAGTCTTGAAGGACTTTCCAGAAAAAAAATCAGAAAAAAATCTTGAAGATATATCCCATAAATCTCCAAACCAAAAACCAATAAAGCCAAAAAATTTAACCTCCTTTAACAAATATAACAAAATAAAATGGTATCCCCCAGCCAATTGATGAGCTGATCCCATGATACCTTACCCACATCCAAGTGCACCTTGATGTGGTCACACCTAAAAAAAATTAATTTTTTTATTTTTATTTTGACTCCTTCTCTTCTACCAAAAACATTGCCAGAGCCCTATGTTGAGCCTTTGAACAAACATAGCCTCCATAAAAAATTAAAAGAAAAAAAAGAGAAAAAAAGAAAAAAATCTTGAATCCACCACTTTCACAGCCAACACCCTAGAACCACATTGTAAAGCCAGATCCAGGTCAACAGAAGAGATCACTGGGTGGGCTCACTCCAATAAGTAAAAATGATGGGAGACCACCAGTGATCCATCACCAATCCAAAAGCACCAAAAGACATCCAAGGCAATCCAGTTTAAAGTCATAGAGGACTAAAAACCTGAATCACAAAAAATCAACACTAGAATTCAACTAGAAAAAAACCAAAGGCTTGAAACAGACATTTTGGGGTAACTGTTCTACAGAGCAGCCAGCTCATCACTTACCCCCACACTTGCCAAAATAAAATCTAGAAGCCCCCTCTGGGTACCTTCTTACAAAAACAAAACATCCAACAAAATTAAACAAAACCAATAAACATGAGGGGTCCAGCACTTGATGACCAAAAGAATTTCCAGTTTAAACTCATGGTGGACTAAAAACCTGTTAAAGAAAAAAAAACCAATACTAGAATTCAACAAAATTAAGAGAAGGGGTCGGAAACAGACAATCTGGGGTATCTGTTGATAGAGCAGCCAGCCCATCAGTCACCCCCACACTTGCCAAAATAGGATCTAGAAGCCCCACCCCTGGGTACCTTCTAACAAAAAGGATTTTCCAACACAAATCATCTCCCATAAAAAACCATTAAAATTCTTGAAAGCCAAAAACATCCAATTTAGAAATAAAATTTTGCAGTTTAACCTCTTGCTGGAGGTGAAATAAAACCAATGATCTTCATTTTTATCTTCATTTTCTTTTAAATAAAATACCCATCTTCACTTGAATTTTTCTTTTCTTCCATCTTCATTATACTAAGATTTTTTTTTTATTACGGGCAGGCCGCCCGACGTTGGAGGTGCTTCCTGAAGCGGCCAGGCCTCCCTTTTTTATATAGAGACTTGAACCAGAGAGACTGAAAAGAATTGGACAAAACAAAAAAAATCCTGACCAAATACATAGAGGCCAAATTAAGCAAAACCAAAACAAATTTAGTAGTTTATCCTCATTTTGTAGGAATCAGATTCTTGAAATCCCAAGGTTTAAAACAATAAGTTTTCCCCTAGGGCTTGAACCCCCTATGCTCCTCTTCCAATTCTGATATCCCAAAATCAGACCTCCAAAAAAATTGTCCATCATCCTCGATACACTGAGTCTACCATAGTTCAAATTACCAGAATCCATATATTCTCCACCCTGTGAAACATCTGGAACCTCCACCACATCTTTAAAATCAACCTCCATACCAGTGACATCCAAAACATCACAATTTTCTCCTTCCCTACAGGAATCTTGCTTGGAATCTGCAAAATCCTTCAGAATAAAATCCATAACATCAAAATAAAAATCCCCCTCCAAGCAGAGAGCTTCAGACTTTGAGGGAACCACCTGAAAATAATCTTCCTCTATGAGAAAAAGATCCAAGAAAGAATCTTTCTGTCCATCCAAAAATTCAACTGATACATCTTCCTCCAATAAGCCATTATCTGAACTTGAGAAAGAGAAAAAATCATCCCACAGCAACAATTCATCCACCACAGATTCCTTCTCAATATCCCAAAATTCTTCTCCATGACCAGACAAGTCCTCCTTCCCACATAATTCACCCAAACTTGATGAAATACACTGATCCTCCAGTGTGTACATTTCCAAAACATCCAGTGAAGCACATTTCTGAGATCCCATGGCATCCTTTGGAAAAGAAAAAATAGTTTCACAAACATCATCAGAGTACCCATCTTCTAAAATTGATGGCTCCAAAACCTTTCCAGAAATTGAATATTCCACCACAGTCTCCTGAACCTCTCCATCGAAAAGGATTTCCTCTCCAGATTCCACATCACTATCCATAATACCATCTAAATATCCCAAAATAACCTCCTTCATAATAGCCATACCAGGAATCCTATTTTCCCCATTTGGAAGAGTCTTCATCAATTCAGCCTTGAAAAGAATGTCCAAAACCTCCACCTTTACATTCCTACTCATGGCACTCCAAAATAAATACTTGGCCCCATCTTCATGTGGTAATATATCATTATATACCAGATAATCCAGAGCCTCCCTAAACTCCTCCATAAATTCCCCATACTGAGAAAGAGAAGTTACACCACCTTTCAATTCCCACTTCCTAGCAATCCCATGAAGATCCACCATTGAGAAAGTAGTGGGCCACCTTTTAACCATTTCAATCTTCAACTTTCCCCAGTCCTGACTCCTATATCCTTCCATGCCAGAAACTTCTTTCTCCACCTCCCTATTGCCAATGAAAAAGATTACTTGCCTAACCATGTCCAAAAGTGAGGCCCCATAAATCTCAGAAGCAACCTCAAACCTAGCCAAAAATCCCTTTGCATCCTCCCCCAAAAACCTTGAACCATCCCAAGACTGAATCCTAACCATCCTAGCAACTCCCAGTTACAGCCTCCAATCTCCATCAAAGATAGCCAAAGTCCCCCCCAGTAGCCTTAGAGACCTAGGAGGGACCAAAACCAACAGAAAAGAAGACCCCTAGAGCAACCACAAAGAGATATAGCACCAAATTCAAAATCCACCAAAGGAGATCCACCAAAGAGAGAAGCCTAGATCAACAGAGATTCCAAAAAACTAGCAAGTCAAACCCCACGTTGGGTGCCAGAAATGTAGACAATCCTATAGTACTAGCTATAGGCCTTGACCAAGGGAGTTGGAGAAAAACCAGAGAGAAAATACCCTGTCCCTTTAGAAAAATAGAGTGAGATTTACTTGCTAAAGTAAGTGGGTTCCTGTTTTGCTAAAGTCACCTTTTAAACACACTTGACTGCTTGATGAGCCAAGAAATTAGTCCCCAGATAGACTACCAGACCAAAGAACTGAAATGTAGAACAAAGTCCACACCAGAGACAGCAAAGATACTTGATGTAGGCTGCAAATCCACACCAGAGACAGCAATAATACTTGCTATAGCTTGCAAGACTATAACAGAGAAAACAGTTGCCAAAGTTAAGTTAAATGAAGAACTAACTTGCAACAAACACAGCCAATGGTGGCCAGAAAACAATGAAAACTGAGTGAGGAACAATGAGATCACCTCTGGATGGTTGTATGATGATTAAGGTTGCCCCAAACTGTCTTATTCACTATGTACACACAGACCACTATCTAAGAGCCCATGCGCACCCACCAATCTGGTGCCTGTACCTGCCAAATTGCATAAAAAACCCTCCTGGAGCGCTCCCCAACCTCCTAAAACAGAGGCGGGCGGGCTGCCTGACGTCAGAGATGCCGCCTGAAGCGGCCTGGCCTCCCTGAAGCCAGAAAACCAATAAAAACCACTAATCTACTTAGAAAAATTAGCTACAACCACTAAAACCTTTAAAACACGGAATTTCACTAAAACAACATGGAGACATGAAATATAGAGAAAAATTATCTCTATCAATTGGTACTAAGCACTTAACCCTAAGGCTTAAGGTTAGCCCGTAAAACATGAAAAACAAAATTAAACAGCAATCTTTTATAAATGAAAAATGAGGAAATGACCCCTTAAAACTCAGAATATGAAAAATGTCTACAAGACATAAAATATAGAGAAAAACCAGGGCTATCCAATGATAGCACCCACATACCCGCAGACCCAATATCCACGTAATAAAACCAGAAAAATACCCAATTCTTTAAAAGATGTCAATTAAGAAATGCACAAACAGCGCCAAATCACACAAAAAAGGCCCCTGCCAATGTTGGAAGACCACAACGGCAGTCCAACGGCAGTTAAAGGTGGATAACTCAAGAATTTAAAAGTGGGTAGGTAACTTTTATCTTTTATGATTTTATTACTCAAGTAAAAGTTATAGAATATTATTATTATTACTCATAAGATTTAGATTTACGCAAATGTAAGTACTAAAGCAGTAATAGTAGTAATAAATATGAATCTGTATATATAATTAAATGTAAGTAAGGAATGAGGAAAAATAGAAAAAATAGGAGGCCTTATATAGGAAAAAAAGAGAGAAACCACAGGGTTAAGAAATCTTCTTAGGGTTTGTGTCACCGGACAACCTACGCACAATGTTGATGGTGTTCCTGGAAGTGAGATGGAGGGAGTAGTTTATAAACTTCTTCAAAGCACAGAGGAAATGTTTGAGGAAGGGATTCAAAGATGACTGGAAGGAAGAGCTACTGCTTTGATATATGTTTGATAATAATTCTAATATAATATAAAGGTAATATTAATATTCTTAAGATCTCACAAAGGGTTGGAAAACTCAATAATCAAAGATTTAAGTTTTAGAAATGATTACTGAAAAAAATTAGGAAATTTACAATAATAATGATTTAACCTGAAGCTTTACCACTATTAACTATATATATGTTTTATAATTTAATTCTAAAGAAATATCAAACCACAATCCAACCTCTTTTATATCCATACTCCTCCTTGCATTGACCTCATACCCATCCTTCATTCTGCACACCACAGACCATCAAAAATACACCCGTTACACCTAGACCCTCCTCAATAATATCTGTTAACCCTTTAATCCTCCACTAACCATCCCGTCTGTGTTAACTATCCCTTCTAATAACCCACAGATACTTAATAAACCTTTTGAGGAATATTACATTAACTATTGCGCTGTGTGTCGCTTATTGAAGAAAAGACTAAACACACTATTGAGAGATTGACTAATTTAGATTTAAAGTTTAGATTAGCACGGTTTAATAGTGAGAACACAAAGAAAGTTGCAGTTGCTATGTAGAATTGTTTTCTGCGCTTTGAGTATAGATTTAGACCTCTGTATTATTTATTTGATGAGCTGCTTTTGCCTCAAGTGTCACCTGGCACATGTCAGATGCACGGGTATGAAATTCATGCTCCGTTGAGCATGAGACAATTTCTTCCCACACTACTTTCTCTGACTCCTTCACTTATTAATTATTATTTTTTCTTGTATTATTTCGAACTGCCCTACTCCAACTCCCATGCCTTCTCACCCCAAAGTGGATGGTGGAATTGTTACATGGTAATATTCCCAAGCATGTACGGCCTGCGAATCGATGGAGTATTTTTGTGTCGAAAGCACGGCCACACAAGTTCCTTGCCAGAAATGCAAGTTTTTCTGCTAGAGATGGATGACATGTTATGCTCTCTCAAAAAATTAGGACATTGAGCAAAGATTTACCAAGACTAAGTAATGGGTAATCCCAAATACCAAAGAGGTGGTCAAAGACATTTGGGAGGTGTCGGTCAGGGACAATTGTTTGGTAGAAGAAGTTAAGGAAGAGGTCAAGGAATCCGTGCCTACTTTGGTAACCCAGGCCACAGGTAGAAAACAAGGGGTGAAAGAGGATGAGGATGTAGTTCCCATCGTGAACCTGACTCCAAAGAAGCAGCAGATGATCATTGAAGATGATTAAGAGGAGAAGGAAGTGACACTAGAGGTCACACTGAGGCTATTCTTAGAGCCTGACCTGGTTTTTGAAGTAAGTCTGCCTTTTCTTGTTTCAAAATTCTGTTACTAATGACTGTATGTTTTTTAGAATTCAGATGTCATTGTAGAAGCTCCAATTATGAAAGCTGGGCAATTGCTGCCAATTGAGGCAAGTCAACTGGCAGTTGATTTGAGGGAGGATAACAAAAACCCTTGACCAGGTATGGTCAAAGAAACCTCGGCAGCGTCAACAAGCTCAATTAATCAATAATTTAAGTGATGAGATCAACAAGATTGTCAATGCCTCCTCCTTTGATGTGGAAGAAGAATTACTGGAGATAGGGAAAGTGGTAACGGTAGGAGAGGAAGAGGTATTTGAAAAATGCAGGAAGGAAATAAGGGTGGTATTGGAAAAAATAAAGAAATTGGTTGTGGAGAAAATACAGGAGAAAATTTGAAATGGAAAGAGAAAAAATAAAGGAAGGAAAAAAGAAAATTTAGAAAGCAATTTGTGTATTTATTTTATTTTGTTGTTTTAATTGAAATTTTAATATATATTTTATAAGATTTTGAAAAAAAAAAGAAAAAGGAAGAAAAAAATATTTGAATAAAATTTTGTTTTAAATTTTGAAAGAAGAAAAGAAAGAATGTTTAACTGAGGAAATTTTAGTTTAAGTTGTGAAAAGAAAAAATTTAAGTAAGAAGAAAAAAATAGTTTTGAAAAAAAATTGAAAGAAAGAAGGAATTTGTTCGAAGAATTTTAAAAGAGAGATTTTTTCAAGTGGGCTTTCAATTCTAGAAGGTTTTCCAGGGAGGTCAAAGGAAGGCAACAATGGGTTTCACAGGATTCAAACTTGGTATGTATTTTATTATATTTTAAAGATTATTTACTCAAATAACAAGAGGTAAAGAGGTAGATTACTATTATATTTAAAGTTTTAGAATCAAGGTTTTAATGTAAATACTAAAACAATAATGAATAATAATAAATAGTTTTTTTTGTATGTAATTATATTAAAGTAAGTAAGTAAGGAATGTTTTGAAAAGTACAAAAAGTGAGGGCCTTTTATAGGCAATCATGAGGGAAATAAAGACACAGAATTCACACCATCTACTGAAAGGATGTGAGAAAGAAGCTGACTAAGAAGGAGTATATATATGACATAAGAAAAAATAAATTAATTGGTACGTCAACAAGGGCATCATTTTCATTGGTAATAAATTATGAGTTCCCTTGGACTGTCAAAATTAATGCAACACATTTGAGTTAATTATATTGAATTCATGGAAATCCAGATCTCTCAATGAAGTAATAAAATATTTTTAAGGTTTTTTATTATAATTTTATTATTAATTTTTATTCCCAATCAACTGCATTATTGAGAACGGTGTTAGGGAGTGAAAATTTATGGGACACTTACTTAAATTAATTAGTTACACTACTTAATATAATTAGCTTGGTTAGTTTTAAGTAATAAATAAATAAATATTTAATAATTATATATTAATAAGAATTTTAAAAAAGGTGTGGCTTCACCTCAGTAAAATAATTAATTATTTTACCAGTTAGGTCTAGTAGCCTGGCTGACACTCCCTCACTCTAAAAAAACAATAAAAAAAATGCTATGATTTTTTCTTTTTATACTTTTTTAGTAGAGTAGGAAAATTTGATATCTCCTTCCCAGGTATCCAAGAATCATATTCAAATGATTTATTCTTGAATCTCAATAAGTATTCTGTACCTTTTTCAGAAGTGAATATTATGTCATTCAGAATTTTTTCAATTTCTACTGTTTCAGTGATTTCATTTGGGTTTTTCTTTAGTTGTCCCCTCCTTTTTGTAAATAAATCACTATTGAATTTGTAAGGTTTCAGAAGAGATATTGAAAAAATAGGATGTTTTCTGTCATATGGAGAATACAAAATAATCTCAACTGCATTATCTCGAATCATTCTTCTGACAACAAACGGACCAACAAATGGGTCTTTTAATTTGTTATTTCCTTGTAAATTGAAGTGGACTGTAGAAATCAACACTTCATCACCATTTTTAAAATTGTATTCTTTATGGGATTTGTCCCATCTCTTCTTCTCATATTCAAATTATTTTTCAATACATTTTTAAGCATTATTTCTGCAAAGTTGTTGCATTTGAAGAAAAGATTTCACACCAGGATGTATATCCAATTTAGGTATTTTGTTATTGAGAATTTGGGAAGGAGTATTTGGAAAATATCCAATCCAGAGCTCAAAAGGCGTTATTTGAGTAACAGAATGAACAGTGCTATTATAGGCAAATTCTAACCCAGGAAGTAAGGTAACCAAATCATGAGTTAATCTATCAGCCAGGCTATTCCAGGAGTCCAGTAAATGATATTTTATCTTATAAGACCTGAAAGAGGGCGTAAGAATTGTATTTAATGTATATAAATTAATATTTTACTGCATAATAAAATTATATAAGTATCTTATTACATAGAAGTGTTATATTAATTTTATTGTTTATATAAATTTTTTATACATATAAATTAAACATAATACATATTATATTCTACAAATAATGGCCCATTTTTATGTATTTAATAATTATAAATTTATATTTAATTGAAAAACATATATTATAATTATAAGTGTAAAATTGACTTATAATATAATTAAATTAATTATTTAAATTTATATATTAAATAACACCTTTCATATAATACTAAACAATAATTAATGACGCTTCTTTTGACCCTTACTTGTGTCAGGAAAAACCAATTAATTAATTTATACTAAATTGAGATTAATTACATCTTTTGTTGCGTCAAAGTATTTTTTGTTTCACTTAAAATATCCTTAAATCAGACTGTACCATCTGTTTGGAATTATTTTTCTCATAGTTCCTATGTTCCAGTCTTGTTTAGTTATTCACTATTTTTACTTACTGATTTGGGAATTAATGGCGTGAAAATTGGATTCTTAATTGGGGTTTTAATTATTTGTTTCATATTTTTCTCTACATTGTTATGTTTCACTTACTCTTTGATATACTTGTTTTATTCTATTATAATTATTGTATTTACAAATATAGTGGCGCTTCAGAGGACCCATTGCCTATAAAAGGGCCTTGGATAATCCCCTGTAGCCTCATCACTTATTATACACTCAACAAATTAAATACACTTTTTATATTACGTTTATATTTGTTTATTTAGTAATAAAATTCTAATTAAAATTCTATATAAAAATTTAAAGGTTGCTTTAAGTCTGATAGTGATCACAGTGTCTGCTGCACATAGTCCTTACATCATAATAATATTATTAATTAATAATAACCTCACTTTTGTCACCTCTCAAGAAAACCGTCATTGATTCCTCTCAATAAATAAATATTTTATTAAATTTTATTTCTTTTATCACCCATACTCCTTTTCTCCTTCTCCTCCTCTCATTTCTTCCCTCTTTTCTTATCTCTTCTAGACAACTGACCGACAACTGAGGGCCTTTCCAAACGACGACAATGATCGAGCCTGGCAACGAACGACAAACGCACAGACCACCTAGCAAAAACAAAACTTTTGCCGCGACTGTGTTTCAAACTTGGGTTCGATTTCTTAGGTTTATATTATATTAATTCTTATATTATTTTGAAGTGATTTTTCGATCACTATAGTAAGTTCACCTTTGCACCTCTCACTCATATTACTATATTTTTACTGCAATAACAGTGATTGTGGCTTAATTGCTGATTCACTGAGTGTAAGTGTTCAATTATTAAATTTTTTTTTCCTAGTTGACCATTATAGAGTGTTAAATCCTCTTAGTCCATAAGAATTGACATTTTTTAATAATACAAATTGAATTATTAATTTAATTTTTTATTATTATTAATTATTGTTAATTTTGGTTGACTTAAAAGTACTTTGTGCTTAGTCCCAAATATATTTCCATATTTAATATTGGTAATTAATTGGTTGAATTAACTTGATTGTTTATTCCCAATTTAATCTTGAAATCCATTTTTAAAAAAATTAATTTTTTAATTATTACTTTATATTGAAATTTTTTTTTTCTATAATTTAATTAATAAAATTTTTTTTTATTTGGAGCAATTATTAACTAACTTTTATTTTTTTTTTTAAAAATAAGAAGTAAATTAAAATCTTCCCACTATTATGTCCAACAATTTGGCTGAAAAAATGGATAACATGCAAGTGAATGAAATTGAAATTTTCTATGATGCTGACACTGTAAGTTCTTCTAAAGTTGGACATAAAAAATCTTATGCTAACACAAAGAATTCACATACTGCAGGATGTGGAAATGACAGGAAATGTAAACAAACCAAACCCCCTTCCCCCAGCACCACAGAAGGAAGTAAAGCCTCTAGTACCTCAAGAAGGTCTTCCAAAAGGATTCAAAATAAAAAAGCTTCCTCTGCCACAACAAATCAGAAACCTGTCCAGTCATATAAAAGAGTTGAAGACAGAAAATATGACATACAAAGCAAAAGTAGACACCTTGTGGGATCAGGTTCAAGAACTCAGGAACCAGATTCAGGCCCAGGCCCCTCCTCAGTTGCCTCCCAATCAGCCTCAGTTTCAGGCTCAACCTTCACAGCCACCCAGCTCAACCATCCAAAATCCAAATACTATGGAAGTAGAGAAATGGAAATGGGATTATCTAATGAGTCACTACCAAAAGAATGTGCAACACCCTCCTCATCATCAGCCTGGCCCATCCAGAACACCCAATTTCCATCCACCTCCTCATCCCTACCAACAAGGCAGGAGAAAGAAGGCCCAAGCACAATCCCAAACCCAGTCTCAGGGGAAGTTTCCTCCTCTGCCATGGTAAGTAATTTGGTTGATAGTCACTTGGGTATGTTTTCTAATAAATCTTCTTCTGCAGGTAATATTATTGAACATGGTGAAAGAACAGTTAAACTTGTTAAAAGACAGCTTCCTGTAACTAGTAGCCCTATTGATGTAATTAGTAAATTATCATTTGATGAACCTTTACATTTAACTTCTACTTCTTTAATTAATCCTTCTCTTGCAATTAAAAATGATTCTGTTCCCCCTGAAATCTATACCTTAATTGAAAGAACTTCTGAGGAAATTTTGAGAGATACCATTGATTTTAATGTTGTGAAAGACAAACATGTGAGAGATTTGTTAATCCATGAAAATGATAGATTAAATAATTTACACTTGCAATGTAAAGTGAGTTCTTCTGTACAAGATACAGCTTATTTAAAAATCAAAGAAACCTTGAATATTGTTCTTAGTCAACAAAAACAAATAAGAAGTGACCATAGAGCTATCTCAGATAGAAATATCAGTCTACATAAGACCTTGAGTGAATTGCAACCCCTTATTGAAGAAAATTATTCATTCAAAAATGAAATAAAATCTCTGAAAAATGAGTTTAAAAAGCTAAAAAATGATTTCCATGCACTAAGTACCAAACACTCAGTTTCTGAGGACAGAAATGTTCTATCTCTTGCAAAAGTAAATGACCAGATGTCTGAAATTCCAAGAATAAGAAACTATGTGTCTGACCTGCAGGAAAAGTTCTCAACCTTAACCATCAATAATGAATTAAATGAGATTTCTGACAATAAGCTGCATAAAAATAAAGGGAAAAAACCTGAGCAAAGTTCATCCTTTCTTCCTCATATTTCAACCATTAAACAAACTGAAAATGAGTCTGTAAAATCTTTTTCTACTAGAAAAAAATCTTGTGATGGTCATGCACAAGCTGTTTCTGTAAATAATGAAATTTCTGAACACCTTGCTAAACTTCAGGAATTATTAATAATGAATAATTCAAACCAAAACGTGGACCATCCGAGTAGTCAGAAGAATTGGCCTAAGTTAGACCAATATCCTACCTTTGATGGTGATTCTTCCTCTGATTGGCAACACTTTATCCAAAGAATTGATAATTTAAAGAGATCTTATAAACTACCTGATGAGGAAATTGTTTCTAAGCTAATTTCTTTATTTTCCAATGTAGCCTTGATGTGGTATGAATCTGTTCTTTTAGATAACAATCATTATACATGGAATGATTGGAAATCCTTGATTTAGAATCAGTTTTGTGGTTCAAAATTCAGGTTAGCTCAACAGAGACTGTATGAGAATACTAGATATGTATCCTCCTCTGTTGAAAAGCCCATTGTTTTTCTGATGAAAATAACTAAAATCTTTAGAGCAATTGATCCAAAGATGGATTATGATATTTGGAGAGATAAAATCTTGTATAAATTACCAAATTCTCTTAGGCATTTGATTGTGGCTAGAACTGAACATGTAAGGGAAAATTCTTCTTTCATTAATATCTATAATGAGGTACTGCTCAACCATAGATATGAACCAAAGAATTACATTGGTAAATCTTATAATGATCAGAATAAACCTTCTAAAAAGCTCCCAGAAAAATCTGGTAAACCCTCTGCCCCAGTTGCACCTAAAAAATATTCAACAAATACTTGTTATAAGTGTAAGAAACCGTGGCAGAAGGGTCATGTTTGTGACAAGAAAATTCATCTTGTTGAACAAAATGAAGACACTGATGAAGTTGAACTTGATGTCAATAATTCTTCCAGTGACTGTGAAAGTAATATCTCCTATGACAATGAATCTGTTAAAGATGTTTTAATGTTGGAACAGGATGTCCATCATTTAAATAATATATCTGAAGATTGTGTATTGAATTTATCTTCAGTATAAAATTCTGAGATAATTAAAGATATTACTAACAATTCTATTCCTATATCCCCTTTAAAGGCACCTGTTATCATTAATGGTAAAAATGTTGATGTAGTTCTTTATTCTGGTGCTGGAGGAAGTGTAGTATCTGAAAAAGCTTTGGCTTCAGTGGATAAGGAATATTTGAGTAAATTATTACTTATAACTTCTGAAAAATGGAAAGGGTATGGTTCTACCTTATTTCCTATTGGCAAATACAAAACCTCTGTATTCTTCAAATATAATAATGGTTTTGTCAGAGCTATTTGTGAGTTTGTTGTCATGAAAAATGATAATTTGAGCAATTGGTTTATTATGGGAAATGATATTTTAACCATGTTTGGTGTGAAACTGGACCCAGCAAATAATTGCTTTACCTTAGGAATGAATGGAAAAGGAAATTCAAAATTTCCTCTCCTAGAACTTCTGGGCATTTGTTGAAATCTTGTAACTCACTGATCCAGTGTAAAGGTAGAACAACAACTGAAATGGATGATTTATTACATGAAATAAATACCGCTTCTTTTGGTGATCAGTTGACTAGTGAACAAAAGGATTCTATTGTTGCCTCTATTACCTCTTTCCCTATGGAGATCAAAATTACCTTATCCTGTAATTTGAGTGATATTCCTCCTACCCTTAAGAAAAAACCATATCCTGCTTCTCCATCAAAAAGAAAAGATATTGAAGATAATATTGAAACATTATTGAAAATGAATATCATTGAGAAAGTGGATGTCACCCCCAAATATTGTGTCATCTCCCCAGTCTTGATTTATTATGAAAAAGATAAAGCTAGATTATGTGGAGATTACAGAGCTTTAAATACTTATACTGTTGATGATATTTATCCTTTACCCAGAATTAATTCAATACATGCTACCTTGCAAGGTGCAAAATTTATTAGTTGTCTGGATGGTAATAAAGGTTATCATCAAGTTCCAGTTGAGAAAAATTCTCAAAAATTTTTCCTTATTGCTACTCATATGGGAATATATAAGTATGTTAGGATGCCATTTGGCCCTAAAAATGCTCCTTCAGTTTTCCAGAAAGTCATGGATAACACTTTCCATCAAGAAATTATTGAAGGTTGGCTCATGGTTTATATTGATGATATTATTGTTTTTTCTAAAACTTTTGATGAACATATGATTCACTGGAATAGAGTTTTCCAAAAAATGGATGAAATCAATATGACCTTATCTTTAAAAAAGTGTAAATTTGGTTTTCAATATTTGAAAGTTCTTGGCCATGTTGTGTCAGGCTTACAAATTTGTGTAAACCATAATAAAGTTGCTGCCATTCAAAATGTGAAAGCACCAACTTCTGTAAGAGAAATCCAAAGTTTTTGGGTATGTGTGGCTATTATAGACAATATATTAAAAATTATCAGGTCATAGCCTTGCCTCTTACAAAACTGACCAGAAAAGATGTGTGCTTTTCTCTGGAATAATGACTGTCAAAAAGCTTTTGATACATTAAAAAGTTGCTTAATGACAGCCCCTATATTGGCTCTTCCAGATTTTAAAAAGCCATTTGTCCTTTATACAGATGCTAGCTTTATTTGTCTGGGTGCTGCCCTTCACTAAAAGTAAATTATTAATGATAAATCCTCAGAGGTTGTAATTTGTTATATTTCAAGAACCTTAAGAAATAGTGAATTGAAATATGGTGCCACTCAATTGGAGTGCTTAGCAGTTGTTTGGGCTCTTGAGAAACTTCATTACTATTTGGATGACCAAAAATTTGAGTTGGTAACTGACTGTAGTGCTGTGAAGTCCCTCTTAAACCTAAAGACACCTAACAGACATATGTTCAGGTGGCAACTTGCTGTTCAAGAATACAGAGGAAGGATGACAATTATCCATAGAGCTGGAAATGTTCACTTTAATGTTGATATGCTCTCCAGATTGCCTCTTCCAAATAATGACTCAAATCCTGCTTATGTACCTGAAGATGAACTGTTCATATCCATGGTATATTTATAGTTGATATGGAAGAGGAGTTATTACAATTAATACTGGATTCATATGATAAAGATTCTGATTTAAATAAATTGGTTACTATCTTAAATGATCCTAAGAATGCTTCAATTCAAGCATTAATAAAAACTCTTCCTGCAAAGTACCAAAATGCTTTAATAAAGGAAAGTTCTCTATTGAAGATGGTTATATATATTATAGAAGGAAGCATACCAATGTAATTGTAATTCTTCCTTCAATGAAAGAAACTATCCTCAAGCTTTATCATGATTATATATTAGCTGGTCATTTTGATCTTGAAAAAACATTGATTAGAATCAAAAACACTGCATGGTGGGCTAATAAGTCTGAGGACACAAAATTATATGTTGAATCTTGTGATTTCTGCCAAAAATCTAAAAGGTTAACAGGTAAGAGAACAGGGTTATTACAACATATTGAAGCACCTAGTGATCCCTGGCAAATCATTAATATGTATTTTGTCACTGGTCTTCCTGTTGCAGGTAAAGACAGCTTTAACTCTTGTTTGGTAATAGTGGATAGATTCACAAAAATGTGCAAATATATTCCAACCCACAAAGATTTATCCACCAAAGAATTAGATTTCTTATGGTGGTCTTACATGTATAATATTATTGGTTTTCAAAAAGCCATTATCTCTGATAGGGATCCAAAATTCACTTCTGAGTTTTGGACCTCTTTGATGGATATTTGTGGCTGTGAGTTAAAATTGTCTACAGCTCACCATCCTCAGACTGATGGTCTAGCTGAAAGAATGATTCAAACTCTGGAAGATATGATTAGAAGGTATTGTGCCTTTGGTTTAGAATATAAAGACAATGACAGATTTACTCATGATTGGGTCACTCTTTTGCCTGGTCTTGAATTTGCATATAATAGCACTGTTCATTCTGTCACTGAGAAAAAGCCTTTTGAGCTTTGGTTAGGTTATGTCCCAAACACTCCTGCTCAGATTCTCAATAATAAATTACCTAAGTTGGAACCACACCCTGGTGTAAAATCTTTTATGCAAATGCAACAGCTATGCAGAAAACATGCTCAGAGTTGTATTGATAAAGAATTTGAATATGAAAAGAAAAGATGGGATAAATCCCATAAAGAATACACATTTAACAAGGGTGATGAAGTGTTGATCTCTACTGTCCATTTCAATTTACAAGGTAACCACAAATTCAAAGATCCTTTTGTAGGAACTTTTGTTGTTAAAAGAATGGTTGGTGACAATGCAGTAGAAGTTGTATTGTATTCTCCATATGATAGGAAACATCCTGTCTTTCCCATTTCTTTGCTTAAGCCTTATACTTCCAACAGTGACTTATTTCCAAAGAGAAGAGGAAGACCTAAGAAGAACCCTCAGGAAGTCACAGAAACAGAAGAAATTGATAAAATTCTCAATGATAGAATTATCACTTCTGAAAGAGGTACTGAATATTTATTGAGATATAAGAACAAATCATCTGAACATGATGCATGGATACCTGGCAAGGAAATTTCAAATATGCCTACTCTGTTGAAAAAATACAAAAAGAAAAAATCTTAGCATTTTTTTTATTGTTTTTTTAGAGTGAGGGAGTGTCAGCCAGGCTATTCCAGGAGTCCAGTAAATGATATGTTATCTTATAAGACCTTAAAGACGGCGTAAGAATTGTATTTAATGTATATAAATTAATATTTTGCTGCATAATAAAATTATATAAGTAACTTATTACATATAAGTGTTATATTAATTTTATTGTTTATATAAATTTTTTATACATATTATATTCTACAAATAATGGCGCATTTTAATGTATTTAATAATTATAAATTTATATTTAATTGAAAAACATATATTATAATTATAAGTGTAAAATTGACTTATAATATAATTAAATTAATTATTTAAATTTATATATTATATAAAACCTTTCATATAATACTAAACAATAATTAATGACGCTTCTTTTGACCCTTAATTGTGTCAGGAAAAACCAATTAATTAATTTATACTAAATTGAGATTAATTACATCTTTTGTTGCGTCAAAGTATTTTTTGTTTCACTTAAAATATCCTTTAATCAGACTGTACCATCTTTTTGGAATTATTTTTCTCATAGTTCCTATGTTCCAGTCTTGTTTAGTTATTCACTATTTTTACTTACTGATTTGTGAATTAATGGCGTGAAAATTGGATTCTTAATTGGGGTTTTAATTATTTGTTTCATATTTTTCTCTACATTGTTATGTTTCACTTACTCTTTGATATACTTGTTTTATTCTATTATAATTATTGTATTTACAAATATAGTGGCGCTTCAGAGGACCCATTGCCTATAAAAGGGCCTTGGATAATCCCCTGTAGCCTCATCACTTATTATACACTCAACAAATTAAATACACTTTTTATATTACGTTTATATTCTTTTATTTAGTAATAAAATTCTAATTAAAATTCTATATAAAAATTTAAAGGTTGCTTTAAGTCTGATAGTGATCATAGTGTCTGCTGCGCATAGTCCTTACATCATAATAATATTATTAATTAATAATAACCTCACTTTTTTCACCTCTCAAGAAAACCGTCGTTGATTCCTCTCAATAAATTAAATAATTTTATTGAATTTTATTTCTTTTATTACCCATACTTCTTTTCTCCTTCTCCTCCTCTCATTTCTTCCCTCTTTTCTTATCTCTTCTAGACAACTGACCGACAGAATCTGTCATTATCTTTATACTCAAGGCCAAAGGCACAGTACCTTCTTATCATGTCCTCTAAAGTCTAAATCATTCTTTCAGCTAATCCATCAGTCTGAGGGTAATTAGCAGTTGATAGTTTCAGGTTACAAGCACAAACATCCATCACAGACATCCAAAATTCAGAGGTAAATTTAGGTTCTCTGTCAGAGATTATGGCTTCAGGAAAACCAGAAGTATTAAACATATGAGACCACCATAAGAAATCTAATTCTTTATTGGAAACATCCTTGTGAGTAGGGATAAATTTACACATTTTAGTGAATCTGTCCACAATAACCCAGCAAGAGTTATAACTTTCTTTTCCAGCAATAGGTAATCCTGTTACAAACCCATGTTTATTATCTGCCATAGTGCATCTGGAGGTTCAATATGTTGCATTAATCCAGCTCTTTTACCAGTCAATATTCTTGATTTCTGGAAAGAATCACAAGATTCAACATATAATTTTGTGTCTTCAGACATATTAACCCACCAAGAAGTGTTTTTAATTCTGATCATTGATTTTTCAAAATCAAAATGTCCAGCTAATATGTCATCATGACAAATGATAAAGATGATTTCTTTCATAGAAGGAGGAATAACAATGACATTACCCAAATTTCTTCTATAATATAGATATCCTTCATCAATTGAAAAATTACCTTTCTCAAATGCCTTCTGGTACTTTGTTGGAAGGGTTTTAATTAATTCTTTTATTGAAGAATTCTTTGGATCATTTAATATGGTGCATAACTTTTTTAAGTCAGTGTCCTTATCACATGAATCCAGAATAAGCTGTAATAGCTCTTCCTCCATATCAACCACATATATCTCATGAATATGAATAATTTTATCCTCAGGATCATAAGCAGGATTAGAGTTATCATTTGGTAAAGGTAACCTTGATAACATATCCACATTTGAGTGAACAATACCAGCCCTATGAATAATTGTCATTCTTCCTCTGTATTCTTGAACAGATAACTGCCATATGAACATATGTCTGTAAGGTGTTTTCAAGTTTAAAAGGGATTTAACTGAACTGCAGTCAGTGACAACTTCAAATTTCTGGTCATCTAGGTAATAATGTAGCTTTTCTAGAGCCCACACTACAGCTAAACATTCCAATTGAGTAGCACCATATTTCAAATAACTATTTCTCAAGGTTCTTGAAATATAAAAAATTACTACTTCTGATACTTTATCATTTATTACTTGTTTTTGATGGAGGGAAGCACCAAGACCAATTAAACTGGCATCAGTATATAACACCAATTGTTGATCAAAGTCAGGTAAAGAAATAATAGGTGCTGACATCAAACAGTGTTTCATAGTGTCAAAGGCTCTTTGTCTTTCACTATTCCAGACAAAAGCAACATCCTTTCTAGTTAATTGGGTAAGGGGTAAAGCTGTGACTTGGTAATTTTTAATATACTGTCTATAGTATCCACACATTCCCAAAAAACTCTGTAGCTCTCTAACTGTAGTAGGAGCCTTCACCTGTTGTATGGCTGCCACTTTGTTTTAGTCAACACATATCTGTAAGCCTAAAGCAACATAACCAAGAACTTTTAAAGAATGGAAACCAAATTTACATTTCTTCAAAGAAAGTGTCAAATTTATCTCATCCATTTTTTAGAACACTTTACACAGTGAGATGGTCTTCAAATGTTTTCAAGAATATGATGATATCATCAATATAAAGCATCAGCCATCCTTCAATTATCTCCTGATGGAATGTGTTATCCATTATTTTTTGAAAAACTGAAGGGGCATTTTTAGGGCCAAATGGCATCCTAAAATACTTATAAATACCCATGTGAGTAGCAATCATCAGAAAATTGTGAGAATTTTCCTCAATAAGTACCTGGCAATATCCCTTATTACCATCCAAACAGCTGATATATTTAGCACCCTGTAAGGTAGCGTGTATAGAGCTAATTCTAGGTAAAGGATAGATATCATAAAGAGTATAAGTATTGTTAGTATATATAAAAAAAATGTCATTTTTATCTTTATTTAATGTATTTCAAATGACTACTGCATTACTTTCCCCGAAGTAGAATAATGTCATCTGTATGTAGAAGGAAGAAATGTATTTGAGCATAGTGTGAGAAGTCATAGTAACAGTATATATATCTCTATGTAGTAGTGTTTGTTCCTCATACTTCTTTTTCTTTTTGCTCACAATATCATCTCATCTTCCTACGTTTCCACATTTGACGTAAAGGTTAGCGCACCATAGTCATTACTTTCAGCTTCATCCAAGTGTTACTAGAGGAGGAGACTTACATTTGATTTAAAGGTTAGCGCACCATAGTCATTACTTTCAGCTCCATCCCAGTGTTACTAGAGGAGGAGACTTACATTTGATTTAAAGCTTCCTGTTTTCTAACACATTATCAGTACCAGCTCAATACAGAAGCATAAAACATTAACTAGTAACATAATAAAATGGACAATGATAGCATTCGTGAATTAATATCAGCACTCAAAAGTAAAAATGATACTAAACTCAGAAACGACAATTATTTCTCTTGGGCCGCCCACATGGAAGGACTTCTTTTTGAAAACGACTTGTGGGAGGCAACGGAAAATGAGTTTATTATAACAACTACTGAGAAGGAAGATGGCTCAAGGATAACTTCTCCGAGTGCAAATGAAATCAAGAAATGTCAAAAGATAAATATTAAAGCTTACTCAATGATCCTTCGACACCTTGATCATCAAAACACAATGCTAATCTGTGACTGCCCGGAGCTTAAAGGGGATCCATATAAAACCTGGAGGAAACTAAAAGAAAAACATGCCGATGTCAATCAATTCAGTAAAGCGGCTGCATTCAAGTCACTAAATGAGCTGAACTATAATACGGATCTCAAAACATTCATTACTGATATTCAAACTGTACTGCGAAATCTAAGAAATGCTAATATCAGCTACGAAGGTGATACTGTGGACACACAAATCATCATGAAACTACCTTATCAATATCAAACTGTGGCCCAAAATATACTTGCCTCAGGAAAAGTGAATATGGCCAACGTTCTAGCAATACTCGAGCAAAAAAACAAATTCCACAATCTTCAGAATGACCAACCGAGTGAAGAGAAAACTAATAAAGCCTTGATAGCTAAATCAAGCAAAGCTGATGAATCAAAGTCTAGAGAAAAAAAACCCAGAAAGAAGTGCGCTAACTGCAAAAAAACTAGGCATCTTGAAAGCGAATGCTTGGAAAAGATTGGAAAGCCAAGCTGGGTGGAACAACGAAATCAATGGAAAAAGGAGATAGCCGAAAGGAATAAGAAGCCAGATGAATCAGCTATGACGGCATACAATCAGTATGTACTCATGTCTTCTATTGATAAAAACTCCAACCTGAAACCCATTCTTGACTAAGGAGCCACCTTGACAATTATTAGAGATCAAAAGTACTTCTGGACTTATAGAAGTACAAAATTTGATATTGTCACTGGTAATGAAAACACTGAATGTGTCGGTATAGGGACAGTTAAGTTAGTTGAAGGGGATAATGTTGAAACTCTTGTTGCGCTTCATGTACCTAAATTACCGTATGATCTAGTACCTACAATTGAGTTCTGGAGGAAGAATTATCAAGTTAATTTTTTAAAAAATCCTGAAAGATGCATCATCAGCAATAAAAACTCAAAATTTCATGCCGACATTGAAAATAATCTGTGTAAAATGCGAGGAAATTTCAAAGCTGTTGAGTTTGCCCTAATTTGTTCAGTTAAAACATGGCACGATAGATTGGGACATCCAAATTCAAAATATACAAAGTCAACTGCTGATGAGAATTTAGATGACAGTCAGTTTTTCTGTGAAATATGTGAAATGATGAAAGCAAAAAAATTACCATTCAAAGGTCACTTCCTAACGCCAAAGAAGCCAATGGAGGTTATTCACACTGACCTAAGCGGGAGAATAAATCCACCAACCAACAGTGGCTACGAATATTACATGAAAATCACAGATGGACTGACGTCGACCTGAGCTGTGTATCTATTAACGAGTAAAGATGAAGCCTTGATGAAGTTAATAGAGTTCAAGTCGAAGTACAAAAATATGTGTGACTCAAAAATAAAAGTTATTGTAACTGATGGCGGAGGAGAGTATTGTTCTAATAAATTCGAAGCTTTTCGAAAGATAATGGAATAACGCACCAAACTACAGCTCCTTACACACCAGAACAAAATCCGATCAGTGAGAGAGACAATAGAATCACCACAGAAAAAGCACGTGCTATGCTATTTCAGTCAGGCCTACCACTCAATTACTGGGGAGAAGCTGTGAATACGGCTGTATACCTGGAAAATCTAATAGTAAGCAAAGCAGCAAATATGCTTTCACCATATGAAGCTCTTACCGGTCATTAACCCAAGATCTCGCACCTTCATCCTTTTGGTTGTTTAGCTATTGCCAACATTCCCAAACAACTTAGGAAAAGAAAGTTTGCGCCAACAGGCACCAAATGTATTCTTCTGGGATATTCTGAAGGAAACAACAACTATAGGCTCATGGATATAAAAACAAAAAGGATATTCTACACTCACAATGCCACCTTTAACAAATCAGTTTTTCCAATGAAAGACAAAACGAGCCCAAAGCAACTGTTTACGATTATTTCAATACAACAACCAGCTGAAACAACTGTTACTCAAAATAATTAGAATGATGATGAGTTTCATGATGCACTGGAAGAACAAGTGGAAGAAAATACCTCCAACAAAAACACAATTTCTCAACATCTGATCCTACAACTTGGGCCACCATCCTCAGAAGACATTCAAGCGTAGCGGTCAGGACCTACGCTAAGGTCTCACACACGAGGTTTAATAGCTGAATTGGAAGGAACCCATAACCCTCTTATAAACTTTGTCGAAGAACAAAGTACTGACCCAGAAAACTGTAAGAAGGCAATTAATGGAGCTCAAAAGTCTTATTGGATCAGTGCAATCAAAGAAGAATTAGACTCACTGCATGAAAATCATGTATGGTGCACAGTTCCTAACAATCAACAAAAAACACTACCAACGCGCTGGATTTTTAAAACAAAGTACGATGAAAATGGTATAATATATAAATTCAAAGCTCGGTTAGTTATCAAAGGATATCTTCAAAGACACGGTATAGATTTCAATGAAACATTTGCACCAACTGGTAGAATGGCCACACTACGCACCATCTTCTCTATTGCCGCCATCGAAGGACTGCCAATACATCAACTCGACATAAAAACCGCTTTTATGAACAGTAAACTAGATGAAGACATATTCATCCAAACGCCAGAAGGATTTACTGAGTGGCTAGATAGGTCAAACCTAAACTGTAAAACTGAAATTGAACAACTAAACAACGGAAGTCAAATATTGAAACTGAAGAGAGCACTATACGGTTTGAAACAAGTGCCAAGAGCATGGTACCAAGAAGTGTCAAAGTGGTTTCATAAACATAAATTCAAAACCAGCAACAGTGACCTGTGTTTATTTATTAGAAAAGACTCTAACGACAATTATCTATATGTTTTTATCTGGGTGGATGATATGGCTATTATTGGTCATGGAGCTCACCAATTTCACAATGAACTGTCAAAGGACTTCAAAGTTCATGACTTCTCTAAAGCAACTTATTTACTTGGAATACAAATTAATTGTCTAAACGCCACCACAATTCAACTACATCAAAGTCAATACATAACCGACCTACTGGAAACATTTGGTATGACAGACTGTAAAAGTAATCCCACACCAATGCAATCAAACATTCAACTACTTCCATCAGACGATGAACAACACAATCAGTTTTCAAAAACAGGAAATGATTATTGAAGTATTATTGGTAGTCTAGAATACTTGGCCCAGTGTAACCGACCAGACATCACTCATGCAGTCAACTATTTTTCACAGTTCCTTATCAAACCTAATCAACATCACTGGCAAGCGGCTCTCAGAATTTTACGATATCTCTAGGGTACAAAAAATGTAGGTTTGATTTACTCACAAGATTTCAAGATGTTAAAAACCACAAAAACAAATCCAATTAATCAAGCACCCACTGGCTTCAGTGATGCTGACTGGGCAGGCTGTAATCTGACCAGAAGATCAACTAATGGCTACGCCTTTTTACTTGGTGGAGGTGCAATATCATGGAAAAGCAAGAAACAAAATACTGTCTCAACCTCAGATACCAAATCCAAATACAAAGGTTATCTTGATGCTGGACTAGAAGGTGTTTGGTTGCCAAAACTATTAAGTGAGCTAGGCTATGAAAACAATCAAGGAACTCTACTGTATGGAGACAATCAAGGGGAAATAGCACTATCAAAAAATCCTATAGCACATAAAAGAACCAAACATATTGAAGTTCATTTTAATTGGGTTAGAGAAAAAGTATTAGATGGAGAATTGAACCTCAAGTATTGTTCTACCAATGATATGGTTGCAGATATCATGACCAAGTCACTAGACGGCTCAAAGTTTGAAAAATTCAGAACAGATCTTTGATTAAAGAATGCCGACGTACTATTGGGTCAAGTAATGAGGCAGAGTGTTAGTATATATAAAAAAATCTCATTTTTATCTTTATTTAGTGTATTTCAAATGACTACTGCATTACTTTCCCCAAAGTAGAATAATGTCATCTGTATGTAGAAGGAAGAAATGTATTTGAGCATAGTGTGAGAAGTCATAGTAACAGTATATATATCTCTTTGTAGTAGTGTTTGTTCCTCATACTTCTTTTTCTTTTTTCTCACAATATCATCTCATCTTCCTACGTTTCCACATTTGACGTACAGGTTAGCGCACCATAGTCATTACTTTCAGCTCCATCCCAGTGTTACTAGAGGAAGAGACTTACATTTGATTTAAAGCTTCCTGTTTTCTAACAAGTATTTAGTGCTCTATAATCACCACATAACCTGGCTTTATCTTTCTCATAAGAATTTAGTACAGGTGAGATAACACAATATTTAGGTTTTTCAAATACCTTTTCAATAATATTCATTTTTAAAAGGGTAGAGATATTGTCTTTAATATCTTTTCTCTTTGTGGGAGAAGCAGGATAAGCTTCTTCTTTAGCTAGGTGGTATATCAGTTAATGGACAAGACAATGAAAGTTTAATTTCCTCTTTAACTAAACCCAGCTCATGTGACCCATGAGCAAAAGCCATATGAAAAGACTTTATCAAGTTAATGATTGAATCTTTATCCTCACCAGAAATTTGTTCTCCAAAAGAGGCATTTTCAATTTCAGGCACAGGGAATGCATTTCTCTTTTACATCTTCCTTTATATTGAACCACAATATTACATGTGTTCAATTATGGTTTTACTAATCTTTTAGGGGAGGAAATTTTGAATTTTCACCCCCCATTTATCCCCATTGTGAAACATTGGTTTGAGGGATCCAAATTTATGCCATACTTGGTTAAAATATCATTCCCCACAATAAACCAATTGCTTAAGCTATCATTTTTCATGACAAAAAAATCACATATTGCTCTTACAAAACCATGGTTATATATAAAAAACACTGTGGCTTTGTATTTACCAATGGGGGACAAAAAAGAGCCATAACCTCTCCAGTTTTCAGAAATTATAGGCATAAGTTTTGATTTTTAGTCTTGATATACTGAAGCATGTGCTCTTTCAGATACTACACTTCCTCCAGCTCCAGAATCTAGAACAACTTCAATGCTGGTTCCATTAATAATGACTGGTGTCTTGAGAGGGGAAGTAACAATTGAGCTATCCTCAATGTTTTTTATGATCTAAGCATCCTCAACTGTAGATAAATCATTATTATCAATATCAATAGTATTTAAATAATGAATATCCTCTTCCAGCATCAAGACTTCTTGTTGAGATTCATATGAAATATTGCTGGCACAATCACTTGAAGTATCATCCAGTGCTACTGTGTCATCAGCATGCTCATCTGTTTGTTCCACAAGATTTATCTTCTTGTCAAAAACATGGCCCTTCTTCCAAGGCTTATTGCACTTGAAGCAAGTGTTTGTTGCATACTTTTTAGGTGCAAAAGGGGCAGAAGGTTTACCAACCTTTTCCAGAGGTTTCTGTTGGTAATTGGAGGGTTTCTTCCAAGTGGTTCTAGGAATGAATTTTCTGGCATCATACTTGTTGTTCAGAAGAATCTCATTTCAAGTATTTATGAAAGAAGAAGGTTCTATGATGAACTCAGTCCTAGCCACAATCAAGTCTCTCAAAGACATTGGTAATTTATAAAGGATCCTGTCCTTCCATAATTCAAACTCCATTTTTGGGTCCATTTCCCTCAATATTTTTACAAGTTTCATTAAGAACTCAATAGGTTTATCAGTAGAAGAACTTTATTTAGTTTCCTCATACTGCCTTTGTTGAGCCATCCTAAACTTGGAGCCCCCAAATTGTGCTTCAATTAATTTTTTCCAATCTTCCCATGACTAGTCATTCTCATCTAAGAGTACAGACTCATACCATATTAGGGCTACATTGGTAAATAAAGAAATTAACTTAGACACAATTTCCTCATTTGGGAGTTTGTAAGAGTTTTTCAAGTTATCAATCCTGCAAATGAATTGTTGCCAATCTGAAGAAGAATCACCATCAAATGTTGGGTATTGGTCAAGTTTTGGCCAAATCTTTTGATTTGAAGGAGTCTCCTTAGTACCAGCTTTTTTGTGAGTAAGGAGAAGCTGTAACTTCTCTAATTGTGTAGTAATCTCATTGTTTAATACCTCTGTTGAAGGTCCTGGTGCATCATCAATTTTTGATGGAAACTCAGTGGTATCAACAGGTATTTCCGGAACTAATTTTTCATTAGATGAACTAGCCACAGGTAACCTTTCAGCATCATGTACTATATGTTCCTTTAAAGAAATGTCAGAATATTTTTGATCATTAAACAATGAGTTCAATTTTTCCTCAATGGTTGTTAGTCTGGTTTTCACTCTTGGAAGACTAGATAAACCCTCTTTTATTGTTGCAAAATATAACTGATTTTTATTTTGAAAAGATGAATAATGGTCCTTCAATCTTTTCAGATTCATCTTATCTATCTTGAGCTCCTCGCAACAGGCAGATGCAATATCTTGTAGTTTAGACAAATCATTTTTGATATTTTTCTATAAAGCAACTTTCTTTTCATGGGCAGCCTTGTAATGAAACAAATCATCAGAAACTCTCTGTAACTCACTCATCCATTCTTGATAACCCTGTTCAGTTAACAAACTATTATTTTTCTGAGTCAATTGCATGTTGTTCATTATATGATTTTGTTTAGAAATAAAATCCCTCAAATATTCATCATTAATGTTGACTACATCTGGAGTGTTTCTCAATAAGGAAACAGAGTAACTTTCCAGATTCTCATAAAACTCAGGCTCAAGTGTTTCATCAATAATAGCCATATCAGGATTTATCATTAAAGAAGCAATTAGAAATTAAGGATTAGATACATTCTAAATTTGAGAAATTTGTCTACTGTTCTCAGCCTCTACAGGTCTCACAGTCTCATATCCTCTTCCAGAATTACCTGAAGGAACTGAATCAGTTAAAAGAAATGGTACTTGAGAATAAATAGAGGGGCTTACCAAGGTTCTCTGGGCAATATCATATTATTTTTTCTTTTTCTTCCTCCTTGATAGGGGTGAGGAGGTGTGGGGTTGACTCGGCTGGGTCTTGATGGACCTGTTTGGGGCAATTGAGTCTGTTGAATTTGAGACAGGTAATCCCACTGAGTGTTCAACCAATCCCACTTCCACTTGGATACTTCCAATTTTTCTGGCTGCTGGGGAGCTATTTGTTGAAGATCCCTGGAGAGGAGGAGGTCTCCTCTCCTCTTGAAGAAAAGCATCTATCTTTCTTACCTTTTCCTCTAGAGCATCTACTCTTGACCTCAATCTCTAGTTTTCTGTCCTTAATTCTTTTATGTGTGTTGAAAGGTTCTTTACTTGTTGAGTTATTGGCATCTTTTTTATTTTGAAGCCTTTTGGAAGTTCTTCTGGGGGGGTTTCTTATAGGTCTCTGTTCCTGAGTTTTTTCTACCGGAATTTCCACTTCCTCCATCTCTACATCCTGATTGGGGCAATGATTTATTCATTTGAGATAATTTTCTAGTTAAATGAGAACTCACAGAAGGAGCTTCATCATAATCAATTAAATCCAATTCCTCTTCACATGCAGCAGAAACACCTTGATCAGTCATTTTTTAAATTTAACTGAAATGAGGGAGGGAGAAAATAAGATGAATTAGTTTGTATTTTTACTTTTATTGAAAAGAAAAATAATAATAAAAATAAAATTCTTCAGGATAAAATCAACTAAAATAATAATTGATTTATTAATTCAAAACAATTTAAAACCAGGGTTATAAAATAATCAACTGAAGAATTAAATTTAAATTTTTTATTAACAATTTTATGATAATTATTATCAGGATTTTAAATCAACTGAAAAATAAATAATTACCAGGACTTAATGTCTAATGAAATATTAAATATGAATTTTAAAATTTTATTGTTAGGACAATTTGTCAACTGGAACAAATAAAATTTTAATTTATCAGGACAAAAGTAAACTGAAAATTATAATGAATAATTTTTAAAATAGAATTTATTACTTCTAGGACTAAGAACACCGTTGCTCTATCTCTGTTGAATAAGAAAAAAAAAAAAAATAATAAAAAATTTAATTCCAATTTACTAGACACCTCCCCCTGTAAAATGAGAAAATTGATGCCACTTACAGAGTGCTGAGTAAAACGAAATACATAGAGAATGAAGAGTGAAAAGTAACCACAAATAGTAATTTCAATAATTGCCACGAAATATAAGACGTTTAGTCAATATTTGAACCTAAGTTTTGGAGTGTGGTTTGATTCCTGTTCGCAGAAAAATTATAGTCACATGATATATGACGTTTGTCGTTTTTTTTATTCACTTGTCCTTATAGGTACCTTGAATGGGGATGGTCCCCACAGTCTCCGGCCTCAAGTAACGATGCACCATTAACAATTCGGAAAGGCCCCCAACTCTCAAGTTGGCTTTCAACTCTAGAAGGTTTTCCAAGGGGGTCCAAGGATGGCAACAATTGGTTTCAGAGGAGTCAAATTTGGTACGTATTTTATTATCTTTTCAAGATTATTTACTCAAATAACAAGAGGTAAAGAGGTAGATTACTATTATATTTAAAGGTTTAGAATAACGGTTTTAATGTAAATACTAAAAAAATAATGAATAATAATAAATAGTTTTTTTTGTATGTAATTATATTAAAGTAAGTAATTAAGGAATTTTTTGAAAAGTACAAAAAGTGAGGGCCTTTTATAGGCAAACATGAGGGAAATAAAGACAGAGAATTTACACCATCTACTGCAAGGATGTGAGAAAGAAGCTGACTAAGAAGGAGTATATATATGACATAAGAAAAAATAAATTAATTGGTATGTCAACAATGCCATCATTTTCATTGGTAATAAAGTATGAGTTCCCTAGGACTGTCACAATTAATACAACACATTTGATTTAATTATATTGATTTCAAGGAAATACAGATCTCTCAATGAAGTAATATAATATTTTAAAGGTTTTTTATTATAAATTTATTATTAATTTTTATTCCCAATAAACTGCATTATTAAGCATGGTGTTAGCAAGTAAAAATGTATGTGACACTTACTTAAAATAATTATTTACACTACTTAACATATTTAGCTTAGTTAGTTGTAAGTAATACATAAATAAATATTAAATAATTAATTATTAATAAGAATTTTAAAAAAGGTGTGGCTTCACCTCAGTAAAATAATTGTTTATTTTACCAGTTAAGTCTAGTAGCCTGCTGAAAGATTTAAAGGTTGAAGTGAAGTTTGAGAAAGATTGTCGTATTGATTTTGTGAAAATTTTTGATAGTTTAAAGAAAAAGAAATAAGGGAAAAGAAAAAAAGCTTGAAAGGAGAAAAGAAATAAAATTAAAGGAATTATTGATTTTAAAGATTTTTATTTTAATGAATTTTAAGCTTTAATTTTTATTATTTTTTATTTTTATTTTATTTTAAATTTAACTTTTTAATTTAATTTAATTTAATTTTAGTTTATTTTATTTTTATTTTATTTTATTTTATTTTATTTTATTTTATTATATTATATTTTAATTTAATTTAATTTAATTTAATTTAATTTAATTTATTTTATTTAATTTAATTTAATTTAATTTATTTTATTTAATTTAATTTAATTTAATTTAATTTTATTTAATTTAATTTAATTTAATTTAATTTAATTTAATTTAATTTAATTTAATTTAATTTAATTTAATTTAATTTAATTTAATTTAATTTAATTTAATTTAATTTAATTTATTTTATTTTATTTTATTTTATTTTATTTTATTTTATTTTATTTAATTTAATTTAATTTAATTTAATTTAATTTAATTTATTTTATTTTATTTTATTTTATTTTATTTTATTTTATTTTATTTTATTTTATTTTATTTTATTTTATTTTATTTTATTTTATTTTATTTTATTTTATTTTATTTTATTTTATTTTATTTTATTTTATTTTATTTTATTTTATTTTATTTTATTTTATTTTATTTTATTTTATTTTATTTTATTTTATTTTATTTTATTTTATTTTATTTTATTTTATTTTATTTTATTTTATTTTATTTTATTTTATTTTATTTTATTTTATTTTATTTTATTTTATTTTATTTTATTTTATTTTATTTTATTTTATTTTATTTTATTTTATTTTATTTTATTTTATTTTATTTTATTTTATTTTATTTTATTTTATTTTATTTTATTTTATTTTATTTTATTTTATTTTATTTTATTTTATTTTATTTTATTTTATTTTATTTTATTTTATTTTATTTTAATTTAATTTATTTTATTTTATTTTATTTTATTTTATTTTAACTTTTTAATTTTATTTTATTTTATTTTATTTTATTTTATTTTATTTTATTTTATTTTATTTTATTTTATTTATTTAGTATATTTATTTATTTTTAAAGAAGGTTGAAAAAGCTTTTGAAAAGAAGAAAGAAGAAAAGAGAAAACAGAGCAAGGATTTTTAGAAGAGAAGAAGTTTTTTAGATTTTTAAGAAAAGAAAATAAAAGAGAAAGAAAAGAAAAAAGAGAAGAGAAGAGAAAAATAAAAGAGAGTTCTAAGGTTTTGGTTTTAAAGGATATTTAAGATGAAAAGATTTTAGGATTTCAGGGGCGTTAGAAACATTGATGGCTGATTCCCAGAATGTTTTGTCTGAGTCATTTAGGAAGCCTTCCCATTCCACGAGGTATTGAAGTTTCCCCATGTGCATTCTTAAATCAAGGATACGGCTTACTTCCCACTCTAGATGGTCTTCTACTTTCACCAGTTCCGGAGGAGGTTGGTTCCTGCCCGGGTATGTTTCTCAAGCCAGTTCTAGAAGAGATATGTGAAAAACAAGGTGAATAGCCTTCCATTTAGCAGGTAGCTTGAGTTGAAATGCAGTTTTAGAGACTTCAGAGTTGATTTCTAGTGGTACCAAGCATTTTTGCGCCAGTTTCTTTAATGGTCGAGTCGTTCAAATGTTTTGTGCATCAAGCCATACTTTTTTACCTGGTTTGAAGGAAGGAGCATATTGTCAATGTTTGTCAGCTTGTTCCTTGTAACTTTGAATTGTTACTTCCAACTTTGATTTAATTTCTTCTTGGAGTTGTGATATGGTTCGAAGATTATGCATGGCAGGATGACTAGTTCCTACATGGATTGAGTTGAATCGTGGATGTCTTCCATAAATAGTTTTAAGGGAGATTTTCGTTTCAAAGAATGAGTTGAGTTATTATAAGCAAATTCGGCCAATGGTAACCATGTGGTCCAATTGTCTTGTTGGTAACTAACATACATTTGAAGGTAATGTTCAAGGATTTGGTTGACCCTTTCTGTTTGCCCATCGGTTTCAGGATGATAGGCCATGGAGAGATTCCTTGTGATATTGAGTTGTTGACACAATTGAGTTCAGAATGTGGATACTAACAACAAGCCTCTATCTGAAATGATATCATTAGGTTAGCCATGTTTGAAAATACATATTCTAGAAACTATTTTGAAAAATCTTCTGCTGTAGCAGTAGTTGTGGTTTTAATGAAAATAGACATTTTTGAAAATCTATCTACTATTACTAATATAGCATCAAAATTTTTAGAAAGAGGAAGTTGAGAGATAAAATCCATTGATAAAGATTTCCAAGGTTTAGAGGGAATTAGAAGTGGTTGAAGCAACCCATGCTTCTGGTGACGGGGAGCCTTATTCCTATTACATTCTTAACAAGATCTTATATAGGCCTTGATTTCTCTGGTCATTCCTGGCCAGAAGAAATCCCTTACTATTAACTGGTAGGATTTATCAACCCCAAAATGACCAGCTAATGGAGAATCATGTCAACTATTGAAAATTTATAATTTTATTTCATTGTTTTTTGGTATGACTACTCTACCTTCGAAAACTAATAGACCTGATTCAATATTAAATCTTTTGGCCCCTTGCTTCAAGAGTATTTTGTCTTTTAACCATAAACAATAATTGCCCTTCGACTGAGCTTCGAGGATGTTGGATAGTGGATTTTGAAAAGATTGAGTTGTCATTGAATTAAGTTGATTAGTTGTTAATATTAATTTGTTGAAGATTGATTTCACATTTGCTGGGTTCTTGTCAGAAAATGTGTCCCCCCGCTGTGGTTAAACGTTGTCCCAATGTGACAGTATATCTGGGACAATACAGTTCTTACCTGGGCAATAGGAAATAGAAAAAGGAAATTCAGACAGAAATTCAGCCCACCTGGCTTGAAGCCTGGTTAACACTTTAAAATACATAAAGTATTCCAAAGCATTACAGTCAGTTAGGATTTGAAAATTACTATCTAGGCTGAGAAGAAAAGATTGCCATTTTTTATAACAATTAATATTAGCTAAAAACTCTTAATCATGAATTTCATAATTTAATTCTGCCACAATGATTTTGCCTGACTCAAAAGCAACAGGATGAAAAAATATTGTTTCAGGATTGAATTGAGAAATTATCCCTTCAATAGCATAATTGCTAGCGTCTGTCTCAACTATTGTCAAAGCAGAAGGATCAAAGTGTCGAAGAATTGGAGCTGTGGTAAATGCAGTCTTCAATGCTTCAAATTCGTTTTGTGCTGTAGAAGTAAAATCAAAAGGAATATCTTTTCTAAGAAGAGAATTAAGATTGGAAATAGTTTTAGAGTAATCTTTAATAAATCTTCAATAGAAACTGGCGAAACCCAAAAATCCTTGGAGGGATTTAACGGTTTTGGGCTCAGGCCATTCCAGGACTTTTTGGACCTTTTTGTTGTCCTGACTAAACCATCAGTGGACAACGTAAACCCCAAAAAATCAATAGACTTTTAGATGTAATTTGCATTTATTGTGCTTGGCGTAGAGACCGTGATCTTGAAGATGATTTAGAACCTTTCGAACATAATGAATATGTTCATCCAGTGTCTTTGAGAAAGTTAAAATATCGTCTAATTAGACAACAACAAATTGTTTGACAACATCTTGAAAAATGTCTTTAACAAAATTTTGAAAAGTAGATATTGTTTTACATAATGCAAAAGGCATGACTAAATATTCAAAACTACCAAATCTAGTTTGAATTGCAGTGAGTCGTTCATGACCTTCCTTAATTCGAATAAGATTATTAGCGCCTCTAAGATCAATTTTAGAAAAGAAATTATCACCATTAAAAAGGGTAAGAAGCAATGACATAGGAGGAACAGGATATGCATTCTTCTTTGTGACTGTGTTAAGCTTTCTATATTCAACACACAGCCTAAGGCTACCGTCTTTTTTTGTTTACAAAAAGAACAGGGGAGCCCATTGGAGATTTACTGGCTCTGATGAAAACTTTGGCTACATTCTCTGCGATGCAGTCTCAAAGAACTTGAGATTTGTCCTTTGACAAAGAGTAGACAGGACCTGCCAGAGGTACTGGGTACTGGACCTATTAAATCAATTTGATGTTTGTAGGGTTGAAGAGGTGGTAACTTATTGGCCTTTCAGATTGAGAAAACATTGAGTTAATCATGATAGATTTCTGGTAGAGTTGATTTAATGGCTTCAACGTTGATTTGGTCGTCTTCATTATCTTTGAGAGAACCTGTCAAGGGTAAACCAGAATTGAGAGAGCTTAATTTGACTACTTTGAGGCAATTTAAATCCTCTTTGAGTGAATTGATCAAGCTAGAAGGGTTAGCCAATTGCTCATTTAACGAAAGATCAGATGCTTGCAAGTCATCTGGCAGAGATTTGTCCTCTAGCAGGAAATTGTCAGGCAGGTTGTTTAACACCCTATTAACCTGCATTGAAGAATCAGAAATATACTTAGCGTGTGGGGTGATCAATCCCTGTGACAAATCAATTTCAGGATTCCAATGTGTTAAAAAGTCATGGCCAAGGATGGTATCGTCCATTCTTGATGCCTCCAAGACTGATAATTCTTACTCGAAGGGGGGGAAATTCAGAAAGTTGAAAACCCATAAAACTTTCTTCTTTACCCAATATTTGGATTCCTCTGATTCAACCAAATAAATTGGAGTTTGATCAATATCTGTGAATGTCAGCTTTAACTTCTTGGCAAAAGATAAACTGACAAAAGAAATTGAAGCTTCAGAGTCTATAAGACAACTGAAGGGGGTATCCTACTTAAAAAGAATGAATCTCAAGCAATTTAAAGCAACTCCAGTCCTTAAGACATGGAGGTTCAAGGCACTGGGAGAGATAAGATAGTTTACTTTGCACACAAGTAAGCTATCTACTAGTTTTTTGACCTTGAACTAGTACCTTCTCTTTCCTTAAACTTTACACAATCTTCTAGCTTGTGCTTACCGCCAAAATACATACATAACCCATTATCTGCTTGTCTCTTCCTCTCAGCTTCTTTAAGTTCCCCATTTGGATCCAGTAACTTACTTATATCGCCTGGGGTCGAGCTTTTTGGTCGAGGTTTGTCCTTTCCCTTATCGGGTTTGGATTGAGTTGTCCGTGGGTGTGAAGAAGGTCCCTATTTAAAATTTAGGCCTTGAGATTTGTTAACATACCAACAATGTTGAAGTTGTCCTTGGTAAACGCCGTCAAGTTTGAGGTTCAATCCATTAAATTTGTTAAAGTAGTCATCTTCTGACCATGAAGATTAGGAAGTCCCTTTTTGAAATGATACTGGAGGGAAGCATCATTCCAACCTACTTGAGTTTGAAGTGCTCTGAAGTTCAAAATATATTCAGAGGCTTTACCATTATCACTCATGCAGAGGAAATCCAGTTCAATTTATGCATGTTCAGTTTCATTAGGTTCACCGAACAAGGTAAAGAGTTGGTCTTCAAACTTTTCCCAGTTATTAATGAGTAAGTGGGTTTCTGTCAAAGAGAGCATGAAAAGATAAGGTTTGAACCACATTGCTGCTTTTCCGGTTAGGAATGAAGAAGCGTAAACAACCTTTGATTGGTCGTTATGGAACAGGAGCTTTCAGGTTTGCAAGAAGGGGCGCAATCTATCTGGATGTTCTCCATCAAATTTATCAGGAGATTTCATAGAAGGAGTTTTGAATTTTGATCCCTCCAGAGAAATTGTATTTTAAAGGGTTTTCATGAAAAGTCTCATGAAGTCTTCCAGAGAATTAGATGGTCCAGGCTCCGAAGGTTGACCAGAAGGGTGAGTAGCAGGGGCAGATGGTGCCTCATGAATTGTATCCTCTCCTTCTTCTTCCTTGCTAGAATCATCAAAATCCTGGGGGATGTCTTCTACAGATTGGAATGAATTTCCCTGTTCCCTAGGGTCGAGAGGCTCCAGGGAGTGAGTGCAGGAAACAGGCCGTGTGGCTGTTGGCCTGCCTCTGGCACGAGCCCTAGTAGTAGCCCCTGTAGGAGGAGTGTGTTGAACAGGTTCCATTTAAAGAGTTTAAAACACCTGAAAAAAAGGACATATTAGTGCCAAAGAATGAGAACCACAGAGAATTAAATTATACTGTCACCAGACAACCTATGCACAAGATCGAGGGTGTTCCTGGAAGTGAGATGGAGGGAGCAGTTTAGAAACTTCTTTGAAGCACAGAGGAAATGTTCAACAAAGTTATTCAAAGATTACTCAAAGGAAGAGCTACTGCTAAGAGATATGTTTGATAAGAATTCTAATATAATTTAAAGGTAATATTAATATTCTTAAGATCTCAAAAAGGGTTGGAAAACTCAATAATCAAAGATTTAAGTTTTAGAAATGATTACTGAGAAAAATAAGGAAATGTACAATAATAATGATTTAACCTGAAGATTTACCACTGTTAACTATATATACGTTTTATAATTAAATTCTAAAGAAATATAGAACCACAATCCAACCCCTTTTATATCCATTACTCCTCCTCGCATTGACCTCATACCCATCCATCATTCAGCACACCACAGACCTCCAAAAATACACCCGTTACACCTGGACCCTTCTCATTAACATCCGTTAACCCTTTAATCCTCCACTAACCATCCCCTCCTGACTCACTACCCCTGTTTATAACCCAAAGATACTTAATAAACCTTTTAGCGGAATATTACATTAGCTATTGTGCTGTGCGTTGCTTATCAAAGAAAATACTAAACACACTATTTAGAGATTGACTAATTTAGATTTAAAGTTTAGATTAGCGCGGTTGAATAGTGAGTACACAAAGGAAAGTCACAGTTTCTGTATAGAATTGTTTTCTGCGCTTCGAGTATAGATTTAGACCTCTGTATTATTGATTTAATGAGCTTCTTTTGCCTTGAGTGTCACATGGTGTTTGACACCCAAAATGAAATCTACTTGAACACCCACCTAAAACTGTTCTGTTGAGTGGTGTTCATCCCTGATTGTATGGTTCCTTTGTCAATAGCTTAATGTGTGTTCATTATATGGTGAATTTGAGTACAAGTTTGCAGACTTGCTAACAAGTCCGCCCCCCATATTGTGCAGTGAATTCCACTACCTTTTGTACATTCCATGTGAATGTTTTCTAGACTTTGTCTTACATACAATGCTATTTCTTTATCCTATAATCACACACCAGCCTTTTCTGATGCTGAGCTCAAAGCTTGCTATACCCACATAGAAATGATAGGTCAGCTAATGAATGAGATCAATTCCTTGACTATTCTTGGATTCCCAGCCAATCCTTGTTGCTTCTCAATGCCTGAAAAATTTAAAGAATATTCTAATAGATTTAATAACAAAACTGAATAATCCACTAGCACTTTCCCTATAAGACTTATTTTTACAATATATCTGTACATAGTCCCCATTTCTTTACTATTCCTGTAAATAAACATCCTAAAAATGGAGCTATTTTTTTACACCTGTCTTCAATATTAGTTGTCTTTTAAATTTCGGAGTGCCTATATTCACTCCCTATAATTTATTTAAAAGACTGTAAACCCTGTAAAAAATTGGAGAATAAACTTTAAAAGTTAAATTTTTACCACCTTTACTGTGATAGAAAAATACATGATTTAAATAAGTTATTGAACTGTAGAATGCCCCATCTATAAGTTTTAATTTCACTTCTGGTTGAGTAACCCATTGGCTAAATTCCCAGCTTATTTTGCATTTACATTCACCACAGAAAAAATGGGGGGGTATTGCTAGAAATACCCCTTGCTTGAACTCCGTTGAGCCACAAATCTATGCTTGAATTATGCACACATCATCACCATGTAGGAAATTGTTTGGCCTTACATTTAGTCAGAGATTTGTCACAAATTGAGCTCAAGATGAACCTACATTGATCACCGTTTGATCTTGTAAAATCCTAATTTGATCATCAGTTGAACTCCCTTTGATCTCACTTTGATCTAACATAAGCTTTTGCATATCCAATATGTCAACTATTCACTTTCAAAAAGATTCGTAATAAATTTCACATGGAATATTAGAAACGAAACCAGTAATTTTGAGTAAATGGCTCATCAAAATGATTAATCTACAACAAAATACCATCAAAATTCAATCTGATTACTGAAAACTTTTGGTGAAATGACTAATAGATATTTAAATTGTAAAATAATATTCCATTTCTCAATTTCAAATTCAAAATATAAATCCTCGTTTGAAATGTGAATTTTGTAGATTCCTTGCCTTCCTATATTATGAGTAATATTTGAGGTATTTTACACCTTTGTAAATATGGTGTTGTGCTGCTAGAAATTATCTCTGTTTCAATTCAACTTTATTGAAGCTTGATTCCAGAATGATACATATTTTATAACTATTTTGAGAAAAAAGTCACTAGTAATGAATTTAGCCTTTTATCTGTCCTTTATTAAACCTCACTTAATCCTACTTAAATCCAAATTGACCTACAAAAACCTTATTTGGGATATTTTTTAGCCCAGGATGATTCAAGATTGGAGCAAAATATTATTTTAAATATCCAATATGCCTATTGATTAAATTTCTTCAAGCTTACTTTAAATTCACATTAACATTAACTTTCACAGGAAATATTAAACAAAAATCTTGAAAATATAGTATTTAAAATCATAATAAATATAATATAATATGCTTACAACAAAATTTTCTTTCTGGGTTAATTGAAACAAAAAATTGTTCATTTGTGAAAATAGAAAAAATACTATCCATCCTGAATTTAGAATTCATTTTTAAAAATTTATTGCCCCCTCACTTTCAAGTTTATCATGTATTTCAAAAATTATATTTTTAATAATTTTGTGAATAGTACACCTGAGATATAAACTTGGGGATATCAAAAACTAAAACATCAGCAAATTGAAATGTTTTTTATTGTTATGAATGGAAATAATGATTGAAAAACACCATTAGAGCAAGTTTGATTTTGAATAATAGGCATACTTTCTCATGTAAATTTCAATAAAAATAATTTTTATTCTTACATAAGTTGCGGTGGATACATTTGAGCTCAAAAAGAATTAAAATTGACAAAATAAGACTTCTATAATTCATATTCAAAAATGAAATCACCCTTCATTATCTACCTGTAAACTATTTTAAATTGAATAATTTCAAAGTCAGTATATACTGATGTTATTTTTTCTTCTAAAAAATTTATTATATAGATTAATAGTCATAAACAGTTGACATAGATGTTAAATTTATATAAGCAATCTTTAATTCATAAAATGATAAAACTATCTTTTATGTAAAAAGTGATGAAGGAAAAAAATATTATTAAATTTTTGATGCACTATCAATAAAATTGAAGATAGAGCATATCAAAAGTTTAAACTTAATTTCAATTTTGATATCATCATTTTATTTTATTTTACTTGAGTAGAAAACAGATTTTAAATCTCAATAAAATTTTTAATCCCATTAGTTTGTAGATTTCAACATTTGAAACTATGAAATAAATATTCATGAAAGATTTTTACAATATTTGCCCTTCTAAAAACTCATAAATCCAACTTCAAATCTTCTAACCTTCACAAGTAACCACAATGCATTCTGAAAATACTCTATATTTAAATAATTAAAGTTAAATAAAATTATGTTTTTATTCTTTATTTCAATTTTTGATAAATAATATATATATATATATATATATATATATATAATTGCTTAAAAAGTCTAAGAGGGAACTTAATAGTGGTTTTGGCATTAGATATATAGATTCAACTTTCAAAAAATTTGTTTGGAATAAATTACAAAGACAAAAAGGATATATTTTGATGAAAGAATACTGATTTAGGTTCTCTTAAAATATTATTAACCATTTATATGGAATATTAATCCATGGTTATCATTCTTTATGATATTATCATAGAATTTTTTCCTTTTTTAATATAATGATTTTTAACTGTGTGGTATGTAGGCTAAGATAAGTTTAAAAGATTTATTGAAGATATATATACCAGAAACAGTATAATCTTTAGATTTATAACTAAAACTTACTTTTCTGATGTTTTACATCATTGATAAGTAGCTCATGCATTACACAAGTAAATAATTATAGTCTCTGGAAGTAATTCCTTGTGATATTCAAATTTTTTGTTATTCTTAAAATCATTACTCAAATAAACTAAAAATTTCTTCAAATATTGATTGAAAGAAGGAGTTACAAAATCTTATTTTGTAGTTATAAAAGTTTGAGTTATTTTTCATATTATCAAGTATAATGAACATTTGTAAATTTTAACTTGAAAACTAGTCATCATAGGAAAGTAATACTGGAAGAATCAGATAAAAAGGGTGGAATAAAGTCATAGCACAACAGGAAATGATACAAAATTGTTGATTTTTATCTCATAAAATTCAACATATTTTTAACATATTTTACCACCTTTAGATAATGTTTAGTGGATTTTAACATTATTATAACAAGCAAACTTAACAATGTTTTGATTTTTTTAACAAAAATAAATATTGTTAGATCATTTTTTTAAAAAATATGATTATTTTTATGCTTTATCTACAATAGTTAGTAGTTTTTTTTGCAGAAATTACTTGTTTTGATATTCTATTTTTGAATTTTTTAAGAGACTTCATTGCATTAAAGTTTTGTAATAATTTTTCATTAAAGCATCATATTTTAAATCTAGAGAATTGGTTTTGAAATAATATATATTTTCATGTTAATTGACTCATTATTTTTGGATTGATAAATTATGTTAAAATTGGGATTGCTTATTTCTAGTGAGTGTACATCATAGTTTGTTTTCAAATCAAAGATTAATAAATGGTGAAATTTGGTAAAATTCTAAATATCTTTTAAACCTTTTTGATTTAAATAATGTTTAATGTTATGTAATCATTCTATAAGTAGAACACAGTTAAAATCTGATAATGGTACATTGCTTTCAATTTCTAATACTAAAATTCTATTCTACTTGAAACAATGTAAACTAAAGCTTGGTATCTCATAAGAAACTCACAATTTTCAAAAATCATATTTCCAACTTTTTAAACATGATACACATTAAAATATATTTTTAGAATAATTTCCTAATTAGTTTCAAATACTAGAAAATAATGACCTCAATTTATTTTGATACTTAAACCATTCTGATGAGTGAATTTCGCAATCCTTTAAGTAACATATGGTTACCATTTATACACATATGCATGATTTCTCCTTTTGTTTAATTTTAGCTGAATCTAAAAAGTAAAATCACATGTTGAATATCATCTATAGATAAACTTCTTATATTAGAAGCTAATATTTCATATGAGAAATTTGTTATTGAGTTTGGGAAACATTAATAAGTGTTGGGTATTATAATTGAGCCATTTATTCAAGTAAATAAAAAAGGATGAACTTCTAAATATTTCATATATATATATATATATATATATATATATATATATATAATAAAAATTAATTATATAGTAGCATTTAACCATGTTTTTATACTAATGTCATATAAAAAAGGGATTGAACTAAAACTTTCAGTAAAGAAAATAAAAATAAGATAAGTTAATATTCTTGTTTATATTCTCATATTTTTGAAATGGCTTACTTAAGGGAGAAAATTATTTGGTTTTAGAGTACAAGAATTTCTAGATAAAAATCTTCACAATATAGTTTGACCCTCTCAAAAAGAAAATTCCTCAAATTTTACTATCACATTTTATATATTTGTTAAGTAATAGGAAATGGAGTTATGTCTTTGACAATGAAGCTTTAGAAAATGAAATAAATGATTTAAATTTATAATATAATTTTTGAAACAATAAATCATGTATTCAAAAAAAATTATATATCTTACAATCAAGATAACAGTATTAATTAAACAACTCTAACAACTTTGGAAAGAAAACAAGAAAGAAATAATTATTAAAATGCATAAGTTATTTTTAGAATTTAAGGAAACTTAATAGCTCTACCTGTAAACTAGCCTTAAAGCAGGTTTGGATTTAACATGTGGAAATTCATACATAGTACCCTTCCATCATTAGAGCAGAATAAAATTTATGTAGTTTTATTTTTTTAATTTATAATAGTATTTTTATTTTTGGCTTTTTCATTAGTATAACTATATATTTTTTAACTTTTTTGTTTTTCATAACATAAGTTCAAAGCTGCACATCACTACTTCAAGATGAAACTCCATATAATGTAATCAATGAATGATATATTATAATGAATTTTACTAGAGACTTTTCAAAAATGGTGATTAAGAATACTTATTATAATTTTTTAAATTTTTATTATTATTCTATCTCTTGAAAGGAGATGGCCATATCTCAATTTAATTAGTTTTTCCTCAGAAAAATTTATTCTTGATCTAAATAAAATTGCATCACTATTAACTAGATGTTATTATACAATTTTAACAATTTTTTTACCTGAACATAGTTGAAAGTATGTATAAATTAAAGTGTTTCCACATAGTCTTACTATTATCCCACCATTATTTTCACATTTAGATTTCATTATAACTGTAAAATAAGTTTTTCAATAATTTTAATAATACCTTAATATTTAATAATTTAGTTACATAGTAGATTTTTTATCCTTTTTTTATATGAGGCTTATTATATAAACACCACTTTTATATTTTATCCATTTTGATGTCTGATAATTTAAATTTTCATTTAACTACCCAAATTATATCAAAAAAAAATTCAAAAGTATATTTTTTTAATGTACTCTTTTTGATAAACATATCATTTCTTATAGGTTATTCTTCAACTATTTATTGTAATTAATTACCCACTCATTTATGGTCTATTATTGTTGTTCATTACATGCAGACAAAATAAGGATACTCTCATATTATATTGGAGTTTTAAATTAAAAAGTAAATACTAGTGGCTGGTATTAAATATGAAGTTGTTATAACTAAGTTGAACATTAATTAATTATTAAATGGCATTTTATATTACAAATTTTATTGAATGTATATAAAAATAACACTCAAGAAATATATATAAGATATATATATAACCATTGTATATCAAAAATGAAGTACTTATCAACATGGTCTTTTTAAATGATTTTCAAATTTACTTAAAGAGACATTAATATTACTAATTAAAATTTTATATCAAATACAACAATATTATTCTTTCATTTTTAATTATTTTACAAAAAATTTAAGTTTCAAAGTAATTTAATTCAGTATTTAATGAATGTTTTTGAAAAATATTTTTAAAAATAGAAATAACCCCTCACAAAAAAAAATATAATTTTTTTACTTACAATTTGCACCATATTTCTACCCTAAAAATATTTGTATTCTTCTAACAAAAATATTTTTTAAATAAATTTAAAATTTTTTTCATTATTCAATTACAAAATGTCAAATTTATAATTTATTTTACCTTACTAAAAAATTTAGTTGAAAATTTAATTTTGTATTTCCAAAAAATAAACTTAAATGTCAAAAATTAAAAAAACAAAATTATAAATATAATTATGAGAAAGAGGTAGATTAAATTTATAATATTCATATAAAAAAAATTCATATATTTTATGGTGTTTGAATTTTAAATTTAATGTATTAAAAATAATTATTAAATAACCAAGCCAAATGAAATTGGCTTGGATTTTTGGTATCACTAGCACTTATTTTTTTTCTTATACTCACATTTTAATTTTTAATTTTTTTTTTCTACATTTCTCATTTTTTTTTATGATTTTTAATGTTTTTAAGACGGAAGTTGCTTTCAAACAACTTTGGTCTAACGTTTCTCTCACTTTCCCACCAGATTGCACCTGGTAGGGAAAGTCGCTTCCATTTTAGAGACCAAAGTCCCTTGCAGGGACTTTGGTTTCTCTGTGTGCATTGCACAGCCAGAAAAAAACTGGCTGTGCAATGCACTGCATGCAGCACATGCAACACGCATCGCTGCTGCAAGTAATGCGCATTGCATGCAGCAGAAATGCGCATTGCATGCAGCAGAAATGCGCGTTGCATGCAGCAGCAATGCAGGCTGCATGTGCTGCGCATATCTCATGCAGCTGACTTGATATCAGCTGCTTGAGATATGATAGTGATTGTGCAACGCGCGTTGCACACTGCTTTGGCCACCTCCCAGCCTAGTAAATTAGCTGGGAGGGTGGCAAACATTACAGCAAGCAATCGAAGTCGCTTTTAGCAACTTCCATTGCTTGAAAGAGACACTTCCAGCCAGGGGAAACCTGGCTGGAAGTACTAAATTGCAATGTAAGGGACCCAAGCCAATTTCAAAGGCTTGGGTCATAAATTAAGGTTTCTAAAAAGCAGCCAGTATAAATCTGGCTGCAATAAAAAGTAAATTTTTTAAATAAAATACATAAAAAAATAAAAATTTGTTCAAATAAAATATACAACACTCTTCAGCCAGTAAGAAACAGCCTTCCATTGTTACACAAAGAAACAAAATCAAATGTTTCTTTTATCAACATTGGCCATGTTTCAATATTTTGAACCAAGTAAGATCAGGAAAAAGGTCACGGCAAAAAAATTGCATAATTAAAAGTCTCCCAATTTAATATGGTGCGGAGGTTCATATTTTAGAAATAGGTGGTGCACATTATAGTTCCCTTTAAAAAAATTCAAAAATGAATTAATTTTGGTGCAATGTAAATTTAAATGTGATGAGTGTATGTTTTTTAGCTACGTGAAACATGGTAGCTAGAATTATGTGGCGTCAATTTTTTTTAGATTTGAAATTCAGTGTTCCACAAATGTACATCTGTACAACATGCAGCCAAGTAAATTCTAGCTGGAGTTAGTATATGCATAGGAAAATATGATCATGCTGTGTACAGTGCCTTGGCAACATCATTCTTGGAATTTAGATGAAGTTTATCATATGACTTGGAGAGCTGCATTTTTTTAAAAATGTGATCAGTGAAAATTCATGATATATACATCTGTTTGCCACCCAATTTATTTTTCCTTTCTCTTTCTCACTTACCTTTTTCAAAAATTATCAATCATATTTTTGCTTTATCGTTTTGAATTATTGGTACTATTTTCTTGACCTTATCTGATTACCGGTAAGCAAATTTTTCTTGCTATTGCATTTCATATCATTTTGGTTTGTTACACTTTTTTACACTTTTGACAAGTTAATCTAATGATTCTAATTCTGAATTTATTTTTATGGTATCTTTTACTGTACCCTTTCGATTCATTATAAAATAATTCTTTTTCAGTTAACTTAAAGTTTTTTTATTTGTTTGTCAATTTACTTTTCTTTATTCCTTATCAAAAATGTTAAATTTATTTATCTAACCATTTATTTTTTAAAACAGTGATTATAAAATAAACTTTATAATTAATTTTGATCAATCAGCTACAAATGGAAGAAGATTTTATAGACATGTAAGTTCATGTTTTGCTTATCATTTTTTTATATTTCTTTAATACTTTCTCAACCATTATATTATTAATATGAAAAGTAAAACATCATCTCGTACTTGCTGAAAGCATACAGGATAATGTTTTGCTTTTCATAATAATAATTAGATTGTTTGTACTTTACCTTTAATTTATTGATTTTTAAGTTGTTTCAAAGTCTTGTACTTGCTGAAAGCATACAGGACAATGCTACAATTTAAAAATTAATAATTTATTGAAGTATAACTTTCTAAGTCAATATATTGATCAGAGCAATATTTTTCATTTTATATATGTGGATATCATAATTCCGTAATTTTTTTAATATTACTAGTGTATTGGAGTTATACTTTCATTATATTATTAATATTAAGTGTAGAGCCAAATCTCGTACTTGCTGAATGCATACAGGATAAAGCTATACTCTTTATATGTATAATTTAATAAAGTATACCTTTGAAACGCTTTCTTAATATTTGAAATAAAGAAAAAATAAATAAATTTACTAATATGTAGATATGCTAACTCTTGTATTTCTAATATTGAAGATATGATAAAGTTAAAGGTATCATTGACTGATAATTGAAATTATGTTACTATTTTCTAATTTTTGATTTTTTTCTATTTTAAATCAAAATTGAATTCTCTTAGGATTGAACCATCAATGAGTAATGATTTGAAAAAAAAACGGCCACGGAAGAACTCTAACAATAGGTGGGCGAAAGACATTGTGTCGGCCGGTCGTCTAGAAGAAGGAGAAAAATAGAAGAAGGAATGAGAGGAGGAGAAGGAGGAAAGGAGTATGGGTAATAAAAAATAAAATTTAATAAAATTATTTAATTTATTGAGAGAAAAACAACGATAAGTGAGCTGGGAGGTGACAACAACTTGGTTTTATTAATATCAATATTATATAAGTAAGAGTTCTGCGCGGCAACCAAAATAATTACTATCAGACTTAAAGCAACCTTTAAATTGTTATATAAAATTTTAATTAGAATTTTATTACTAATAAAAAGAATATAAACGTAATATAAAAATTGTATTTAAATTGTTGAGTGTATAATAAGTGATAAGGCTACAGGGGATTATCCAAGGCCCTTTTATAGGCAATGGGTCCTCTGAAGCGCTACTATATCAGTAAATACAATGATTAGAAAGGAATAAAACAAATATATCAAAAAGAGTAAATGAAACATAACAATATAGAGAAAAACATGAAACAATTAATTAAAAGCCCAATTAAGAATCCAATTTCCCCGCCATTAATCCCCAAATCAGTAAGTGACAATAGTAAATAACTAAACAAGAGTGGAAACATAGGAACTATGAGAAATATAATTCCCAACAGATGGTACATCCTGATTAGAGGACATTTTAAGTGAAACAAAAAATAATTTGACGCAACAAAACAATCAATTAATCTCAATTTAGTTCAAATTAATTTATTTGTTTTTTCTAACACAATTAAGGGTCAAAAGAAGCGTCCTTAATAATTGTTTAGTGTCATATGAGAGGTATTAGTTAATATATAAATTTAAGTAATTAATTTAAATATATTATAAATCAAATTTACACTTGTAATTATAATATATGTTTTTTAATTAATTAAATATAAATTTATAATTATTAAATATATAAAAATGCGCCATTATTTGTAGAATATATTATATTATGCTCAATTTAATTGTATATAAAAATATATATAACCAATAAATTTAATGTAACATTTGTATATAATAAAATTCTTATATAATTTCATTATGTAATAAAATATTAAGTTATATTCATTAAATACAAGTTTTACCCACTCTTTAAGGTTTTATAATTTATATATCATTTACTGGCCTCCTGGAATAGCCTGGCTGACACATTGTTACTGGAATGAAACTTTTAAACGCTCTTGGAATGGATACAAACGGGAAGAAGCCACATTTCTATGCACGATCTTATGCAAATAATATGACAGATTGCAATAATTATTACAATTTTTTTCCTGGATGTAGTATTTATAAACCAAAAGGTGTCTTAATACCTAATGTTCTTGTGCAGACTTTTGAAATTCATGAGCTCAAAGAACTAGATATGTTAGAAGCTACGGTGCAATGCATTAAGGATCTTTCTTACTGCGAACATGAAATTAAAAATAATGGTTATCATCAAAGACTGGTGGTTTTGGAAAAATTTTTGGTGGTGGCTTTATTTTAGATAGAAAGAAATCTTTACATATTCGTAAGTATCACTTTTTTTAATTTAAATACTGAATTTTTGAATGATTTTCCTTGCAGATGAATACACTGATGATATTGTAAAAACGGATGAATATAAAAAACGGAATGAAGAGGATTGCAATGTACTTTGAATATTTTTTTAAAAAAATATCATATGTAAAGTACAATGAGGCAACTAATCTTTGCGCAAAACTTGGTATTCCTGGATTTTCAAAAGTTTCTAGTGAAGAAGAGGGTGTACCGTTTGCTAGTAATTTAACTTGGAAATCTGGAGGGAATGGTAATGGGTTCTTTAATGAGGTTTATCTCGATAAGGATGCAAGTGAGTATACTTTAGGAAAATTTTTTCCTAAAGATACAGAAAAAAACACCATTCATATGAAGTATGATAAGACCCAACCACGACAAACAGGTGGAGAACTTATGTTTCCCGAAATTCGAAGTAAAATCAACTTTGAAGCAACTAATGGAATAACAGTGACATTATGGCCTGCCAATATACTAAGGCATTTTACCTCAAGATGTCATGAAATTCCTGGCTTCACTAGGATAGGTTCTTCTATTTAAATCAGCACTAGACTTTTTCATGCTATAGAAAAGCTTAATTTTTTTGATATTGATATTTCAGAATACTTAGAAATTAAAAAAGAAAAATTTAGGTTATAATATTTGATTAGTGCTTTGAGAGTTTTTTTGAAAAGAGATGACTTAATAGAGGAAGAAATAGAATCAGCAAAGTATTATTTATCTAATGTTAAGACAAATCTTAAAAAATCTAGATATATAAATATTAAAAATTTATAATATATATACACAAATTAATGCAAATTTAAACATGATAAATACTGGGAGTAGCTGTAACATTTTCAGTTTTGATAATTATAGTATTATCTATTTTTTTTATTTGTGAAATAAAATAATTTTTTTTCATAATATTATAAGAAAATTTGATTTACTTTTGAGGAAATATATAAGTTGTGAAACCTTTAAATGTCATTTTTATTAAATTGGTAGCAAAGGTTCTAAAATAAAAAAAACTATAATAAAGAATTTGAAATATATTAGCCATAAAAATGTGCTTTTAATGCTACCAAATTAACTGTATAGTATTTTAGGTCAAACAGGCTTATTAATAAAAAAGTTAATAATAAAGAGTTGAAGAAAAAATTTTGAATCAATAATAGATTAAATTGTATTTTTTTAAGAATGTACTCATTTAATTATTTAAATTGTTCTAGTTCTGATTAAAAATGTTACAATCAACGAAAATATTTGTAATAATTAATAGATTATATAATATTAAAGTTAAAGTAACAAAACTAGAGCAGTTATCATATTTTTATATAAACAATAAAATATTTAAGAATTTAATACAAGTATTTGAAATCATATAAGTAGATTTTAAAATCTTTGTTATTGCTGGACTTACAATAATTTCTTTAATAATTAATTTAGAAAATCATGTCAAAGGTTACTTAATAAATTTCAAAGATGGTCACATTTTTGACGAATTTGAAGGAAAATAACTTGAATTATACAAGATATATCATATAGACAGAACTTTATCTATTTAAATGTTGGAATATTAATTTATTGAAAGGCTATGTTTAGCAAAAAAAGGTGATACTGGCTGAATGGAGCTCCAGTGATTAATAAAATCTGCAGAAATAGCCTTAGCAATTCCCGGAGGACTTGGGGTATCAAATTTTAAAGGAAATGGATCACACTTGCCTATAAAAGGTTTTATTAATGTTAAAATATAGTTATTTAAATTTTTCCAAATTATTTCTTCCATCAAATGATTTTTTTTCATGTAAATTAAGAAACTTAACTTCTGATATTACCTCCAAGCAATCAGCTGCTGAAGCCAATCTATGATCTTGAGAGCTCAAAAATAAACCACAGACAACATCGATTATATAGAATGTGAAAGATTGATATCGGTGGTGGGAGTATTCAGAATTTATTTTGTTTAGTGCAGCCTTTTGTTTCTCTCTCATCATAGTCAGTTCAGTATTTTCGTTTTTCTCACTTGATTGTTGAGCTTCACTAGTCTTGCCACTTGATATTGTTGCAGCACAATATTTTGATTTAAGAATGATAATTGACATAATTATATCAATGATAATATTGCTGATTTGAAGAAGAGTTGACATTGATATATCACGGGTTTGAAGTGCAGTGGGACCAACTTCTAAGCCATCAGAAATTGGACTCTTCAGATTTGAAAGGTGAGCTAGAAGCTGAAGACCACCTTCAATTGGACAATCTGAGTTAATGTTTTGATGTGATGGAAGCTGGCTAAATTCATGTGCGGTCAGATAAAGTGAAGATGATATAAGAGATACCCATGAAGAACGGCAGTGGTCACTTGGGATAATTAATCTTATGAGCATTCGGATAAGATTGGATTCAGGGTGATCCGTTTTCTTTGTTGAGGAAAGAATTCCAGTATTTGAACCATCAGGATCACATAAATCTTCCATTTTTTTGAAATCAATATTATCGAGTACCCATAGCTGTGAGCTATCAATCTCAAAAAAAATATTTGCTACAAAAGGAAAAAGAAAAAAGTCAAGACTAAAATTTATTGTAACTTACATAACTCAGTAAGTTTTGAAAGCCAATCTTCTCCACAAGATTTTTCCAATGAAAAGTAAACATTGGAATATTTGACATGGGTTCTTGGGAAGAAGTAGAAGAGCGTAATTTGAGGAGAGTAACAATTTCCAACCACGACCTGAGGACCTTTGCCGTGCTGATTCTACCTTTATAAAAATTATGAATTTTACAGAATTCCTCCTGCAAATCAGATTCTTTTAGAACTGAGGGTGAATAAGTTAGAGGTTTTTTCGATATCTTGATTGGAGTTTATTTCATTGGTAGAGAAGCTTTAAAAGAGGTCAAAGTAGATAATTTAGGAGGTGATGGGTATTGCTTCTTAGAAATGAAGGAATTCGGTGATGAGCTGTTTGAATCATCATCTTTATCAAACATATCAACATTTCTTGAAGAAGATTTTAAACTTTTCTTTTTTTGATGAACAAGCATAGCTTCATATTCTGACAGTTGATCATCGCTATTTTCATCGCTCTTTTCATCATCTTCATCAGGGAGAGGGTGTTTATGGATGGAACAATCTACAGCAGGTGAGTTTCTGGTACAAAATATCAAAAGAAAGATAAAAAGTACAATATGTAAGCAATAAAAGAGATATATGATTGAATTTTAAAGATAAAAGAATAACAATAAAAAAAAAGGAAACAAGAATATACTCATTATCAAAACCTTTGCTTTTTTTTTGAGATTTATTATTTGATACATCAGAAAATTCATTAGCAGAAGCCGGTTTAATACGTCGAACAAAAGAGGAGCCTTGGGATAATCTCTTTTTCTTGAAGCGGATAACAGGTGTTTCAAGATTTTCCTTAGAAGTTGAAGCATGAGTTAAATCTGATGGCTCATCTGTCTCATCATCATCCCTAATGACAATGATTTCATCAGGAGGAATCATACCCTCCTCATAAGCTACAAATATATATAAAGAAAAAAAATATTAATAATCTTATCTACTAATTTAAAAGGAGACAAAAAAGGTGATGAACATACATTTTTCAAGGCTTTTCACATATTGGAGTAAGTCATTACAAGGGTTAGATAAATATGAAGGAGAAGGATTATTGTTAAGGATCTTGACAAGCTCTTCTGTTTTATCTCTAGCCAATTGAAGTAAGTTGCGATACTTAACTCTTGTTATTTCCTGCCTCTCATTTCTAAGTACAGGAGGGTTAGGTGCCATGCCATGTTGCAGACATGGTGCAAGCTCAAAATCTTCAAAGCGAGTATCAATCAGAGAGTGGGATGAAACACATTTGGGTGCTGGAAAATCAAATTTTTGAAAAAAAAAGATATAGAACATAAGTGAAATATATAAATTAAGAGAGAGGAACATGATATACATACAAAGTGGAGGTGTAGGATTTTGTATACTAGACATATTGATTAATGAATATTAAAAAAAGTATTCGATATCAAAAAATTATGATGTAATATGATGAATAATTATAAGAAAATCTATTCTAGAAAATTGAAGTTGATAATTTAATAGGATAAAAAATTGAATAAGATTAAAATTAAAGTGAGGATTAAAGAAACAGAAAACAAAAAGAGGGTAATTTTATATTATTTGAGCTTTTTTTTAACATGTATTATTCATAGTGGGGTAAACTGAGTAACATGCTAAATCACAATCTGTTTATATTGAAGCGAAATTTGATGTAGCTAACAGAAAATACTAGTAATTCTTTGGGGACTTTTAGTGTGAAAAACAAATAATAACAAATGTATATCCCATATGCAAATTGCCACGGGTAAATACAAAATTTTTTAAATTAGAATTTACTCCTAAACAATGGAGATACACTTAATTAGTATATAATATGAAAAAAAAGGATAATCCTTTATGAATATTTGTTAAATTTACTTTCAGATGACAATGCGAGATTCACATATATACTGATATGCCTCATCAAACAAGAAATGAATTATAAATATAAAATTGGTAACATTAGAATTTAAGATAAGAATTTGTTTTTTAAGTGACAGGAGGAGTGTCAGGCTAGGGTGTGGGCACCGTGACCAAACCTTTGATAAACTTGGATACAACTAAGGGAAAAAAAAATTGAATGGTTTTATTTTGCAATATATCTTAGTCTGCACAAGATATTGCATTGTTGTCCCTAACTATACCAATATTGTTACTTTTCAAAAGTTATAGGACTACTAAGTTGATAAAATATTATTATGAATCACCCGATGAAATACCTTAAGCAACATTCAAAATTATTAAAATATTAATATTCAATTTGAGATTTGTATTAGCTAATTTTTCACAACTTACCACAGTTTTGATTAATATAATAAAACTTGAAAAAAATTGTTGAGATAACCTAGAAATGGGTGCAAGAAAATGATGAAACATATGACTTGAAACTTAACTCATACACTATTGATAAACTTCATGGATCCTGATTAATTTCTATCGAAATTAATTTTGAGACTAGCATATTAAATTTTAGCTATGACCAAGTACTGTAAGTGCCATGGTTTGTATTCAATATATTGGTGTTGAAATTAATTTTGATAGGAATCAACAAGTATCATATGGCCCCATGCATGAAACACTGACAGAAACCATCAAATTTATGAGGCAATGAACCTAATAATTTCGATTGAAATTAATATAGACCCCTGCATATTGAATACAAGCCATTTCACATGGACTACACAGACATAGATAAAATTCAATATGCATGGCTTAAAATTATTTTTCATCAAAATTAACCAAGGCATTAAAACATCAATTTTTATATGGTGTACTTGATCAAACCAGTTTATCTAACTGCTTAGCTTACCTATACTTATAGGAATTTTATGCATAGTCCATGTCCATATTAATTTCGATCGAAATTAATGTTGACTAATACATAATGAATACATGCTATGCCACTTACACTTGCCAGGCATAGCTACCATTAAATATGCCAGTATCAAAAATTAATTTCGATTGAAATTAATGAGCATGATAATCATGAATTTCTGGAGTCAACTGCTCATTTTTATGCATGGTGCCTTGCCAACATTAATTTTGATCGAAATTACCTTTGATACTGGCATATTGCATGTATATATGCCTGGAAAGTGTAAGTGGCATAGTGTGTATTCATTATGTATTGGTCAACATTAATTTCGATCGAATTTAATGTTGACATTTGCATATTGAACCCAAGCCGGAAAACAACCCAGAAGATTCTTCATAAAACTTCCCATTAATTTCGATCAAAATTAAGGCTGACCATATACATATTGAATGGTAGTTATATCTGGTCTGAGTAAGCGGAGATTACTTATATTCAATATGTATTGGTCAACATTAATTTTGATCAGAATTAATGAGCATTTTGATCATGAACTTTTTCAGTCAGTTAGTTGTTTCAATGCATAATGGCATGCAAACATTAATTTTGATCAAAATTAATGTTGAAATGATATAATGCTTTTTTGCATGACATGTAAAGGACGGCAAGTATTTTTAAGTATTGAAATTTACTATACATGTTGAGGGTAAATATAAAATTTACATATCCATATTAATTTCTATGAAAATTAATGTTGACCAATACATAATAAATAGTAAATATGCCTGGCTAGTAAAAGTGGCATAGCTTTTTTTCAATCTGCACTTGGCAACATTAATTTCGATCGAAATTAAGGCTCATGATTATCATCAATTTATTCAGTCAGTTGCTTACTGTTATGCATGGTAACATGTCAACATTAATTTTAATAAAAATTGAATTTGACATGCCACCAAGCATTTTTATGTAAGATGAAAAGTAGGGCACTCTATTCTTAAGTAAACACATTACAATGCATATTGAGCATGTAAATATCATTTACACATTAATAATAATTTCAATCAAAATTAATGTTGACCAATAAACATTGAACACAAGCTTTACAACTTACACACACCAGATATAACTACCATTCAATATGTATATGGTGCTCACTAATTTTGATCGAAATTAATGAGCAGTTTTATGAAGAATTTTTTGGGTCGTTTGCTGGTTTGGGTTCAATATGAAAATGTCAATATTAATTTATATTGAAATTAATGTTGACCAATACGTAATGAATACACACTATGCCACTTACACTTTCCAGGAATAGACACCATGCAATATGCCAGTATCAAAAGTAATTTCGATCGAAATTAATGTTGGCAAGGCACCATGCATAAAAATAAGCAGTTGACTCCAGAAATTCATGATTATCATGCTCATTAATTTCGATCGAAATTAATTTTTGATACTGGCATATTTAATGGTAGCAATGCCTGGAAAGTATAAGTGGCATAGCGTGTATTCACTATGTATTGGTCAACATTAAATTCGATTGAAATTAATATGGATACATAAATGTGACATAAAGAGGTATGGACCATCAATTTGTTGAAAATACATTTTTATATCTCATACATTATTTGTTTTTCTTAAATAAAATGTTACTCTATCTCAATATCACTTTATAACATTTACCAAGCTGCTTTGAAAAAAAACAGAATACATAAAATTCAATATAAGATAGCTATATTACACAGAAGATCACCGTTATACCTAAGTTATGATGATGTTGATGCTCTATTAATTGATTCCCGAATCTTTACCAGATCAATATCAGCTCCAACCCCAAGTGACTCACGTTCATTCACAGATAATGCTTGCAAAAATGTTGCTGAATAGCAATTCTTGTGGAGGTATTTGGGAACATTGAATATACCATTTTGTGCAACTGTCCTTTCTGATGACCGTGAATATGTTTTTAATGCTGATTTTCTTTGAGCTGGTGTATGGGCTAAGTCCTTTGTCATCTTATCCATTTTTTTAAACAAATCATTGAGTTCAGGATTTCGCCATCCAGGAATAGCTCGGATAGGTGCAGTTGGGGCTGGTGCTGGGCCTTCCTCAATATCAGAGATGCACCTAGTATCATGAAAAAGCACAACAAAACCTGGCACATCAATGCAGAGATCTCTTGCTAACTTTTAGCGTGCACTAGCAATCTGAATTCCAACTAAATCAGCTTCATAATAACAAAAAGTAAAGTAAAATAAAAAACTTAACTTGGTCGGATAACGTTTTACTTGTGCCCTTGCCCTCTTTTCAATCTTTTCTCTTGCTACCCTTTCCTCTTCTTGCCCAAACAACCTTATCATCTCCTTCCCTTATTAACTACCCATTTCTCAATAACACATTGAGTGAACTGAGGCTTTGACTGATCGATTGTATTCAAGGTGGTGAGCCATCTGGTACAGTAGTCGCATACTATGCTTCCCATGACTTGATTCCAAGTTGATTCTGAAAAATCACGGAAAGTCCAATCAAACGCGAATTTCCAAAAACCTTTTTCTTGCAATTCACGCTCTAAGTTTCTTTTGACAGAGAGTGGGATCGGTGCTCCTCCTTTTAGTCCTCGAGGCTCAGGTGCTGGAAAAAATTCGGGTAGTCGAATTTTGGATCGCAAGAAGGCTATAGAATTGGTTATCAGAAATTGTCAATCAGCTGCAGAATTGGAACGGTTAGAAGATTGGACTTGGGTTAGGACAGTTTGAATGGTTTTTAGTTTGAATTGGTTCCAATCTTTCCAATTTTCAATCTCCAAAGGTGTTGGGCTCGCAGGATATTTTGATATTTGTGTTGGTCCCCCAAGACAATACTTCAGAAAGTGGTAAATATTTCTATTTAGACTGTCCGAGCTCCTGGGAACATCATTCCTTCTAACTAAGCCTCTTACAGCCCTTAACCCCCGTTCTCGCTCATGAGACTCTGCTGAATTGAGTCTGTGTTAATCACTGATACCCATAATGATTGAGGGATTCACTAACAATTCAAATAAGTTAATTAAATTGGTTATTTTTCAATAAAAGAATACACTACAAATTTGAATTACCTGCTCCACTTGTGCTTGCTCCTTGGTTAGGCTGAGCAGATGATGATTGTTCTCCAAAAAATTCCCTCAATACTTCACTAGCCCAATCTCTTCCTAGCTGATTGGCTTGCTGATCAGCACTTTCAGAAGCAGAAGGATGATTGGGATTAAAATTTCTCGGTTCTGAATGAGACTCTTGGCCTGGATTGGGATTAGGTGGTGGGTTGGGATTAGGTGGTACAGATTGAGATGCATCTGGAGGTGGAGGAGTATTTCCAGTATTAGTATGTTGAGGCGGAAAACAATCAGAATCGGTTGGGTCAACAGACATCCCTTCAAAATTATCATCCATAATGAACTGTAATAAAATAAAATAAAATAAAAATAATCAGTTGTTAAAATTTATACCTATCAAAGCTAAAGTAAAAAAAGATACTATGTATATAGTCTTGTAAACGTGTATGTTCTCTTGTCGAAAAAAAAGTGAATAATATATAGCTATCAGCTAAAGTTGGAAGGTCAAACTATTTATAGTAGATGAATGAGCAAGAAGATCATTCATTAAGTAATAATTTTATCATATTTCTCATTATCATGATTTTATTTCTTTCATTCTTACATTTAAGATAAAAATGATTCATTGAAAGCATGGGTTCTCTCGCAATAAAAGCAACCAAAGTAATTGTTCACTGATTTATGATAAGGTAAGTTGGATGCATTGCATTTTTTAATCGAGCATTGAATTATTTCTTTCACCATTTACAAATATCACCAATCCTACAAATTTCCCCAATCCCAAATTAACACAAAGATGTTAGTCAACAGAAAATAAATTTGATTAATTTTTTCACTCACTACTGTCTGCAGTCCAATGGCAGTGACAACCTTGTCTTTGATTCCAAACATTCCTTTTATGTGCTCGACAGTAGCTGCATGTCCAATTATTGCATCTTTCTTAATCACAATTTGAGTTGCTTTGGCTACTCTTACTAACGGACAATGCACTTGTGGGAAAAGCTCATAGGGATCCTTTGATGATTCTTCTGGACAGAGCTCTTTGAAAGGACTTACTATTAAATATATTTGATCAATCTCTTCCTTTGATCTGAAAAGATCATCAATTTGCCCAAACTGGCTATCTTTTCCATAGTAGAATTCAATTGTTGAATTAGCAATGTGTCGATGGCAACTAGTAAACCTCTTTCCATGTATCAATATGCTTGCTACATTTTCAACTACCCAATCTCCACTTTTCTCGGATGGTGTCAAAGCCCATCTTGAAGTTTCTTTTCCCATTCGTGCCCTTACCCATTTAGTAAATAATGCCATACTTAGATGGATCCATTTGTTTTGTTTATCGAGATCAATATGGATTTTTTTAGTCTCACATTGATCATTATCTTCAGCTTCACCAAGATCTAATACCCTAGACTTCCGATACCAATGTTTGAGCATTGTTAGCAGTATCTCTCCTGTGGTAAATATTAATAAATTAGAACAGCTGAGTTATTAAATCATTTCTTACAAACATTACATACGTGGATGGTGATTTTTTGGAATTTCAGATAATAAATGATTCACCCGCTCTCCAGACCAAGTATCTGTACCTGATGGTGGACCAAGACGCTTTATCATTTCAGGATAATGTTGAGTGATATGCAGATTTTGCTTTGCATTAATATTCTTCCAACCCTCTTCAAGGCACTCACAATACTCTAACAGAAATTGATCTAGATCTTTAAGCTCATTGGTCTGTATATTTTTTAATGTCAAAAAATTGGTGATCGAGCATAATGTTACAAGTGACTTGAGAAGATAATATTCTCTTGGTTTATCAGCTGAAGAAGCTGAAGATTCAGATTCTTTAAATTTTTCAAACCAAAGGGGTATAAGTGACAAAAGGAAGTAGAGAGTATACAGCATGTGCCATTCTGCTGCCTTAAGGGATCCTGCCTTTTTAGATCCTACTGATTTTGGAAGTCGTGTTAGCCAGGAAGGTCTTCTTACTTGATCAATCATCTTCCATACAACCTGTAGCTCTGCTTCTGTGATTCGTGGATTACTACTACCTTCATTTTCTTTCTCCTTACCTTTCCTTTTATTTTCTTCATCTCTAGCTGTCTCATTTGATGAGTGAGATCCTTCACTCTGTGATATGCTAATGCTCCTTTGCCTTAAGTTATACAATGAATTCCTACTGTCACTGCTGTGAGACTGTATTGAGGCCACATCGCTATATGGAGGAATAAATTTGGAGCTGGATGACCTACTCTGGCTTCTTGATCGATTTGTTCCCAATCCTTCATTATCTAGTCCATTATGACTTGATGACTGTCTTGAACTTGTACTTCTTTGCCGCATGTGCTGTCTCGTGTGTCCTGTATCATCATCATCATTATTCGTGGTGCTTAAGCTACTTCTACGTTTTTTCGAATGTTTGTGCAGTGAAGTATCAGAAAAGAAATCATCATCTTCTTCTCTTACATGCCAATTTTTATCCTTTTCCAGCTTTCTTTCTAGATCTTTTGCTGAATTTTGGATTTGAAAATAGCTTAGACTGTGATCTTTTAGGTTTCCAAGCATATGTGAATGCATAACATCAATTGAGCAATATTCAGTTGGACGCCAATATTCAACCATCGTACCCCATGATTTTGAACAATTGATACACGCTCCCAATGTGACTTAGAATTTTTCCACTTTGTTGCCCAGCACATATGATCCTCATGATTCCGTAATTAAAAATTTCCCACATTCTTTTCACTAATTTAATCTTTAGAGATATTACAGAAACAGCAGAACATTTTTGCAGAGTGACTCGAAAAGCCAGCCAATTTTCGTATTGCAGGAATGTCACCTATCAAAGAGAACAATGCAACTCTTAATTTCTGGCCTCGTGGATAAAGATGTGTCTTTTCAATCAATATACCATCTCATAGAGTTTGTAGATCATTAACCAGTGGTTTTAGAAGGTGATTAAGCTGTTCACTTGTGGGTTCTGTTGGTCCGGGTATAATAGCATACAAAAAAAGATTTTCCATTTTGTATCTATCTTCTTGAGGTAGGTTCATACACACCATCATAATATTGCCTACAGACTTCTGATGAACTCCAATCCTATTTGCACCAGGCCTAAACCAGTCGACATATAAAGTAAACATTAAGTTGCCTGAAGTTATCGTATATTCATCATCATTGCTATCCAGAGCTGGAGTGGTTATGGGAAAGTTTTTCCAAATTGAACCATCACAAACATCCTTCATCAAATCACACTCTACACGTTCTGCCACAGGGGTTTTCTTCTCAATCAGAAGCTCAAATTTGAACAGTTTGATCTTTTCCTTAAGCCAGTCGATAAAAGAATGGTGATGAAATGTTTTAAGAGATAAGTATATTACATGTTCTTGATGTTCCTCCATCAAATACAGCCTTTCATCACATTTAACTGCAATTTGTCCTGCTCCAAACATTTTTAAATAGCGCTTTGATGATGAAAGAAACGGTTGATTGCAACATAGTATAGATGGTTGAGATTCAGAGTTATACTCATAAAGAGCAAAGCATTTAGGACAGCATGTTTTAGTGAAAAATGATTGATTGAGCTTTAATCGACTAAAAACTGTATCTATCGAGCATGGGACCAGGCGGACAATGCTATCAGAATCCAGTATTCCACTATCACCTAGAAGTTTGAGCTTCTTAATTTCTTCATCCAAAAATTGAGTACAACCTTCTTTGCTCAAATGATGAATCAGAGAAAGCTTTGCTGCCTGCCACATAATTATTTGGCTATACCGTTCCCCAAGATTTGAGTTTCTAGAGACTGTTGAAGATACTTCTGCCCCCAATAGCAACTGCCCCTATGTAATAAATCATTGAAACATCATAAAGACTTTAATTCTCACATTGAACTATAGATATACAGCTTACTGTTTCTGTGGAGCGGGAACTTCCAATGTTAAGTGGATTGTTGGAAGAAATAACCATCTGGGCCTTCCTATTTCTTTCCTCTTGATGTTTTGCATAAGAATTAGATCTTTTGAAAGCCATACTGACTTCAAAGGACCCAGAAGAAGTTTGATACTTTCTATTGACACATCCAAGATCTTGACATTGACATACATGAAAAAATGGAGCATTTTAATTGTGATAATTGTAGGAATAAGCTAGCTATTGGAAGTTACCGATTGAAGGTATTCGTTTTTTTGAAAGGCACTAGCTAATATAAGCTACATTTTTTATTAAAAGAATATGATGGAATATGTGTTGAAAATATTTAAGTTTAAATGTTTAATTTTTAATCAGATAAATTTTATATTAATTAAAAGTTATGCAGTCTACTTTATTTGTATTCTGTATACTCTCTGCATTTGTACAACAATGCATGCATGTTTATCAGAATATTTTCTATCATAGAAAAAATTCTGTTGTACGCACAAGCATCTTAATTATTTTTCTATCAAATGCCTTCTGAGTTATATCTAACTATCCTATAATTATTTGATTTTGATAAAAATTCTTAGTTATGGACTATAAGAAAAGTAATCCATATTTTTAACATAATTATTTAAAAAATTACCCCAAAAATCAAAGTTAAACCCAAAAATAAGGTTAATATTTTGTAAAAAACAATCACAAACATATTTCTTTCACTTTGAAAATTGGTCTGTACTAGGTAGAATTTTCTATAAAGAAAAAATCAAAAATACTCAAATAATAGATGCTACAAAAGTGTAAACCTTAAAGAATTACATAAAAGCTGAAACCTTGTATAACTTTTCATACATAAATGTGATGAAGTGGATCTCTAGTCTATTAATTCAGGTTGAACAAAAATTACTCAATAGAATATGTATTACTATCATATTGGACCAAAAATAATTTTTTGGTAATCAAAAAATGAACATAGCCTCACATTTAACAAATTATTTTTGTGGAAGAATTTTTTGAAAAGAAAAAAAAATCCGTTTCTTAAATGAGTCTGCTTTTATCACATAATCATTCTCTTTATTTTATACCATTCCTTTTGAGTTCAAGTTGCATATAAAAATATAATTTATGAATATTATAATTCCATAAAGTTGAAATATTTCTTATTCTTAATTTTTGTGATATTTCTCCTTAAATCAACTTTGATCATAAAGTTTTGGAGCTCAACAATTTATCCTTCCTCTTTGTTTAATTTAATTGAACACTTTCTTAATCTAATTATTTATGAACCCTAGTAGCTCTTACTTTCCTCATGGAAACCTGCCCACAAACACAAGAACACTTAATAGAATTTTTAATGAGACTTTGCCTCCATTCAATTCTCACTTTTGTAGATCTATACACAATTTTTGTTGTTCACTTTTGGATATGTAACCAGAATCAAATGGATGGAAACAAAACCCTACTGAAGAGCAATTAGACAGATTTTTATCATTCGACATGAATTCTTGCAACATTGCCTTTGAACTACCTCATCCAGAATCAAATTCAGCGGTTTCGGAAAAGTTTCCACCAATTTTCCGTGAATCTTTTATTGAGCACCTTCGCATGTGTGGTTTCCCAGGATCAACTTTTGCTTGGAACCTAGATTGGTTTGACAAATGGAACCAGGTCTTCGCAAATATTCTCATTAAACACTGGGACAATGCCTTAAAAACCAATAATTTGATTGCATATCCAATTGACTCAACTCAAATTAGCTTCTCAAATCAAATAGGAGTTCTTCACCGTTGGTTTTTAGGTCATGCTGATAGATTAAGACTTTGGAAGGATTCTCATAGCTCTCAAGAAATAATCAAAGTGAGAAAGCATAAATATAGAATAAAAAAAAAGTATGAAAATCCCTTTTTTTTCAACCGTTTTTATTTATGACCTTTATTTCAAAAAACAAAGATTCTTAGAATTCAGTTAACCAAACTAAACTTCTTAAACAACTTCCACATTGTGAAACTTATCACAACCTTTTCACAAACATCAAGTGTTGTTCAGACACCAAAATTGATAATGATGGATTGTTAAGACGTATCTTAATGCAATGGAGGTCTGAAGATTTTTCTAAAGTTGCACAATATCTTGACCAACAACACTTTGATATTCGAGATAATTCAACCTACTCTGGAAGTGTGCTAAAGGACTTGGCCTTGTACAAAAGAATCAGTTTGGTTTCAACATTATCCCCTAACCTTAATCCTTCTCATGTCCCCCGGGGTTTGCCGAATGACTGTTATTCTCCTTTATATCTTGCATCTCTTAATCCTCAACAACTCAGACTTTTAAATCCTCAAAATCCCATAAATTTACCTGCTCTCCTTGAAATTCTTTCTTCCTCTAATGTGAGTGATTGACAAACTCCCTTAATAATAGGTTTGCACACTCATACTCCTCATTTCCACTGTTTGGGACACTTAGCCTTGAAAACAAAAACATAATTTTAATGATTACTATTATCATTAAAATTTATAGAAATGAAATTTGGCTTACATTGTTAGCTCCATTTTTTTCCTTTGAATCTTATACATGCTGAATTCTATACTTCCTTGTACAAAATAATTCAAAACATTTACTTCATTTTGCTGCCCCATTCTATACAGCCGATCAACAGCCTGTTGCTCAACTGCTGGATTCCAATTTGGCTCCTATTTCAACATTGAACATATAAAAAATTTAATATTTTTGTTCTTAATATGAAATAAAAGAGATTGAGCTCACCATTATATATACATTTTGAGCACACCTGAGATCTATACCCACTCCTGCAGCCTGAATTGTTCCAACCAAAACTTGGCAATTTTTATTAAAATGGAATTCATGCATATTTTTGTCTCGCTTTGTCCTGCTGAGTTCACCCGTAAGCTGGGTATACCTAGTATTGTGGTCATCTAAAGCCATTTTTATTCTATTTTGAAATATTAGAAAATTGTTTTTAATAAGCCAACACAATTTTGTAAAACAATTCATTATAGAATCACTTAAATCTGCAAAAAGTCTGCAAAGTTGGAGAATATAACAGCTTTTGGAAAATTTATACCCCTTTCACCAGACAAAAAGTTTTTTAAGTGGCCTATAAGATTACAAATCTTTGCGGAATGCTGCCAGGTGAAATCAAAAGTTGGAGTTTCATCCAGATTTTCATAGATTGGATGGTTGCAGAATTTTCTTAAAATCATCAGCTCTCTTAGAAACTCAGATGAGTCCCAAGGGAAGTCAGTGCTTCTGGAGGGCCCATATCACTCAGTGAATCCTTCTTGAAGCACATCAAGTTTAGACCTCCATGGATCTGCTAATTGAACCGATATCCCCCTTTGAATCTTTTTTGGAAGAGACAAAATTGCATCCTTTGTTCTACGTAGGCTTATGACTTTCATTAAGTGATTGATTGATTTAATAGAATTAGCCTTTCCTTTTTGCAAACCTGGAAAAAGGAAATTCTTCCATAACCAGTCTTCTTGCCACTTTTCGATTCTAAGAAAAAATATGAGACTTTGAAGGTCAGTGGGCCTGTTCTGGAGTGGAGTTCCAGTCAAGCATAGTCGGTGTTGGGATTCCAAGTCAAATATTGTTTGAGCCCCCAGCGAGTAAGGATTTTTAATGTAACTAAAATAATATTTATAAAAATTGATTATAAAAATTAAGTTTTAAGTTTTAGATATAGAAATGGGCACTAATTGAGCTTCATCTAAAACAACTCTATACCAAAAGAGCATTTGAGTCACCGGTATTTTTTTTTGGCTTTGATTTTTTGACATCGTTGGGCTAGCTATTTCATAGGTCGTTAAAACAATAGCAGTGTCCTGTAGCTCATTGAAATTAGTATTTTGACAATCCTTCCCATAAAGAACCTTGAAAGGAAGCGCATTATCTTCAAAGTGCACACTTATTTCATTGATCCAATTTGATAGTGTTGCCAGGGGGCATATAATCAGTGTGGCTGAACTCCGATTAATACCTTCTTGATTTTCTGATACCTGGAATTGTCTTGCTTCACCTTGAGTTGCACTTATAAGAGAAAGAGTTGAAAGTGTCTTTCCCAAACCCATATCATCAGCAAGTATTAACCCCTTTCCTTCAGGCGTTAATTGATTGTTAGGAAACTGATCTTTATAGTCATCGAATCCAGTTCTAAGCCAATGGTTGTCCTGGTGCCTCCACATGATATACTACTTTTCCTTTAACATTCGTTCATTGTCAATCATAAAAGTTATTGCTTGAAGTTGATGTGTTTTGAGAACTGTTTTGATTCCTCGGATAAGTTGATCAGCTTTCCAATCTTGAGTACTCTGAGATATTTGGAAAGAGCCTTCAAAAATTACATGCGGGATATTAAAAAAGATAGTGGAGTCGTAGTTCAGGATTGGACATAAATCGATTTGTGCAGAAGAAAATGCTTCTTTAGCAAGACTGATTAGTGGTCTTGAAGAAAAGAGGCATCCGCAAAGTTGATACTGATTACCAAAAACTGGAACCAAGTAAGCATGAAAATAGAAAGGCTTCATAGGATTCAAGGCACTTCTTTGGTTTAAATGGTGAGATCCAGAGCCAATGTCACCCAATAGTGGTCCAATGTGCTGACTCTGCACTTGAGAAAGATTACCGACAAGGGTTGGTTTTCTTTCTTCAAATAGTCCAAAAATATGAACATTCGAATGGCCTCGCTGTAAAATTGTGGGGGTCAGTGAGTTTTGAAATCTTGAAATTACATTCATATAAATTTGATCGATTGTTATTGAGAACTGTCCAACACATCTGAGACTTGACATATTAAGTAAGAATAGTATCTGAAGATAGTGGTTGTTAAAAGATGAATTGAAGCAAAAAATGAAGAATCAGTTTTGAATAAAACGACAAAATAACTTTTTAGCATATGCTATGCTAAGCTCATAATTCTTTCACATGTATTATTATTATCTTTTTAATAAATATTGGAAGTAAATCAATGATAACTGAAATGAATAATATGGCTTAAAAATAAATCTTGAGCCTATAGAGTAAATTTTTGTTTGTGGAGGAAGAAAAATTTTCTCAATAAAAATGTGCTTTATTGTTACATTATAATCACAAAATAGAATAATTTCACTCTTATTACACTTATTTATGTTTCTGGCTAATAGTAAAATGCTTTAGATGTCAGTTCAAAATCCAAATTGAAACTACTACCTAGAACAATGTCTTGATACTAACATACTTTTTGTAAGTCTTTGGACAGACACTTATGGTGATCTCAATAATATTAAAATTGATTTGAATTGTATGTTTTATCAAATATCTATGTAGTCTAGTGTAATAATTGAGATACTACAGTTTAACCTTCTGTTACCAACTTGGCAAGAAAATATATGTAGATATTCTTAGAACGAATATCAAATTTTGCTTTCCACAAGATGGGAAAGTGAATATTATGATATGTTAAGTGATATGTTCAAGCTTTGCTCAATCTGTGCTCAGCTCAAAATCAAAGTAATCACCAAGCTCCAAGAAACCTGTGATTGAGTTTGGTTGAACCTAGGTCTAACTGATTACCAAATCTTTGTCCAATTAATTTAAATCTGGTTTCAAAATGAACTCCCAACAGCCTTCCAACAGCTTTCCAACCACTTCCCAACATTTTTAAATGAGGGGTATTGCTAGCAATACCCCCCCAAATATTCTGTGGTGATTGTAATCATCTCCTTTAATCTGTTTACCTATTTCATCATTTCTCCTCAAGAAATGAAAATATAAGATTCCATTTCTCTCTATGCCCTCATGTGAGTGCTTATTCCTGTTGCCTGTTCAGCCATAGTTCTCCTAAATTCCGGTTAGTGCCCTCTGCCTTTAACAAAGGCATCAAAGCCTCCTGTGAGTCTTCATAGAAAAAAAACCTTAAACATAATTTGTTAGTTTAACCTCATCCCAGAGGTTATTCCGGAGGTTATCCTGTACTACTGGAGAGCCCCTTGTGTAGAATTTTTTGATCTGATCTGTGGCTACACATTGCTTCCATTAAGTACCATCAAATTCCTACTGTAAATAAGATCCTCCAGTTATTTGCCTCCTTATCCTATAAGGACCATTCCATCTGTCAGAAAACATTTTACCCCATTGGCTTTCTAGACTTGTATTATAGACCAGAACCAATCCTCCTGGGTTCAATGGCTTCCTCAATATATGTGCTAAGTGCTCATTCCAATTTTAACTTATTTTTCCTGGATCTGCATCATTCTTTTATATGCCTTCTCCACAAACTCATCTTTCCTAAAATTTGTGCTACAATTGCTAGAATTAAGTCTTTAGTCAAGCACACTTGATCCCAATTGCATCCTAGAAATGATCCAGCCTCTAGATCAATAGGTAGTACCGCCCTTTGACCAAACATAAGTTTATATGGTGAAAACCCAGTTGTCCTTTTAATTGAAATCTATCTGCAAACAAAACTAATGGCAAATAGCTCTTCCACTTTGCGCCATTACTTCCACATAAATTAACCAGGGCATCCTCTATAACTTGATGCCCTCTTTATACCATTCCAACTGCATCAGGATAATATGGTGTTGCAACTTGTTTCTTAGCACTTATTTCTTTGACTACATCTTGGAATTCTCCAGAAAATCTAGTGCCTCCATCCACGGTCACCATTTTCATTACCCCATACCTATAAATCCATTCTCTCTTTAAGAATTCAGATACATTACTTGCCTTAAGGTTTACCAACAGCACTGCTTCGATCCATCTTTATAGATCATCCATGGCTAATACCAAGTATTTAAAGAGTCCCTCTTTTATATGAACTGCATCTAAACTGATCCTACCAAAAACAGTATCTTTGCCCATTTCTCTACCTTTCTCTTTTGGCTTTCTGTAACACCTAAGCTGACATTCCGGACAGGATTTAACCCAATCTCTTACCTTTTTCTTCATATTGGGCCACCAGAATCCTTCCCTGACTCTGAAATATGTCTTATCTTGACCTCTATGACCTAAATTCTCATGCAACTCCCTGAGTATTTTCTCCTTCCTTTCCCTAGTTTGAATTACTAACTGAGGAGACAAAGACTGATTCCTCCATAACTTTCTATATTTAATAGAATAAATTTTAGCCTGCTTCTTGATATTGTGCCTAACCTTGTCATCATAAAATCCGGTTGACTACTATCTTCCAGATATAACCTTAGCAATTCTGCTTCCTCATCAGCAGGTGCATCATCTTCAGAATACTCTTCACTCTCTGAATGAGTATTACTATCTTGACTTTCCCTTGAGTTTTCTTCATCATCTGGCTCTTCCACTGTCTTATCTAGAGCACTCCTTGTAGCTACATTAGCTTCAGCATTTTCTAAATTCAGTTGCAGATTAACTTTGCAACAAACATCCTTTGTGTCATAATTACCTAGTTTTTTGTCTTCCTGGACACCTCATAATGTAACTAGTTTATTGTCTATGTGGACTCCTAATAAGGTTACTAGTTTATTGTCTTTGCAGAAGTGTCTACTAAATCCTTCATAAAAATAATCTATCCCATTCACCCATCTTTTATCTTCTTCAAATTCCTTGGCTTCTGAGTCTTCTTCACACAACAGCCTTCTGGATAATAAATCTGGCATTGAGAAAGACTTCTCTGACTTATGCACTAAGTCAAAAGAAAATAAGTTAATCTGTGCTACCCACCTATTCATGGGTACATCTGGAAAACTGGGGCTACTACTCATTTGCACCAACAATAGCACATCAACCTGCAACTCAAAATGTTGCCCCCAAAGCATCCAGTGTAGCTTCTTAAATATTTTCACTAGTACGCATAACTCCAGCTTAAACGGAGAGTACCTAGATTCCACTTTAGTAAAATTCTTATATTCATAAAGGAAAGGTCTGTTGTTACCTATCTCATCTTCCTGCATAAAAACTGCGCCTACTTCAGACACACTAGAATCCACTGCTAGAGTAACTTTCCCAGAGCCTGGTCCATATTCTGACCTTTTCAGAAGAATATCTTTTACTAAAATCATATTAAATGACTCTATTGACTCTTCACATTCCTCTGTCCAATCCAATACAAGATATTTCCTTGTTAAGCACCTTAAAGGTGAAGACAGCAAAGCAAAATACCAAATAAATATTCTTAAATATGTACAAATACCTAAAAACCCTCTAACTCTGCAGTATTTCTTGGTCTTGGCCATGTAAGCACCTTATTCTTTTGCTTTTCAGCAATGATCCTCCCTTTCTTGCATACCACATATCCCACTATATCTAGCGCTGGAAAACAACAAGCAAAATTGGATCCAGAGATTGTTCATACTACCTCCTCTATCCTAAATAGCATTTTCTCCAAGGTAATTGCATATTCTCAAACAGACCTTCTAATATACAGATCCTCCTCTAACACTTCCCCATCATAATCAATGGCTGGTCCTTTTATACTTCCATCATAAATGAAAATTCCCACATGCTCTTGAATTTGGTCCTGAAATATCCGCATCATCTGCACTTGGTTACTGCCACAGAATATGTTGCATCTTGTGGTAACCTTGTCAACCTGAAATGTCCCAGTGGTGTTTCAAACATAGTCATGGGCCTGAATGATTTATCCTACTCACGCTCAATGTATCCTCCCATGATATCACCTAATCCATAACATGCGTGTCCTGCGAAAGAATCCACGAACTTTTCTGGAATTGGTGGAATTCCTGCGTCCTTTACTGTAGACTTGTTCATCTCCCTAAGATTGTGAACAACACTCAATTTACCACAGCGCTTACTAACACAAAACACTGGACTTTAATAACTAGACATAGACTTTTTATACAAACCAGACCTTAGCCTTTCCCTAATTAATTCCGTATACTCTTTTCTTATAGCCGCTGGTATTGGAAAAGCCTTCTTCTGGCACAGAACATGAGGTATAACTGGAGCAATATAAGTTTTACTGTAAGAGTGTTTCAAAAAACCTCTTTCCTCTTCAGAAAACACAATAGCCTTCTCCCTAAGAACCATATCATGTAACAACAACTTCTTTTCTTTCTGAGATAACCAATTTTCTGGTCCAAAATTAACTATCTGAAGACTCTCCATTTTTATTCTACTGGTAGGCATAAACTCAGGCGGAAACTTTGTTAAAAGAGTAAAATAAGGATTCCTAGACAGCACCGGCCTCTGCAAAGGAGGATTCAAATCCGGAATTGTTACATTTACTGGTTTAACCTTGACAGCTACTGGATTATACTTTGATTCAAAACAGCGCTTTCTGCTAGCTTCATTACCTAAATTCAAACCTTTTCTAATATAACTACAGGTTGCACCTAAATCCTGTTTTTTTCTTTTCTTTTTAATATAAGTATAACAAAATTCATAATTAAAGAGATCAAAAATCCTAGGTATAATACATTCTACTGTAGTATTACCAAGACACCTATGAAGTACCACTTTACGTATCCCCTTTGGTTGGACTGAATGGTCACTATCCGGGTTCTTCTCATCCTGGGAGATAGTAATACCAAAAATTCCAGTCCCTAATTAAAATATTGGCGCCCTCCTAGCGGTCTCCCCATCTCATCCTCTGAGACTTCCTCATAAATCTCTCTTTCTTTCTCCAATCTTTCAGCTCCATAGTACTTAGTTTCCCAGCCACCATCTTTAGGTGCTACTAAGACTTCTGTCACTGGAATACCATCATCACCCATAATCCTTATTCCAATAGTCTTATTCAAACAATAATCAATAGTTGAAGAATATTCCATTAAAAATGGTGTACCTAAAACTGGTTTAACTACACCCATTGGAACATAAAAATGAACATCTCTCATTGCTCCTGCAACTCTAGTTTGTACATACTCTTCCACACCTATAACAGGAAACCTACCTCCGCCAATTTTTGCAAAAGTGCCCTCACCATCCTTTACAGGAAGACCTAGCTCCACAGCATCATCCACCAAAACTACATTAATTTGTGAACCTGTATCCACCAACACTCTAATTTTCTTACCATTTAGAGTAATTGTCAAATACCCTAAGGGACCTGCATAATGTGGTTCCCTAGGCAATCCAATAACTGGCTAAAATGACAGCTCTCATACATAATTCAGCGCAATTAGAAACCCTTTTCTTCCTTCACTTATCCACAATCCCATTTGCTACATCTGGTACTACTGCTGTCGGAACCCCCAATAGAACTGAAACAGTAGTTTTTAGAAATTGCACAATTAAATCCTCAGCTGCCATAAGAAAATAAGAGTGAGCTTGGTGCTGAATTTTCCATTTAGATTGTGTCACCTTCACAGAAGCTTTCACTCTTCCAGGTGGGTTCTTTGGAGTATTATGCCTTGCTCCTGGAATTCCTTCAGCAGGTACTGCCCTTTGCTGTACTAATTCTGGCTCCTCCATTTTCACAGGCTGCTCTTCTACCTGATGAAACACACCATACCCACAAAGTTTCATACCATCCATTTCAACATCTTATATAGTTACAGGTGTATTCTCTCTAGTAGTATACCCTACTTCCTCCATATCCTCTGGATTTACATACCTAGCACCAGCTCTTCTTGGCCTACTAATTGTTGGTGGGGCCATTTTTTTATGCTTTGCTGCAAACATCTCCAGACAGGCTATAGTAAGTGGCGCTGAAACCACTCCATCTTTTACTTTAAAATTCCAACACTGTGAAAGCAATTGCAAAATTAACTGATTTTACATCCTTACCTTTATCTTTAGCTTCAGGATCCTTTCCCTTGCTTGACTTTCCCTCCATAAACTTCTTATTAATATGATTGATTACCATGGCTTGCATCCCTCAATCCTTGTCTTTAAAAATCTTAGTCCCATTTCCAACATAAGCGTAGTTCCATCTTTGTAAACTATCCTCTATTTTTTATCCTTTTGAAGCGCATTGCACCTCATCCTAGTATGCCCTTGTTTATTACAATAGTAACATACCATAGTATCAAAATGCAATGGTTGGGAAGGACTCTTGGGCCTAAAAACCTCCTTTTCTTTTCTGCTTCAATTATTTTCTTCTCCAATTTGTCAATCCTAGACATAACAGAATCTGGCTATTTATTAAAAACTTTAGCTTTAGGAGACAACACATGAGGAAATGATTGAACATCAGACACATCCTCATCAATTTCCTCATTATCCAAAGCAACTCTAACTGCACAGAGCTCAACTCAACTCAACTTCATTTCTGCTTCCACTTCTGTCTCTACTTCCTCTAATAGAGGTTACTTAAAATTACTGTCCCTATTCTTGACTAACTTTCCTTCATTTTCCAGTTGCCTCTTTTCCCAGTCTTCCACTTCTGGTGCTAAGGCTTCACAAAACCAGGGTAAAGCTGAATTTGTATCACTAAAATCTTCATTAATGACACAATACTTGACCTTTTTATCAAATTCTTTCCTGAAACTTTTAAATTTCTTAGGGTGTTGAACACCCCCTCCAGATTTGGCATTTTTTACCAGGACATCTAGATCCTTAATTGTGTAGCTAGTTTCCTCAGATATCTTTGGCCATCGCTTATGCATCTGTTCATTTAGCGCTGACTAATTCCGCTCTTTGTGATCCTTTAAATCCTTTATATTGTACTTGCACTTGATTACTACAAAAATAAATACTTGGTGCACCATATCATATTTGGTTGCTCCATGCACTTCAGCTGCTTGTTCAAACCTATTTAATAACTTCTGGGTATTGATGCCCACAAATCGCAAGCTTTCATCTTTACAGCTTATAATTTCAGTTAACTTCTGTGGCAACGGCACAAAAATTGGGCTATTTAACCCTCTTGTGAAATCCCTTAGATTTAGTTGCAGTAGGTTCCATCATCCAAATGAAAGTTAAAACGGAAGAAAAAATAAGCACAAACTTGATAGTTCAATCCGACTATATCCACAATACAGCCCTTGATATCCTCTTATAACAGCTATTGATCCACTCCTTGTAGACCCTACGACTCTTCCACTGAAGCTCCGGCTTGATTACGCCTTCTTTGAGAAACCCTGAAAAACAAACAATCTAATCAAAGTACTAGTTACAATTATGCCACTGTTGGGACACCAATTGTCGGTCAGTCGTCTAGAAGAAGGTAAGAAAAATAGGAGAAAAGGAGGAGAGAAGGAGGAGGACAAGGGAAAATAAAAGAAATAAATTACAATAATATATTTAATTTATTTAAGAGGGAAACAACGGCGAGCAACTTTGAGAGGTGACAAAAACTTAGAATTTATTAATAATAATACTATTCAATGTAAGGGTTCTGCGCGGCAAACACTTTTAATTACTATCAGACTTAAAGCAACCTTTAATTTGTTATATAGACTTTTAATTAGAATTGTATTACTAATCAAAAAAAATATGAACGTAGTAAAATAGTATTTAATTTGTTGAGTGTATAATAAGTGATGAGGCTACAGGGGATTATCCAAGGACCTTTTATAGGCAATAGGTCCTCTGAAGCGCCACTATATTTGTAAATACAATGATTAGAATAGAATAAAACAAATATATCAAAGAGTAAATGAAACATAACAATGTAGAGAAAAATATGAAACAAATAATTAAAACCCCAATTAAGAATCCAATTTTCCCGCCATTAATTCCCAAATCAGTAAGTGAAAATAGTGAATAACTAAACAAGATTGGAACATAGGAACTATGAGAAAAATAATTCCAAACAGATGGTACAGTCTGATTAAAGGATATTTTAAGTGAAACAAAAAATACTTTGACGCAACAAAACATGTAATTAATCTCAATTTAGTATAAATTAATTAATTGGTTTTTTCTGACACAATTAAGGGTCAAAAGAAGCGCCATTAATTATTATTTAGTATTATATGAAAGGATTTATTTAATATATAAATTTAAATAATTAATTTAAATATATTATAAGTCAATTTTACACTTATAATTATAATATATGTTTTTCAATTAATTAAATATAAATTTATAATTATTAAATACATAAAAATGTGCCATTATTTGTAGAATATATTATATTATGTTAAATTTAACTGTATATAAAAATTTATATAACCAATAAATTTAATGTAACACTTGTATATAATAAAATTCTTATATAATTTCATTATGCAATAAAATATTAAGTTATATTCATTAAATACAATTCTTACCCACTCTTTCAGGTTTTATAAGTTACATATCATTTACTGGACTCTTGGAATAGCCTGGCTGACACTCCCTCACTCTAAAAAAAACAATAAAAAAAATGCTAAGATTTTTTCTTTTTGTATTTTTTCAACAGAGTAGGCAGATTTAAAATTTCATTGCCAGGTATCCATGCATCATGTTTAGATGATTTGTTCTTATATCTCAATAAATATTCAGTACCTCTTTCAGAAGTGATAATTCTATCATTGAGAATTTTATCAATTTCTGCTGTTTCTGTGACTTCCTGAGGGTTCTTCTTAGGTCTTCCTCTTCTCTTTGGAAATAAGTCACTGTTGGAAGTATAAGGCTTAAGCAAAGAAATGGGAGAAACAGGATGTTTCCTATCATATGGAGAATACAATACAACTTCTACTGCATTATCACCAACAATTCTTTTAACAACAGATGGTCCTACAAAAGGATCTTTTAATTTGTGGTTACCTTGTAAATTGAAATGGACAGTAGAGATCAACACTTCATCACCCTTGTTAAATGTGTATTCTTTATGGGATTTATCCCATCTTTTCTTTTCATATTCAAATGCTTTATCAATACAACTCTGAGCATGTTTTCTGCATAGCTGTTGAATTTGCATAAAAGATTTTACACCAGGGTGTAGTTCCAACTTAGGTAATTTATTATTGAGAATCTGAGCAGGAGTGTTTGGGACATAACCTAACCAAAGCTCAAAAGGCTTTTTCTCAGTGACAGAATGAACAGTGCTATTATATGGAAATTCAAGACCAGGCAAAAGAGTGACCCAATCATGAGTAAATCTGTCATTGTCTTTATATTCTAAACCAAAGGCACAATACCTTCTAATCATATCTTCCAGAGTTTGAATCATTCTTTCAGCTAGACCATCAGTCTGAGAATGGTGAGCTGTAGACAATTTTAACTCACAGCCACAAATATCCATCAAAGAGGTCCAAAATTCAGAAGTGAATTTTGGATCCCTATCAGAGATAATGGCTTTTGGAAAACCAATAATATTAAACATGTAAGACCACCATAAGAAAGCTAATTCTTTGGTGGATACATCTTTGTGGGTTGGAATAAATTTGCACATTTTTGTGAATCTATCAACTATTACCCAACAAGAGTTAAAGCTGTCTCTACCTGCAACAGGAAGACCAGTGACAAAATCCATATTAATGATTTGCCTGGGAGCACTAGGTGCTTCAATATGTTGTAATAACCCTGCTCTCTTACCTGTTAACCTTTTAGATTTTTGGCAGGAATAACAATATTCAACATATAATTTTGTGTCTTCAGACATATTAGCCCACCATGCAGTGTTTTTGATTCTAATCAATGTTTTTTCAAGATCAAAATGACCAGCTAATATTTCATCATGACAAAGTTTGAGGATAGTTTCTTTCATTGAAGGAGGAATTACAATTACATTGGTAAGCTTCCTTCTATAATATATATAACCATCTTCAATAGAGAACTTTCCTTTATTAAAGCATTTTGGTACTTTGCAGGAAGAGTTTTTATTAATGCTTGAATTGAAGCATTCTTAGGATCATTTAAGATAGTAACCAATTCATTTAAATCAGAATCTATATCATATGAATCCAGTATTAATTGTAATAACTCCACTTATATATCAACTATAAATATACCATGGATATGAACAGTATCATCCTCAGGTACATAAGCAGGATTTGAGTCATTATTTGGCAGAGTCAATCTGGAGAGCATATCAAAATTAGAGTGAACATTTCCAGCTCTATGGATAATTGTCATCCTTCCTCTGTATTCTTGAACAGCAAGTTGCCACCTGAACATATGTCTGTTAGGTGTCTTTAGGTTTAAGAGGGACTTCACAGCACTACAGTCAGTTACCAACTCAAATTTTTGGTCATCCAAATAGTAATGAAGTTTCTCAAGAGCCCAAACAACTGCTAAGAACTCCAATTGAGTGGCACCATATTTCAATTCACTATTTCTTAAGGTTCTTGAAATATAACAAATTACAACCTCTGAGGATTTATCATTAATAATTTGCTTTTGGTGAAGGGCAGCACCCAGACCAATAAAGCTAGCATCTGTATAAAGGACCAATGGCTTGTTAAAATCTGGAAGAGCCAATATAGGGGCTGTCATTAAGCAACTTTTTAATGTATCAAAAGCTTTTTGACAGTCATTATTCCAGAGAAAAGCAACATCTTTTCTGGTCAGTTTTGTAAGAGGCAAGGCTATGACCTGATAATTTTTAATATATTGTCTATAATAGCCACACATACCCAAAAAACATTGGATTTCTCTTACAGAAGTTGGTGCTTTCACATTTTGAATGGAAGCAACTTTATTATGGTCTACACAAATTTGTAAGCCTGACACAACATGGCCAAGGACTTTCAAAGATTGAAAACCAAATTTACACTTTTTTAAAGATAAGGTCATATTGATTTCATCCATTTTTTGGAAAACTCTTTTCAAGTGAATCATATGTTCATCAAAAGTTTTAGAAAAAACAATAATATCATCAATATAAACCATGAGCCAACCTTCTATAATTTCTTGATGGAAAGTGTTATCCATGACTTTCTGGAAAACTGAAGGAGCATTTTTAGGGCCAAATGGCATCCTAACATACTTATATATTCCCATATGAGTAGCAATAAGCAAAATGTTTTGAGAATTTTTCTCAACTGGAACTTGATGATAACCTTTATTACCATCCAGACAACTAATAAATTTTGCACCTTGCAAGGTAGCATGTATTGAATTAATTCTGGGTAAAGGATAAATATCATCAACAGAATAAGTATTTAAAGCTCTGTAATCTCCACATAATCTAGCATTATCTTTTTCATATGAAATCAAGACTGGGGAGATGACACAATATTTGGGGGTGACATCCACTTTCTCAATGATATTCATTTTCAATAATGTTTCAATATTATCTTCAATATCTTTTCTTTTTGATGGAGAAGCAGGATATGGTTTTTTCTTAAGGGAAGGAGGAATATCACTCAAATTACAGGATAAGGTAATTTTCATCTCTTCCTGAACAATTCCCAAGACATGAGAACTATGAGCAAAAGCCATAGGGAAAGAGGTAATAGAGGCAGCAATAGAATCCTTTTGTTCACTAGTCAACTGATCACCAAAAGAAGCGGTATTTATTTCATGTAATAAATCATCCATTTCAGTTGTTGTTCTACCTTTACACTGGATCAGTGAGTTACAAGATTTCAACAAATGCCCAGAAGTTCTAGGAGAGGAAATTTTGAATTTTCTTTTCCCATTCATTCCTAAGGTAAAGCAATTATTTGCTGGGTCCAGTTTCACACCAAACATGGTTAAAATATCTTTTCCCATAATAAACCAATTGCTCAAATTATCATTTTTCATGACAACAAACTCACAAATAGCTCTGACAAAACCACCATTATATTTGAAGAATACAGAGGTTTTGTATTTGCCAATAGGAAATAAGGTAGAACCATACCCTCTCCATTTTTCAGAAGTTATAGGTAATAATTTACTCAAATATTCCTTATCCACTGAAGCCAAAGCTTTTTCAGATACTACACTTCCTCCAGCACCAGAATCAAGAACTACATCAACATTTTTACCATTAATGATAACAGGTGCCTTTAAAGGGGATATAGGAATAGAATTGTTAGTAATATCTTTAATTATCTCAGAATTTTCTACTGAAGATAAATTCAATACACAATCTTCAGATATATTATTTAAATAATGGACATCATGTTCCAACATTAAAACATCTTTAACAGATTCATTGTCATAGGAGATATTACTTTCACAGTCACTGGAAGAATTATTGACATTATGTTCAACTTCATCAGTGTCTTCATTTTGTTCAACAAGATGAATTTTCTTGTCACAAACATGACCCTTCTGCCACGGTTTGTTACATTTATAAAAAGTATTTGTTGCATATTTTTTAGGTGCAACTGGGGCAGAGGGTTTACCAGATTTTTCTGGGAGCTTTATAGAAGGTTTATTCTGATCATTATAAGATTTACTAAGGTAATTCTTTGGTTCATATCTATGGTTGAGCAGTACTTCATTACAGATATTAATGAAAGAAGAATTTTCCCTTACATGCTCAGTTCTAGCAACAATCAAATCCCTAAGAGAATTTGGTAATTTATACAAGATTTTATCTCTCCAAATATCATAATCCATCTTTGGATCAATTGCTCTAAGGATTTTAGTTATTTTCATCAGAAAAACAATGGGCTTTTCAACAGAGGAGGATATATATCTAGTATTCTCATACAGTCTCTGCTGAGCTTACCTGAATTTTGAACCACCAAACTGATTTCCAATCATTCCATGTATAATGATTGTTATCTAAAAGGACAGATTCATACCACATCAAGGATACATTGGAAAATAAAGAAATTAGCTTAGAAACAATTTCCTCATCAGGTAGTTTATAAGATCTTTTTAAATTATCAATTCTTTGGATAAAGTGTTGCCAATAAGAGGAAGAATCACCATCAAAGGTAGGATATTGGTCTAACTTAGGCCAATTTTTCTGACTACTGGGATGGTCCATTTTTTGGTTTGAATTATTCATTATTAATAATTCCTGAAGCTTAGCCAGGTGTTCAGAAATTTCATTATTTACAGAACCAGCTGGTGCATGACCATCACAAGATTTTTTGCTAGTAGCAAAAGATTTTACAGACTCATTGTCAGTTTGTTTAATGGTTGAAATATGAGGAAGAAAGGATGAACTTTGCTCAGGTTTTTTCCCTTTATTTTTATGCATGTTATTTACAGAAATCTCATTTAATTCATTATTGATGGTTAAGGTTGAGAACTTTTCCTGCAGGTCAGACACATAGTTTCTTATTCTTGGAATTTCAGACATCTGGTCAATTACTTTTGCAAGAGATAGAACATTTCTGTCCTCAGAAACTGAGTGTTAGGTAATTAGTGCATGGAAATCATTTTTTAGCTTCTTAAACTCATTTTGCAGAGATTTTATTTCATTCTTGAATGAATAATTTTCCTCAATAAGAGGTATAAATTCACTCAAGGTCTTATGTAGACTGATATTTCTATCTGAGATAGCTCTATGGTCACTTCTTATTTGTTTTTGTTGACTAAGAACAATATTCAAGGTTTCTTTGATTTTTAAATAAGCTGTATCTTGTACAGAAGAACTCACTTTACATTGCAAGTGTAAATTATTTAATCTATCATTCTCATGGATTAACACATCTCTCACATGTTTGTCTTTCACAATATTAAAATCAAGGGTATCTTTCAATATTTCCTCAGAAGTTTTTTCAATTAAGGTATAGATTTCAGGGGGAACAGAATCATTTTTAATTGCAAGAGAAGGATTAATTAAAGATGTAGAAGTTAAATGTAAAGGTTCATCAAATGACAATTTGCTAATTACATCAATAGGGCTACTAGTTACAGGAAGCTGTCTTTTAACAGGTTTAACTGTTCTTTCACCATGTTCAATAATATTACCTGCAGAAGTAGATTTATTAGAAAACATACCCAAGTGACTATCAACCAAATTACTTACCATGGCAGAGGAGGAAACTTCCCCTGGGACTGGGTTTGGGATTGTGCTTGGGCCTTCTTTCTCCTGCCTTGTTGGTAGGGATGAGGAGGTGGATGGAAATTGGGTGTTCTGGATGGGCCAGGCTGATGATGAGGAGGGTGTTGCACATTCTGTTGGGAGTGACTCATTAGATAATCCCATTTCCATTGCTCTACTTCCATAGTATTTGGATTTTGGATGGTTGAGCTGGGTGGCTGTGAAGGTTGAGCCTGAAACTGAGGCTGTTTGGGAGGCAACTGAGGAGGGGCCTGGGCCTGAATTTGGTTCCTGAGTTCTTGAACCTGATCCCACAAGGTGTCTACCTTTGCTTTGTACGTCATATTTTCTGTCTTCAACTCTTTTATATGACTGGATAGGTTGCTGATTTGTTGTGGCAGAGGAAGCTTTTTTATTTTGAAGCCTTTTGGAAGACCTTCTTGAGGCACTAGAGGCTTTACTTCCTTATGTGGTACTGGGGGAAGAGGGTTTGGTTTGTTTGCATTTCCTGTCATTTACACATCCTGCAGTATGTGAATTCTTTGTGTTAGCATAAGAATTTTGATGACAAACTTTAAAAGAACTTACAGTGTCAGCATCATAGTTAATTTCTATTTCATCCACTTGCATGTTATCCATTTTTTCTGCCAAATTGTTGGACATACTAGAGGGAATATTTTAATTTACTTCTTATTTTTTTTTTTTTTTAAAAAAAAAAATAAAAGTTAGTCAATAATTGCTCCATATAATAATAAAATTTTATTAATTAAATTATAGAAAAAAAAATTTTCAATATAAAGTGATAATTATAAAAAATTAATTTAAAAAAAATTGGATTGCAAGGTTAAATTGGGAATAACAATCAAGTTAATTCAACCAATTAATTACCAATATTAAATATGGCAATATATTTGGGACTAAGCACAATGTACTTTTAAGTAAACCAAAATTAACAATAATTAATAATAATAAAAAATTAAATTAATAATTCAATTTGTATTAATAAAAAATGTTAATTCTTCTAGGATTAAGAGGATTTAACACTCTATAATGGTCAACTAGGAAAAAAAAATATTTAATAATTGAACACTTACACTCAGTGAATCAGCAATTAAGCCACAATCACTGTTATTGCAGTAAAAATATAGTAATATGAGTGAGAGGTGCAAAGGTGAACTTACTATAGTGATCAAAAAATACTTTCAAAATAATATAAAAATTAATATAATATAAACCTAAGAAATTGAACACAAGTTCGAAACACAGTCGCAGCAAAAGTTTTGTTTTTGCTAGGTGGTCCGTGCGTTTTGTCGTTCGTCGCCAGGCTTGATCGTCGTCGTCGTTTGGAAAGGTCCCCAGTTGTCGGTCAGTCGTCTAGAAGAAGGTAAGAAAAATAGGAGAGAAGGAGGAGAGAAGGAGGAGGACAAGGGAAAATAAAAGAAATAAATTACAATAATATATTTAATTTATTTAAGAGGGAAACAACGGCGAGCAACTTTGAGAGGTGACAAAAACTTAGAATTTATTAATAATAATACTATTCAATGTAAGGGTTCTGCGCGTCAAACACTTTTAATTACTATCAGACTTAAAGCAACCTTTAATTTGTTATATAGACTTTTAATTAGAATTGTATTACTAATAAAAAAAATATAAACGTAGTAAAATAGTATTTAATTTGTTGAGTGTATAATAAGTGATGAGGCTACAGGGGATTATCCAAGGACCTTTTATAGGCAATGGGTCCTCTGAAGCGCCACTATATTTGTAAATACAATGATTAGAATAGAATAAAACAAATATATCAAAGAGTAAATGAAACATAACAATGAAGAGAAAAATATGAAACAAACACTACGCAATATAGGGGGTGGACTTGCTAGCAAGTCATCAACCTGAACTCAGATGGAACTAAGACTGAACTCATACTGAACTCTACTTGAACACCCACCTATAACTGTTCTGCTGAGTGGTGTTCATCCCTGATTGTATGGTTCCTTTATCAATAGCTCAATGTGTGTTCAATCTGTGGTGAGTTTGGGTCCAAGGTTGCGGACTCGCTAGCAAGTCCGCCCCCCATATTGTGTGGTGAAATAATTAAAACCCCAATTAAGAATCCAATTTTCCTGCCATTAATTCCCAAATCAGTATGTGAAAATAGTGAATAACTAAACAAGATTGGAACATAGGAACTATGAGAAAAATAATTCCAAACAGATGGTACAGTCTGATTAAAGGATATTTTAAGTGAAACAAAAAATACTTTGATGCAACAAAACATGTAATTAATCTCAATTTAGTATAAATTAATTAATTGGTTTTTTCTGACACAATCAAGGGTCAAAAGAAGCGTCATTAATTATTATTTAGTATTATATGAAAGGTGTTATTTAATATATAAATTTAAATAATTAATTTAAATATATTATAAGTCAATTTTACACTTATAATTATAATATATGTTTTTCAATTAATTAAATATAAATTTATAATTATTAAATACATAAAAATGCCCCATTATTTGTAGAATATATTATATTATGTTCAATTTAACTGTATATAAAAATTTGTATAACCAATAAATTTAATGTAACACTTCTATATAATAAAATACTTATATAATTTTATTATGCAATAAATTATTAAGTTATATTCATTAAATACAATTCTTACCCACTCTTTCAGGTTTTATAAGTTACATATCATTTACTTGACTCTTGGAATAGCCTGGCTGACACCAATTGTAGAGAGCTCAAAGTACTTTTCAGTAGACACAATGCGAGATGGGTTGGTTCTTCTTTTCAATTTCTAAAAAGAAGCGCCTTCCACTCTTATTTTAAAGACAGCGCAATAATGTGTACACTAATACCTGACTAGATAGCCTATAAGTTGGGATATGAGTTAATAGATAAGTAAAAAAAATATTTTCTGGATATTTCTATTCTAAATAACGCTAATATCCACAGATAATCCCTCTTGAAGCACTCTCTTTGAATATTCCTTATTATAGTAATAAAATAACTTTAATAATAGTTTATCCTACTGAATCTATATATTCCCTCTGTGTTGCGCTTTTTCACTAAACTATATGACATACACACACAGATGAACAAAATATAAAAGACTCAGAATATCTCCACTATACTCTTAAATACTTAATTTCATAAAAATCCAATCTCTTACTGTTATCAGAGTAATCACAAAATGGACAAATGGCTATATATCACAATATATTTCAAAAGTATATAATATGAAGCTCAAATGTTCATTATCATATGACTGATTTGAATAATAAATTTTCTACCTAAATACTCTCCTTTTCCTATTAGATAGCCTTTCCTTTTTATATTTTTCAGTGCTCCAGAAACAGTTCCCTGGTGGAGCTCCAGCACTGTCTTTAGTGCCATATTAGTAAAAACAATAACTAATCAATTAATAAACTAAATACACCACTTATAAAAGCTACAGCGCTTAAACATACCCTAATCCTACTAATACTAGTATTAACTTGTTTCACTCATATTCCACATGTGTGCTTATGACTGTACCTTTGCATTGTTTCAGCACTACTTCCCATGTTGACACCTTTTAGTGCTAATCCTTGTGTCTTTGACTCTTGGGTAATTTTTTGAGCAGGTCCCCATTCTCCTTGCTTCACTACTAAGTCCATAGTTCTGAAAATTCTCTTAACTAGTTGACTCTGCAACTTTGTTACCTGTTTCAATAAATTATGACACTTGCTGTGGTGCAGTATACCATGTACTTGAGGCATTACTTGAGCCATAATTCCTTCCTCAATGCATAACACAATTATTGGAAAACCCAAATCCATAATGTTTAGTGCTTGCACTCCTAAGTTGATATTACACAATTTCCTTTATGTGGAACGTCTTTCTGAAAAATCTGAGTTCACAGACCCTAAATCCTCCTTCACGCTTCTATTTTCCTTTGTTATTTGAAACAAATTATTACACATTCATGATAAAGCTATCTACTGCACTATGATTTCCATATTTCTTCCTGGGATACACAAGCTGATTAGCCCAAAAGATATGTTACCTGTGTGGCACGTACCACAACATAGCTGACAATGAAAGATTTGATGATAAAGAATTAACCCCTCCTAGCAACAGACTCAAGCAAAGAGCTTCTGCTAGTCTTGGGACAACTCAATCAACATCAAAGACTGTTTTTTCTCCTTATGGGGATATTGTTAATAAACACAATCAAAGTAATATTTTTTACTTTTTTTTGATTAAAGAATTTTTCTAAATTTATTTCTCTTACTTTAAAAAGTTAAATTTGTTATAGAAAAATAACAAGCAAAAATTGAAATCATGAAGTTGGGGTCTCATGAAAAAACTGCATGACATCAACTACTTTTTCAGGAAAAGAAGTGGTCTCATTCAAAATCAAAGGAAAGAATTTTTTAAGAAATTGAGAAAGATTGTTGATATTTGGAGAGGGAGAAGGTTAGAATTAAAATAGAGGATGACAAAAAATTCAAAAATAATCAATTTCAATTGCAAAAGGTCAAAATTCAATTACAGGCTGACAAATTAAATATGAAGCAACTCAATGCTGAAAAATCAAGAAATAAAGCTTTTTTACTTTCCTGTGTTAATGCAAATAAGTCAAATGCTGATATTAAAGAGTTTCTTTCTTTGATTATTTAAAATTAAGTAAATATTAATACATTTCTTTCTGAATTTCTTCTTTAATATAAATATGAAATTCTTCCAACAATTCACATATCTCCTTCCTTTAATTTTCAAACTTCTCAAAAAAATTTGTCTAAATAAACTACTTATATCTAATAATCTAGATCTTACTCTTTCAATCATATTTTCTATTTTTTTATCAATTAGGTTTAGGAATATTTTTTTGTCTTTTATTTTTATTTTTCTTTTTTTTGCTCCCAAATACTATAATCATCAAAAGATTTTTTTCTTTTGACTTGTTTGATCACCAAATTATTTCTAAGTCAAAAAAATTTATGTCAAAAATTTTTTTTTGGAAATAAACTCCCCTGCTTTTTACCATAGCTGGGGGTGGTGATCACCATTTTTTTTCTAAGTCAGAAAAACATTTAATACAAAAAAAAGGCAATACCCTCCTGTTTTTTTATTGAATTATGGGCATGGATTGCTAAAATTTATGTTCATTGAAGAAATAAAAATTTAAAAAAGTCTTATAAGAGAATAAACAAACCTAAATTAATGAAAATTCAAGTAAAAATTTAAGTGTAAATCATCTGTGACTGAAGTCAATGAAATCAAACACAAATGTGTACATGAACCTCATGAGAAAAATAAATTTCTTCATGATTACCATTATAAAACACATGGTTTGATGGCTCATTAATTTAGGTAAGTAGATTATCATATATGACTTGTAATATTTTAATTTGAGAAATAAAAATAAAAGTTGAAAACCTATATTACACTGCATACTTAATAAAATTTGGATAAAACTTACCTAAAAATCTCTCTTCAAACTACCTGAATAAAAATGACCCAAAAAATGTCAAAAAAGTGTCCCCAAAGTTGCCAAAAAAGAGTCTCAAAAGTACCCAAACAGTTTTCCAAATATTTTCAAAAATGTTCCCTGAAATTCCCATGAATATTTTACAAAATTTTACAGAAAAGTGACAAAAGGATTTCAGAAAAGTGCCAAAAAGTGTTAAAAAAACTTCCAAAAATTTTCAAAAAATGTGCCAAAACTACTTTAAAACACTTTAAAATACTTTTAAAATTTTTCTGAATGGTTTCCAGTGGTCTATGATATTTTTCCAAATTGAATTGGTGAAAAAATAGACCCAAAATAGAACAAAAACATCTAAAATTCACTGAGATATGCTTGTAAAATGTTTCTGGAAGGCTTTAACCAAATAAAATACCAATAACAGGCCAAAAAACCCTCAAATTAAGTGGCAACTTCTTGTAAAATGTTTCTGAATTTTTCTGAATGACTCCAAAGCAATTTAGCAAAGAAAAATGCCAAAAAAAGTAAAAATGCCTAAAAATTACCAAAAAACACCAAAAAGTCAATAAATCAAGAATTAAATGGAGAACAAGAAAAAAAGGAAAAAGGATGAGGGGAAAGGAAATAGAAAAAGATAAATCAGAAATCAAAACAAAAAAGATGATAGAAAAAAGAAACAAAAAAGAGACAAGAAAAAAGACATTTCAATTAGCAATTAAATTTAAAAAACTGAGAAAGTGACTTACTTTGAGTGATGTGAATTGAAAAGTATCAGAGCCAAAAATGAATGATGGAAGTTAGAGATGAAGAGAAGATGAAATATGTCAGTGAGATAGAATCTTAGAAATTCTATTCATTTGAAAATGTTAAGTGATTTCAAGTCTGGGAGATGAATCAAAACAATTGAAACTGAGAAACTGGGGTATTTCATTTGTAAAATTTATTACACAAAAAAATTGTAAATCAGTTAAGATAGGCCCAAAAAATGAGAAAGTGTGATTGGTAGTATTTTAGCATGCATATAACTGGGTTGATATGCTGAAGTATTGTTAGAATCTATTTGTCAGGCTAAGGTCAAGTACAAGGACGTGAACTAGCTTGAATAGTCAGTTTTCTAGAAGATTTTAATGGTCCTATATGAATACTGTAGTTTTAATCCACTAAGTTGAAAAATATAATCAAATATAAAGGTCTCAGTAATATAATTCTCACTATTCTTATATATGGATTACAATCTTTGTAGTTGGTAGAAAAAAAGATTATTTAATTCAGATACTATTCAAAAGTCTTATAAAAGTACTAATTGATATGTATTGTAATTTATTTGGTTATATTGGTTAAATTGTAATGATAAAGAATGAAGAAATACAACCCAAAAACCTCCTCCTTTTATACACACTGAGTTCCCCAATAATTCCCTTGATGTACCACCCAATACACAGTTAATGACGCCTCTAAACAACTAGTAGACATGCCCATCAACATTCCCAGTAACCCATGACATAATTAGGAGAGTAACAACCGTCAAAATCCTGTAATAATAAGGGAAATCCATCAAAATTAAAGAAAAAGACAAAAAGAGAGTATATGCGTATAAAACAATAATATTAAAGACTAATGGAGACTTTTTAAGGTTAATAATAGCTTAATAATAAGGGGGATTGACTGTAGAAATAATGGGGCTAATCCTGACATTATACTACGTGAAATTCCCATTCAAAAATAACCAAAATTGACTGAGAAACCACCCAAAAGCTTAAAAAAGAGCGTGAGATGTGGGGTAACTACATGCAGTTCTTGGCAGGCGCTTGCACGGGTAAATCCTTGACTAAAATTAGGCAAATTTAAGTGTGGTGATGAAATAAAGTGCCAAGAGTGAGGTTATTAATGAAATTAGTGCATATAAACAAGGTCAATGCATTATTAATTAAGCTAGGACACTAAATAAGCGCCTGTCGCCTATTTTAGTGTGTTTCCCCACAGTGGGCGTAGAATGTGCGGTAATTATAGTGTGAAAAAGCTAACTTTGCTAAAAATGAAGCTATTCACACGGGAAAAAGCAGGCAGTATGTGGCCAGTACACAGAAGCCATTTCTGGCATAAAAAACACCAAATTTGAAAAGTGTTATTTTTATGCATTTAAATAGCCAAATCAATAGTTCTAAATGAGCCCAATCGATCTGTCAAAGCGCAATTTTGATATTCTCAATTTTATAGCGCATATAGTCAACTTTTAAGTGAAATAAAGCGCATTTCTTGTTTTTTGTATAAAACAATGAATATAACAGCTTTAAGTGTACTTAAAAATTATGTAGCCTTATACTTAAGGTTCTTAAGATTACCCTAACATATTCCAACTTAATATTAAGTACATAAGACCTATAAAAGGTGGATATATGCGTGTATATAAGGTGTTATAATGGCATTTTTTGTCTATTATCATAATTATACTTATGTATACTATTTGTGTACTCTTATTTATTATTCCCATGTATAGTTCATGTGTTTAACATAACTTATAATTACTTTTTACTCAGTCCTGGAGTTATACAGGCTGACACTATTGGTGGAGGTGGATCAGGAATCTAATCTTCATAAAGATCATTCCATCCATATTTTAAGTTAGCAAGAATATTGTGTAATATAAGACAAGCAGTTATCCAGTCTACAGAAACCTGATCTTGAATTTTTTAAGTAAACTTAGAAATTCAGGAAAAGTTTTACAAAACATCTGTTGAAAGCTAGGTTCAGGAATTTTGGCAAAAACAGCAAGGTGATATTGAGGTTGGTGCCATATGGAAGGTGTTCTAGAAAATATGTAGTTTTTCTCCAGCATGTTGCACATGAAAGGCAAGTCAATTTCTGTATCAGAATTGGTATCAGAGTTAACCATTAGATTAAGAGCTACAGCTGCAGCAGTGATCTCAAGTTGATGACAGACTGAAAGTGGCATGTTATGTTAGTGAAAAGTTGTGAAGATTATGGGTAAGTTTATTACTATAAGATTGATTAAGTTCTGGACCTTTCACATATAAATAAGCCCTTAAGGATTAGGTGAAAAAAATCTAGGTGTTGTGCTTTAGTACCTAGTGTTGGTGTCTTTGTAGCTAGTGCTGAAAAATTATGATTACAAAGGGAAGTGTTTTGATGACTTTTTTGAACCAAAAGAAGATGTGTTTGGGAATAAATAGGTTTTTTAAATACAAATCTCCAGAGAAATTGTATTTGATTCTTTGATGGTAGCTTGATAACTTTTTTGTGGCATTTTTATGTGGCATATTTGGTAATTTTTGGGACCCCCTAATATTAATATTTTATTAGAACTGACTTTTAATAAAATAAAAAATTATTTAAGATGTTTAGTATTACTATTGTTGCAAACTCCCTCTTTTATATCAATGTAGTATCCTATATATATACCTTGCACGGTTACAGGGTTAAAGGGGCTGATACAACAGGTTTTTTTGTAATGTTTTTGTATTTAGTAACATGGAAACCTCATTTTATCTGTTTCACTTAATCTCCAATTTGTTTCCTTCTTTTACTCTGTGCATCCTTTTAGTGATGTCTTAGAGGGCTTCATTTGCCACTATAAAGGGTTTGGTATCTCACCCTGTATTCTGCATTACTTACATTTCTTCACAAATTGTTAATTAAACTTTTTTTTAAATTATACATACCTTTCTAACCATTTTATTATATTTTTAAAACAAAAATAAAGTAAGAAATATATCTATATAGAAGGTTGCTTTAAGAGAAGTTCATTGTTATATTTTGTTTTGTTATTAGTAGAGAGATGAATGTTTCTTACCTTATTAAAATAAATCCTAATATCTAATACATGTTTTTGTAAACCCTTATTTTCCTCCTTTGTTGTTACTGTTACCCTTTTATTTTCCCTTTGTATTTTCATTTCTTCTTCCATTCCTTTTTTTTCTGTATTTCTCCTCCTTCTTCTAGATGACCCGCCAACATGTTGGGGGACTTTTCTAATAACTTGCTTTCAGACTTTTGGATGAAAAACTTGACACATGGACCACACTAGCACAAAAAAAATTTTTGCTGCAGCCATGATTCAAACCGTGGTTTCAAATTAATGCTCAATATATACTTAAAAAGTATATATTTCTGTATGATTTTAAAATCAAAATAGTTGGTTAACCTTTGCAACTGAAAACTTTAACATCAAGCTTTTATTGCAATAACAGTTCCATTGGCTATTTCGGCTGAGTCACTGCATGTAAGTATTCAAAAAATTTATAATTTTTTTTCTAGTTGAGAATAATTGAGCAACCCCCTCAGTCCTACAAGATCATTATCTTGGATTATTATCAAATTAATTTTAATTAATAGTAGATAGATTGGTTTACAATAATAACACATAGTGTTTAGTCCCAATTTTCGCCAGTAGATTGGTTTTTAATATTATTTTTTTTGAGATTAATACTATTTTATTCTGTCCCAATTCAATATTACTGGCTATTATTTTTTTTAAAATCACATTTAAAAAATAAAAAATAATTTTGTTTTGATTATTTTTTTATAATAATTTTCAAAATAATTATAATTATTTCTTTTTTTTATCACTCATTTTTTGATTTAAAATATTAATGAGAAAATTATATTTTAAATCACAATTTTAAAGATTTTATAGTTTATTGACCTTGAATGCTTTTTGTTTACAGATTTCAAGTCTACCAATTTGGCTGTGAGCATGGATATGTCATGCGCCACGTGACACTCAAGCCAAAAGTGGCTCATTAAATCAATAATAAGAGACTCAAATCCATACTTGAAGCGCAGAATGTAATTCTCCATAGCAACTGCAACTTTCCTTTGTCTACTTGCTATTCAACCGCGCTAGTCTAAACTCTAAATCTAAATTAGTCAATTTCTCAAAGGTGTGTCTTAGTCTTTTTCACAATAAGCAACGCACAGCGCAATAATCAATATAATAGTACATTAAAAGGTTTATGAAGTGTCTGTGGGTTATTAAGGGGTAGTGAGCATGGACGGAATGGTTAGTGAAGGATTAAAGGGTTAACGGATGTTAGTGAGGAGGGTCCAGGTCTAAGGGATGTATATTAATGGTCTGTGGTGCTTGGAATGGTGGATGGGTATGAGTTCAATGCGAGGAGGAGTAAAGCATATAAAAGGGGTTGGGTTTTTGGTTTGATACTCTTTAGAATTAAATTATAAAACGTATTTATAGTTAATAGTGGTAAAGCTTTAAGTTAAGTCATTATTATTATATCTTTCTTTATTTTCTCAATAATCATCTCTAAATCCTAAATCTTTGATTGTTGAGTTTCCAACCCTTTGTGAGATCTTAAAAATTTTAATATTACCTTTCAATTATATTAGAATCCTTCTCAAACATAACTCGAAGTAGTAGTTCTTCCTTCAAGTCACCTTCAAATCACTTCCTCAAATCATTCCTCTGCTTCAAAGAAGTCTCTAAACTCCTCATCTCACTTACAGGAACATCCTCGACCTTGTGCGTAGGTCGTCTGGTGACAGGATAGTCTTCATGTTGATAAAATTAAGGTGTACTTTGATGTTCAATCTATAGGTTCTTCAAAATTAACTTAAAAAAATTCATTAGCTCACATAAAATGATGAAATTCTTTAGAAAATAGAAACTTCCAGTGAAGCGGTAAACCTTCCTCCCCCAATGACTCAGAGAGGTTTCAAAACTTGACTTAGTCTGGTTAATCCTTTAAAAAATAAAAAAATAAAAAAGATCCCTCTGGAACAGTAGGTAAACAACCTGTCAATTTATATAAATGAAATGAAAACAGAAAATAAGAGATAAAAAGCCAGAGTGGATACTCTATTTAATCATATACAAGGGCTGTTAAAACACAGCCAAGGTCAACATAATCCTATGGAGCCAAATCTACTTCAGCTTTAAATGACCTCAAAAACCATGGAGGTAGAGCATTGGAAATGGTATTATCTTATGAACCATTATCAGCAGAGTGTGAAACCTCCTCTAGCTCATCAACCTGGCCCATCTAGGACACCTACTAACCATCCTTAGCCTGCCCATCTTTACCAGGGAAATAGGAAAAAGAAGGCTCATTCCAATGTGAAGCTCCCTCCTCTGCCATGGTAAGTAACATGTTTGATAAGCATGTTGTTATGTACAAGAAAAAGTCTTTTTCTTCAGTTAATATTTTTAAGAGTAATAAAAGAACTGTTAAAACTCCTAAAAACAACTTCCTGTTATAATTAGCCCAAATGATGTAATCAGTAAATTATTTTTTTCTTTTTTTTTGGTGTTATAGAGAGATAAAATTTACTTACTAGTTAAATTTAAATCCTAATTTCAAATAGTTTTCTTTAAATCTTTATTTCTTTTAAATTCTTGTTGTTAGTAATTTCAGTTTATCTTCTTCTTCTATTTTTGTGGAATTTTTCTTCAATCTTCTTGACAGCCCACCAACCATTTAGGGCCTTTCCTAATAACCATGTTTTTGACTTTTTGGACAAACAACTCAACTCACATACCACCCTTGGGTGAAAAATGAACTTTTGCAATGGCTGTGATTTAAACTGGGTTTTTAAACAAATGGTCTATATATATCTGAAATGTCAGCCAGGCTACAAGACTTACCAGGTAAATAATTAATTATTTACTAGTATGGAGCCATGCCTTTATTCTTATTTTATTTATTATATTTACTTTATAACTTACTTACAATAAATTAACTAATTGGTATAAATAAATCAAGTAGATATTTAAATTTAATGTCTCTCACATTTTTATTTCCTAACAACTTCCTCATGACAGGTGAGAGGTGGAATAGAAATATAACAATACTGAAAAAATAAAATTCAAATTATTTATCTAAAGGTGAAATTTACAGGATCTTTAAAATAAATCAAATAATTTGGCATAGATAGTAAATAGAGTATATTGATACACTCTTTTTAGAACAACCTTTATATTTGCAATGTTTTATTCTGGAATATTCTCTTCTCTCATCCTCCTGTATATAAAATTTTTAACTTGGTGGTTTCTCACCTTTTTCTCTATATAAGGCCTCACATTTTTTCTTTTTCTCATTCCTTTACTTATTACATTCTTATTATATACACCAATAACACCTTTTATTAATACCATAGCTGCCTTAGTACTTACAATTGCATAAATTTAAACATCTAAGAAATAATAATAATAATTTTTACCTTTTATTTGAGTAATAAACCATAAAGATAAAAAACCTACATGACTTGATTTAATTTCTTGAGTTATCCATCTTTCACCGCCGTTAGACCTCTCACTGTTATCGCAACTTAATTTCAAATTTCAATTTGTTAGGAGTGAAGGCTAACTTACTTTAGTGATTGAAAAATCACAATGAAATATATACTTTTTATGTCAAGGGTACCAAATGGTCTAGAAGATTTTAATAGAGGTCCAATGGCGGTGAAAGGTTTATAACTCAAGAAATTAAATCAAGGCACGTAGGGTTCTTATCTTTATGGTTTATTACTCAAATAAAAAGTAAAAAATATTATTATTATTACTTAGATGGTTTATACTTACACAATTGTAGGTACTAAGGCTGATATGGTATTAATAAAAGATGTTATTGTTTTATATAATAAAAATGTAAGCAGTAAAAGAATGAGAGAAAACAACTGAAATGGGAGGCCTTATATAGGCAAAAAGTAGAGAAACCACAAAGTTAAAAGTTCTATATACAGGAGTATGAGAGAAGAGAATATTCCAGCATAAAATATTGCAAATATTAAAGCTGTTCTTTAAAGAATGTACAATATACTGTATTTACTATATGTGGCAAATTATTTTATTTATTTCAAAGATTCTGTAAATTTCACCTTTAAATAAATAATTTTTTTTTATTTTTTTAGTATTTTTATATTTCTATTCCACCTCTCACCTGTCATGAGGACTTTGTTAGGGAGTAAAAATATGATTAGATATCTACTTGATTTATTTAAATCAATTAGTTAATTTATTGTAAGTAAGTTATAAAGTAAATATAATAAATAAAATAAGAATAAGAATAAAGGCATGGCTTCATCCTAGTAAATAATTAAATATTTACTGGGTAAGTCTTGTAGCCTTGCTGACATTTCAGGTATATATAGACCATTTGTTTAAAAAACTGGTTTAAATATCAGCCATTGCAAAAGCTCATTTTTTTCCCAAGGGTGGTATGTGAGTTGAGTTGTTTGTCAAAAATTTCAAAGACATTTTTATTAGGAAAGGCTTCCAATAGTTGGAAGGTTGTCTAGAAGATGAAGGAAAAATACCACAAAAAAAGAAAGAGAATAACTGAAACTACTAACAACAAGAATTTAAAACAAATAAAGATTTAAAGACAACTATTGGAAGTGAGGATTAAAATTTATCTAGTAAGTAAGTTTTATTTCTCTACAATACCAAAACAAAGAAAAAAAATAATTTACTGATTACATCATTTGGGCTACTTATAACAGGAATTTGTTTTTAGGAGTTTTAAATGGTCTTTTATTACTCTTAAAAATATTACCTGAAGCTGAGGATGGTAAGTATGTGTCTTAGATGGGCCATGTTGATGAGATAGAGGAGGTTTCACATTCTGCTGATAATGGTTCATAAGATAATCCCATTTCCAAAGCTCTACCTTCATGGTTTTTGAGGTCTGTTGAGGCTGAGGTAGTGGGTTGTTTTTTCTCATTCCCTTACTACTTACATTTATATTATATACACCAATAACATCTTTTATCAATACCATAGCTGCCTTAGTACTCATAATTGGTAAATCTAAATTATATAAGTTATAATAATAATATTTTTTACCTTTTATTTGAGTAATAAACCATAAAGATAAAAAACCTACATGCCTTAATTTAATTTCTTGAGTTATCTATCATTCACTTCTGTTGGACCTCTGTTAAAATCTTCTAGACCATTTTTTCCCCTTGACAGTTGGAAGCCTTTCCAAATTGCTCTTGACGCCAGCAACCATGGTACTTTTGACTACAGGGACCAATAAGGACTTGTGGACAACTGAAAAAGACAAATGTCATTAGACATGTGACTTAGCTTTTTTGTGGCCACTGAGAATCAAACATCACCTCAAATTTAAGTTTTATATAGGTGTGATTGTCCTATATATTTGTAGTAACTATACTGGTTACTATCTTTAGGTCTAACTCTGCATATTTCTTCTTTCATGTATATCTTTTTGCTCAGCACTCTATAGTGGCATTAATTTGTTCACATTACAGGGGGGGTGCATGGTAAATAATATTTTTTTAAAAAAAGTTTTTTTCCTAGTTGACCAAGATAGAGCAATACTATTCTTAGTCTTAGAAGTAACGAAATTATTTTAATAAATTATATTATTATTTTTAATTATTTCAGGTGAAAATTGTCTTGATAATTAAAATTTTATTTTATAGATTCATTTGAAAATTGTCCTGGCACTGAAATAATAAATATATAAATTCCCTTAATTAATTATATTAAATTACCTCAGTTGACATTAAATTCCTGATAATAAAAATTTTAGTTGACTCATAGTCCTGATAAATATATATCTATATATTAATAACTAATTGAGACTTGTATTAATTATTCCAGTTGACTTTTTTTCCTGATAATTAATAAATTATTTAATTATTTCAGTTGATTTATTTTAAGTTCTGGTAATAAAATATAAATATCTTAATTAGTTTAATTAAAAATTTTGTTAGTTATTTCAGTTGGTTTTTTTGTCATGATAATTATTATATTTTCATTATTCCAGTTGATTTAATAATCCTGAAAATTGATTATATACTCTAAATATTTTTATTTTTCCTCTAATTTTTCTTTCAAAAAAGCTAAATAACAACTGATTCAATCTTAATATTTCTTTCTCCCAGTTTCAGTTATATACAAAAATGACTGATCAATGTGCTTCTTCTGGCCATTATGAGTAACTAGTCTTGATTGATTATGATTAGACTACTGTAAGTTCCTCTTTGACTACAAAACTTGCTCAATTTAACCAATTTCTGGACCAATCAGGACATAGAGATGCAAGAAGTGGAAATAAAAGTGGAAGAAACTGCTCTGGATTATAAGCCTCCATTGAACCCCCCAGAATAGCTTCCAAGAGGATTAAAGGTAAGAAATATGCCCTTGCAGCAGTAATTCAGCAACCTCTCCACTCACATCAATTAGTTGAGGGAAGAGAACCTCAAAATAATATCAAAAGTAGAAATCCTAGAAGAAAAGGTAAGAAATATAGAATCCTTTCTTTTAGAGAAGAGAAAAGCTCCACCAACAACAAAAGTCCTTCCACAACTGGCTCCTCAAAACCAGAAAAGGTGGAAGTTTTTAAATGGCAATGGGACCAGCTAAATACCCAGTGGGACTCCCTGAAGGCCCAAAAACAGCAAGCACCTCTGGTAGGTTCTTCCAGGCCCCATAAATTCACCCCAGCTTCTCCTCATCCCTACCAAGGAGGAAGAAGGAAAAATAACCATCAATTTAAAATTTTTCCAAAGCCATGGTAAGCCCCTCCATTGAATCTCATTTCCCTTTCTTTTCAATAATCCAGTTCAATCAGGTAATTCTGGAATAGGTGATGATACCTTGAGACCAGTAGAAATTGGATCTAGTAGGCTTATCAATCAATATTCAGATGTATTTAATCCTTTAGTATTGATTTCTACTTCAATGATTAATCCTGATATGGCTTTTATTGATGAAAAACTTGATCCTGAGTTTTATGAGAATCTGGAAAATTACTCTTTTTCCTTGTCAAGAAATACTCCAGATGTAGCTATCATTAACAATGAATATTTGAGAGGTATTATTTCCAAGAAAAATCATATAATTAAAATCATGCAATTGACTCAAAAAGTTAATAGTTTTTTAACTTAACAATGTTACCAATAAGTTAGAAGTGAATTAAAGAGAGTTTCTGATGACTTTTATAAGTACAAAGTGACTCATGAGAAGAAAGTTGCTTTGTGGAAAAATATCAAGAATGATTTTTCTAAGCTACAAGACACTGATTATATCTATTTCCAGGAACTAGAGGGACATAATATGAAATTAAAAAGACTAAGTGACCATTATTCATCTCTGAAAAATAAGAACCAATTATCTTTTACAACTATCAATTAGACTTTAACCAGTATTTAAAGAGTGAAGACTAGGCTAAAACCCATTGAAGAGAAGTTGAATTCATTTTTACATGATCAAAAGTATTCTGAAATTTCTTTTAAATGGCCTGTTGCACAGGATACTGCACTTGTAACTGTCCCTAGCTCATCTAAAATAAGATTATTGCCAGAAATGCTTGTATATATTACTGAGTTTCCATCAAAAATTGACAATGCACCTTGTTCATATACACAATGGTTGAACAATGAGATTACTTCCCAATTGGAGATTTTACAGCTTCTTATCACTCTGAAACAATCTTGTAATAAGAAGAATGCTTCAAATCAAAAGAATTAGCTAAAACTTGACCAATTCTCAAAATTTGATGGTGATTCATCCTCTAATTGGCAACAATTTATTTGCAGAATTGATAACCTGAAGAATTGTTACAAACTTCCAGATGAAGAAATTGTGTCTAAATTGATTTCTTTATTTTCCAATGTTTCCCTAATGTGGTATGAATCTGTCCTTTTAGATAAAAATGGCTACTACACCTGGGAAGATTGGAAGAAATTAATTAAAGCACAATTTGGTGGTTCCAAGTTTAGGTTAGCTCAAAAAAGGCAATATGAAGAAGCTAGATATATCTCTTCTTCTTCTGACAAACCTATTGAGTTCCTGATGAAACTTGTGTAATTCCTGAGAGCAATGGACCCAGATATGGAGTTTGAATTATGGAAGTACAGGATCCTCTATAAATTTTCTATGTCTCTGAGAGACCTGATAGTTGCTAGGACTGAGTTCTCAAGAGAACCTTCTTCTTTTATTAAAACTTTTAATGAGATCTTTTTAAATAAAAAGCATGATTCTAGAATATTCATTCCTAGAATTTCATTGGAGAAGACCTCCAATTACCAACAAAAACCTCCTGGAAAAGTTGTTAAACCTTCTTCCCCTGTTGCACCTAAAAGGTATGCACCAAAAACTTCCTTTAAATTCAGAAAGCCTTGCCAAGTAGGCCATGTTTGTGAAAAGAAAATAAATCTTGTTGAACAAACAGAGGAACACACTAATGACACAGTTGCACTGGATGATACTTCAAGTGATTCTGCCAGAAATATTTCTTATGAATCTCAACAGGAAATTTTTATTCTGGAAGAAGATATTCATTATTTAAATAATATTAACATTGTGAATAATTATTTATCTACAGTAGAAGATGCTGAGATCATAAGAAGTCTTGAGGACAGCTCAATTATTATTGCCCCTCTCAAAGAATCAGTCTCGATTAATGAAAATAAGCTTGAGGTTATTTTAGATTCTGGAGCTAAAGGAAGTGTAGTATCTGAAAAAGCACTTGCTTCAGTTAATAAGGATTCTAAATCAAAACTTATACCTATCACTTCAGAAAATTGGAGAGGTTATGGCTCTGTTCTGTCCCCTATTTTTAAATACAAAGCTACAGTATTTTTCAAATACATCCATGGTTTTGTAAGAGCTATGTGTGACTTTGTAGTTATGAAAAATAATAACATAAGTAGCTGGTTCATTGTGGGAACGAAATTCTAACCAAGTATGGAATTAAATTGGCTACCTCAAACCAGTTCTTCAAAATGGGGTTGAATGGGAAGATAAAATTTAAAATATCCTCCCCCAAAAATTATTAAAACCTGGATTGAACACATGTTATTCTGTATTTCAATATAAAAGAAGATCTACAAAAAAATACCTGCCCTTCTGTCTAAAATCAACTATGCTTCTTTTGGAGAAAAACTTTCTGGTGAGGAAGCAGATTCCATCATTCAATTGATAAAATCTTTTCCTATGGCCTATTCTCATGGGTTACATGAATTAGGATTGGTAAAAGAAAAAATGGAGCTCTCATTGTCTTTCCCATTTACTGAAATACCATATAGTTTAAAGAAGAAGCCTTATTTTGCCTCTCTTAAAAAAGAAAAGATATTGAACACAATATCTCTAACCTTTTGAGAATAAATATTATTCAAAAAGTAGTTGAAAAACCTAAATATTGTGTTATCTCACCTTTTCTAATTACTTATGTGAAAGAAAAAGCCAGATTATGTGGTAATTATAGAGCACTAAAAACTTATACTGTAGATGATATATATCCTTTACCCAGAATTAGCTCTATACATGCTACCTTAAAAGTTGTTAAATATATCAGCTGTTGGGTGGAGGAAGAATCTCAGGATTAGGATTTTTAGAAGAAGAAGCTGTTTGGGCTTTATGTTTTTAAAGAAGCTGGGAACTTTTGATAATCTCTTCTTAGGGATTGTTGGATTAGGAAGGAAAGCTGATTCAGTATAGACATTAATTCTGGAAGGAATAATTGAAAGATTACACTTGGTTTCATTAATCCTGCAAAGATCACAGGCAGTTCTTCCAGGAAGATTAGGATTAGAAATCAGACAAGGACCTGGTATTTGGCATAAAGTTCACATGGGACAGAAAGTTCTTTTGATAAAATATTGATGATGATATTTATTATAAAATTAAGTGAATATGTTTCATGAGTGTTTGAAGTAGTTGTTTGAAGAGGATGAAGAGGATTAATGTGTGTTAAATCAATTATGAAAATTTAAAGTATGGGGACATTCTTCATTGGAGGGAGGATGTGAAAGACTAAAGTTTAGTATGGCACTAAGTTTTATTAAAAGAGGCTTTATTGGAGTTGATATTTGAGATTTGAAAAGCCATTATTTTTTTTGTAATGGTTTATATTTAAGGGAAGGAGTATTTAAAAGGGTTAAAAAGGTTTAATTTTACAATTCAAGATTAAATGATTAATTAAAAGTCAGAAAATGTAAGTATAGGTATAAAAGTGTATGAAATTTTTAAATTTAGGAGTCTCAAGAGCCTTTGGGAAATTTTGGATAAATTTTACTATTTTTTTATTGTTAATAATTTTATAAAGTATTTTGGATTATTTTTTATTTTTCATGATTAACTTAACTTTGATGATTTTTTATTATATGAATAGGGATTTTCAGTATACAAAAACTAGTTGGGATTATAATAGAATAGTAGCTCTATCCTCTTTAATTTTTCTAGATGTTTTATTATTTATTTAAGGTTCTAATTGAGTCAGGAAATCTTTACAAGCTCCAGAATGCTCCGGAGATTTAGGACCAGGGTGTATTTCTAACCTTGATAATTTTTTAAACGATTTACTGGTGTATTTGGTACATATCCCAGCCAGATTTCAAATGGTTTCTTCTCCGTTACAGAATGAGTTGTGCTATTATAAGAAAATTCTAGGCCAGGAATTAATCTTACTCACTCATGTTTTAATTTCTCAATGTCTTTGTATTTTTTTAAAGGTACAATATCTTCTGATCATATCTTCGAGAGTCTGTATCATTTTTTCAGCCAGAAAATCTGCTTGTGGATTGTGTGCTGTAGATAATTTTAATTGACAACCTGATACTTCCATCAAAGATGTCCAGAGCTCTGAAGTGCATTAAGAGTCTCTGTCAGAGATTATGGCTTTTGGGAAGCCCAGAAGTGTTCATAATTTGAGTCCACCATATTGATTCAAAGTCTTCTCAGATACCACTTTATTGGTAGGAATAAAATTACACATTTTTTTTAGTCAATCCACAATTAACCAGCAGGAATTGAAGCATTCTTTTCCTGCCAATGGAAATCCATTTACAAGCTCCATGTTTACAACTTCCCATGGAGCTTTTGGATTCTCTATTTTCTGAAACAACCCAGCTCTTTTCCCAGTTAATCTTTTAGATTTTTTAAAAGATTCACATGCATCAATGTAATTTTTTACATATTCTTTCATGCTTATCCACTAGGCTGTGTTTTTAACTCTATTAAATGTTTTGTTAAAATTAAAAATGACCAGCTATGATGTCATCATGGTAAGTACTTAACATTAACTCTTTCATAGATGAAGGTATAACTATTACATTACTTAGCTTTTTTCTGTAATATATGTATCCATCTTCAATTGACAGTTTACCTTTTTCCAATGCATTTTTACACTTTGGAGGTAAAGTTTTAATTAATGCACTCAATGAGGCATTTGTTGCATCATTTTAAATCATTTATAATTTAGAAAAATCTTTATTAGATGAATAATTTTCTAATATTTTTTTGCATAAATTCTCCCTAAAAATCCACTATATAAATCCCAAACATATGTATTACCTCATTTTCAGGCACATAAGCTGGGTTGTCAATATCATTTGGAAAAGGACTTCTGGATAATTAATCCACATTAAAATAAAATTTTTCTTCTCTGTGAGTGATTGTAATTCTTCCTCTGTACTCTTGTACAGCTAGTTGCCATCTAAACATGTGCCTATTATATGTTTTCATGTTTAGTAATGATTTTACTGCACTGCAATCTGTTATGAATTTAAACTTCTGGTCTACCAGATAGTAATGAAGTTTCTCTAGGGCCCAAACAATGACCAAATATTCCATTTGGGTGGGACCATACCTTAATTCAGTTTTTCTCAAGGTTCTATATATATAACAGATAACTAATTCAGATATTTTACCATTTATTATCTTTTTTTGCTGCAAAGATGCACCTAACCCTATAAAGATTGCTTCAGTATACATGATAAAATGGAGGTTAAAATCTGTCAGTCCCATTATTGGAGCTTACATTAAAAAGTCCTTTAATTTATTAAAGTCATGTTGTCTTTCATTATTCCAAAAGAAAGTCTCATTTTTCCTCATTAATGTTGTTAAAGGAGCAGAAATGGATTGGTAGTTTTTTATATACTGCCTATAATATCCACACATACCTAGAAATCTTTGAATATGTTTCACATTTTTAGGTAAATTAAAGTTTATCATTGCTGCCACTTTATTCTGGTAAACACAAATTTGTAATCCAGATAAAACATGTCCAAGTACTTTCAAGTATTGAAATCTAAACTTACATTTCTTCAATACAATAGTCATATTTATTTTATCAAATTTTTTGAATTACTCTTCTCAGATAATTTAAATTCTCATCATTTGTTTTTTAAAACACTATGATGTCATCAATATAAACTAAAATTCATCCTTCAACCATTTGCTGATGAAAAACATCATCCATCAATTTTTGGGAGACTGAAGGCACATTCTTTGGGCCAAAAGGCATTCATACATATTTATATATCGCCATGTGTGTGGTTATGAGTAGTAAATTCTGTGAATTCTTTTCCATAGGAATCTGGTGGTAACCTTAGTTTCCATCCAGAAAGGAAATATATTTTGCTTTTTGTAAGGTATAATGGATAGAATATATCCTTGGTAGAGGGTAAATATTATCCACAGTGAATTTATTTAGTGCTCTGTAATCACCCCATAATCTTTCCTTATATTTTTCATAAGAAATTAAAACTGGTGAATTAGCAGAATACTTAGGTTTTTTGTCTATTTTTTTGACAATACCAACTTCTAAAAACATCTTAATCTTGTCTTTAATGTGTTTCCTTTTTGCAGGAGAAGCTGGGTAAGGTTCCTTTTTCAAGCTTCCAGGAATATTATTGAAATAACAACTTAAAGAGATTTTCATCTCATGATCTTTGACCAATCCTAGTCCATTTGAACCATGAGAAAATGCCATAGGTTAAAATTTTATCAATCTCGAAAATTTTTTTACTCCAATTTTTGAGAGTTGAGGACTAAAACAGGTCTTTTATATTTCATTTTCCAATTAATCCACTTCATAGGTGATTCTTCCACCTTAGAGTTGTTCTTCTTTAGGAGAAATTGAATAAATTTAATTTTCAGAGAAAATCTTGGATTTTTGTTTTCCATTTATGCCTATAGTGAATCAAATATTTTTAGGATTTATTTTGATTCTCAATTTGGTCAAAAAGTCATTTCCAATATTAAACCAATCACTACAATTATTATTATTTATTATTGCAAATTCCCATACTTCTCTTACATATCTATTATTATATTTAAAGTATATAGCAGTTTTTTATTTTCAAATTGGAAATAATAGCAAATTTAAACCCCTCCAGTTCTTTTTCTGTACATTTTTCAATTTTTTTTTTGCACTCACTACCAAGTTTAATTAATGTTTTAACAGAAACCTCACTACCAGAAGCCCCAGTTTCAAGAATGTCATTCATTTCTTTTCCACATATACTAAAAAGTTCTCTAATAGAAGTTATTTTTTAAATATCATGATTTACATCTTTTATTATTTCAGCTTCCTCAATGGAAGTTAAAGATGTATCTGTAGGAGATATTTCATCATTCAGGAACATACACCACAGAAAATTTGGGGGGGTATTGCTAGCAATACCCCTCATTTAAAAATGTTGGGAAGTGGTTGGAAAGCTGTTGGAAGGCTTTTGGGAGTTCATTGTGAAACCAGATTTAAATTAATTGGACAAAGATTTGGTAATCAGTTAGACCTAGGTTCAACCAAACTCAATCACAGGTTTCTTGGAGCTTGGTGATTACTTTGATTTTGAGCTGAGCACAGATTGAGCAAAGCTTGAACATATCACTTAACATATCATAATATTCACTTTCCCATCTTGTGGAAAGCAAAATTTGATATTCGTTCTAAGAATATCTACATATATTTTCTTGCCAAGTTGGTAACAGAAGGTTAAACTGTAGTATCTCAATTATTACACTAGACTACATAGATATTTGATAAAACATACAATTCAAATCAATTTTAATATTATTGAGATCACCATAAGTGTCTTTCCAAAGACTTACAAAAAGTATGTTAGTATCAAGATATCGTTCTAGGTAGTAGTTTCAATTTGGATTTTGAACTGACATCTAAAGCATTTTACTATTAGACAGAAACATAAATAAGTGTAATAAGAGTGAAATTATTCTATTTTGTGATTATAATGTAACAATAATGCACATTTTTATTGAGAAAATTTTTCTTCCTCCACAAACCAAAATTTACTCTATAGGCTCAAGATTTATTTTTAAGACATATTATTCATTTCAGTTATCATTGATTTACTTCCAATATTTATTAAAAAGATAATAATAATACATGTGAAAGAATTATGAGCTTAGCATAGCATATGCTAAAAAGTTATTTTGTCGTTTTATTCAAAACTGATTCTTCATTTTTTGCTTCAATTCATCTTTTAACAACCACTATCTTCAGATACTATTCTTACTTAATATGTCAAGTCTCAGATGTGTTGGACAGTTCTCAATAACAATCGATCAAATTTATATGAATGTAATTTCAAGATTTCAAAACTCACTGACCCCCACAATTTTACAGCGAGGCCATTCGAATGTTCATATTTTTGGACTATTTGAAGAAAGAAAACCTACCCTTGTTGGTAATCTTTCTCAAGTGCAGAGTCAGCACATTGGACCACTATTGGGTGACATTGGCTCTGGATCTCACCATTTAAACCAAAGAAGTTCCTTGAATCCTATGAAGCCTTTCTATTTTCATGCTTACTTGGTTCCAGTTTTTGGTAATCAGTATCAACTTTGGGGATTCCTCTTTTCTTCAAGTACACTAATCAGTCTTGCTAAAGAAGCATTTTCTTCTGCACAAATCGATTTATGTCTAATCCTGAACTACGACTCCACTATCTTTTTTAATATCCCGCATGTAATTTTTGAAGGCTCTTTCCAAATATCTCAGAGTACTCAAGATTGGAAAGCTGATCAACTTATCCGAGGAATCAAAACAGTTCTCAAAACACATCAACTTCAAGCAATAAATTTTATGATTGACAATGAACAAATGTTAAAGGAAAAGTTGGATATCATGTGGAGGCACCAGGACAACCATTGGCTTAGAACTGGATTCGATGACTGTAAAGATCAGTTTCCTAACAATCAATTGCCGCCTGAAGGAAACGGGTCAATACTTGCTGATGATATGGGTTTGGGAAAGACACTCTCAACTCTTTCTCTTATAAGTGCAACTCAAGGTGAAGCAAGACAATTCCAGGTATCATAAAATCAAGAAGGTATTAATCGGAGTTCAGCCACACTGATTATATGCCCCCTGGCAACACTATCGAATTGGATCAATGAAATAAGTGGGCACTTTGAAGATAATGCACTTCCTTTCAAGGTTCTTTATGGGAAGGATTGTCAAAATACTAATGTCAATGAGCTACAGGACACTGCTATTGTTTTAACGACCTATGAAATAGCTAGCCCAACGATGTCAAAAAATCAAAGCCAAAAAAAGATACCGGTGACTCAAATGCTCTTTTGGTATAGAGTTGTTTTAGATGAAGCTCAGTTAGTGCCCATTTCTATATCTAAAACTTAAAACTTAATTTTAATAATCAATTTTTATAAATATCATTTTAGTTACATTAAAAATCCTTACTCGCAGAGGGCTCAAACAATATTTGACTTGGAATCCCAACACCGACTATGCTTGACTGGAACTCCACTTCAGAACAGGCCCACTGACCTTCAAAGTCTCATATTTTTTCTTAGAATCGAAAAGTGGCAAGAAGACTGGTTATGGAAGAATTTCCTTTTTCCAGGTTTGCAAAAAGGAAAGGCTAATTCTATTAAATCAATCAATCACTTAATGAAAGTCATAAGCCTACGTAGAACAAAGGATGCAATTTTGTCTCTTCCAAAAAAGATTCAAAGGGGGATATCGGTTCAATTAGCAGATCCATGGAGGTCTAAACTTGATGTTCTTCAAGAAGGATTCACTGAGCGATATGGGCCCTCCAGAAGCACTGACTTCCCTTGGGACTCATCTGAGTTTCTAAGAGAGCTGATGATTTTAAGAAAATTCTGCAACCATCCAATCTACGAAAATCTGGATGAAACTCCAACTTTTGATTTCACCTGGCAGCATTCCGCAAAGATTTGTAATCTTATAGGCCACTTAAAAAACTTTTTGTCTGGTGAAAGGGATATAAATTTTCCAAAAGCTTTTATATTCTCCAACTTTGCAGACTTTTTGCAGATGTAAGTGATTCTATAATGAATTGTTTTACAAAATTGTGTTGGCTTATTAAAAACAATTTTCTAATATTTCAAAATAGAATAAAAATGGCTTTAGATGACCACAATATTAGGTATACCCAGCTTACGGGTGAACTCAGCCGGACAAAGCGAGACAAAAATATGCATGAATTCCATTTTAATAAAAATTGCCAAGTTTTGGTTGGAACGATTCAGGCTGCAGGAGTGGGTATAGATCTCAGGTGTGCTCAAAATGTATATATAATGGTGAGCTCAATGTCTTTTATTTCATATTAAGAACAAAAATATTAAATTTTTTATATGTTCAATGTTGAAATAGGAGCCAAATTGGAATCCAGCAGTTGAGCAACAGGCTGTTGATCGGCTGTATAGAATGGGGCAGCAAAATGAAGTAAATGTTTTGAATTATTTTGTACAAGGAAGTATAGAATTCAGCATGTATAAGATTCAAAGGAAAAAAATGGAGCTAACAATGTAAGCCAAATTTCATTTCTATAAATTTTAATGATAATAGTAATCATTAAAATTATGTTTTTTTTTTCAAGGCTAAGTGTCCCAAACAGTGGAAATGAGGAGTATGAGTGTGCAAACCTATTATTAAGGGAGTTTGTCAATCACTCACATTAGAGGAAGAAAGAATTTAAAGGAGAGCAGGTAAATTTATGGAATTTTGAGGATTTAAAAGTCTGAGTTGTTGAGGATTTAGAGATGCAAGATATAAGGGAGAATAACAGTCATTCGGCAAACCCCAGGGGACATGAGAAGGATTAAGGTTAGGGGATAATGTTGAAACCAAACTGATTCTTTTGTACAAGGCCAAGTCCTTTAGCACACTGCCAGAGTAGGTTGAATTATCTCGAATATCAAAGTGTTGTTGGTCAAGATATTGTGCAACTTTAGAAAAATCTTCAGACCTCCATTGCATTAAGATACGTCTTAACGATCCATCATTATCAATTTTGGTGTCTGAACAACATTTGATGTTTGTGAAAAGGTTGTGATAAGTTTCACAATGTGGAAGTTGTTTAAGAAGTTTAGTTCGGTTAACTGAATTCTAAGAATCTTTGTTATTTGAAATAAAGGTCATAAATAAAAACGGTTGAAAAAAAAGGGATTTTCATACTTTTTTTTTTTATTCTATATTTATGCTTTCTCACTTTGATTATTTCTTGAGAGCTATGAGAATCCTTCCCAAGTCTTAATCTATCAGCATGACCTAAAAACCAACAGTGAAGAACTCCTATTTGATTTGAGAAGCTAATTTGAGTTGAGTCAATTGGATATGCAATCAAATTATTGGTTTTTAAGGCATTGTCCCAGTGTTTAATGAGAATATTTGCCAAGACCTGGTTCCATTTGTCAAACCAATCTAGGTTCCAAGCGAAAGTTGATCCTGGGAAACCACACATGCGAAGGTGCTCAATAAAAGATTCACGGAAAATTGGTGAAAACTTTTCTGAAACCGCTGAATTTGATTCTGTATGAGGTAGTTCAAAGGCAATGTTGCAAGAATTCATGTCGAATGATGAAAATCTTTCTAATTGCTCTTCAGTAGGGTTTTGTTTCCATCCATTTGATTCTGGTGACATATCCAAAAGTGAACAACAAAAATTGTGTATAGATCTACAAAAGTGAGAATTGAATGGAGGCAAAGTCTCATTAAAAATTCTATTAAGTGTTCTTGTGTTTGTGGGCAGGTTTCCATGAGGAAAGTAAGAGCTACTAGGGTTCATAAATAATTAGATTAAGAAAGTGTTCAATTAAATTAAACAAAGAGGAAGGATAAATTGTTGAGCTCCAAAACTTTATGATCAAAGTTGATTTAAGGAGAAATATCACAAAAATTAAGAATAAGAAATATTTCGACTTTATGGAATTATAATATGCATAAATTATATTTTTATATGCAACTTGAACTCAAAAGGAATGGTATAAAATAAAGAGAATGATTATGTGATAAAAGCAGAATCATTTAAGAAACGGATTTTTTTTTCTTTTCAAAAAATTCTTCCACAAAAATAATTTGTTAAATGTGAGGCTATGTTCATTTTTTGATTACCAAAAAATTATTTTTGGTCCAATATGATAGTAATACATATTCTTTTGAGTAATTTTTTTCAACCTGAATAAATAGACTAGAGTGTCACTTCATCACATTTATTTATGAAAAGTTATACAAGGTTTCAGCTTTTATGTAATTCTTTAAGGTTTACACTTTTGTAGCATCTATTATTTGAGTATTTTTGATTTTTTCTTTATAGAAAATTCTACCTAGTACAGACCAATTTTCAAATTGAAAGAAATATGTTTGTGATTGTTTTTTACAAAATATTAAACTTATTTTTGGGTTTAACTTTGATTTTTGGGGTAATTTTTTAAATAATTATGTTAAAAATATGGATTACTTTTCTTATAGTCCATAACTAAGAATTTTTATCAAAATCAAATAATTATAGGGTAGTTAGATATAACTCAGAAGGCATTTGATAGAAAAATAATTAAGATGCTTGTGCGTACAACAGAATTTTTTCTATGATAGAAAATATTCTGATAAACATGCATGCATTGTTGTACAAATGCAGAGAGTATACAGAATACAAATAAAGTAGACTGCATAACTTTAAATTAATATATAATTTATCTGATTAAAAATTAAACATTTAAACTTAAATAATTTCAACACATATTCCATCATATTCTTTTGATAAAAAAATGTAGCTTATATTAGCTAGTGCCTTTTAAAAAAAGGAATACCTTCAATCGGTAACTTCGAATAGCTAACTTATTCCTACAATTATCACAATTACAATGCCTCCATTTTTTCATGTATGTCAATGTCAAGATCTTGGATGTGTCAATAGAAAGTATCAAACTTCTTCTGGGTCCTTTGAAGTTGGTATGGCTTTCAAAAGCTCTAATTCTTATGCAAAACATCAAGAGGAAAGAAATAGGAAGGCCCAGATGGTTATTTCTTCCAACAATCCACTTAACATTGGAAGTTCCCGCTCCACAGAAACAGTAAGCTGTATATCTATAGTTCAATGTGAGAATTAAAGTCTTTATGATGTTTCAATGATTTATTACATAGGGGCAGTTGCTATTGGGGGCAGAAGTATCTTTAACAGTCTCTAGAAACTCAAATCTTGGGGAACGGTATAGCCAAATAATTATGTGGCAGGCAGCAAAGCTTTCTCTGATTCATCATTTGAGCAAAGAAGGTTGTACTCAATTTTTGGATGAAGAAATTAAGAAGCTCAAACTTCTAGGTGATAGTGGAATACTGGATTCTGATAGCATTGTCCGCCTGGTCCCACGCTCGATAGATACACTTTTTAGTCGATTAAAGCTCAATCAATCATTTTTCACTAAAACATGCTGTCCTAAATGCTTTGCTCTTTATGAGTATAACTCTGAATCTCAACCATCTATACTATGTTGCAATCAACCGTTTCTTTCATCATCAAAGCGCTATTTAAAAATGTTTGGAGCAGGACAAATTGCAGTTAAATGTGATGAAAGGCTGTATTTGATGGAGGAACATCAAGAACATGTAAAATACTTATCTCTTAAAACATTTCATCACCATTCTTTTATCGACTGGCTTAAGGAAAAGATCAAACTGTTCAAATTTGAGCTTCTGATTGAGAAGAAAACCCCTGTGGCAGAACATGTAGAGTGTGATTTGATGAAGGATGTTTGTGATGGTTCAATTTGGAAAAACTTTCCCATAACCACTCCAGCTCTGGATAGCAATGATGATGAATATACAATAACTTCAGGCAACTTAATGTTTACTTTATATGTCGACTGGTTTAGGCCTGGTGGAAATAGGATTGGAGGTCATCAGAAGTCTGTAGGCAATATTATGATGGTGTGTATGAACCTACCTCAAGAAGATAGATACAAAATGGAAAATCTTTTTTTGTATTCTATTATACCCGGACCAACAGAACCCACAAGTGAACAGCTTAATCACCTTCTAAAACCACTGGTTAATGATCTACAAACTCTATGGGATGGTATATTGATTGAAAAGACACATCTTTATCCACGAGGCCAGAAATTAAGAGTTGCATTGTTCTCTTTGATAGGTGACATTCCTGCAATACGAAAATTGGCTGGCTTTTCGAGTCACTCTGCAAAAATGTTCTGCTCTTTCTGTAATATCTCTAAAGATGAAATTAGTGAAAAGAATGTGGGAAATTTTTCATTACGGAATCATGAGGATCATATGTGCTGGGCAACAAAGTGGAAAAATTCTAAGTCACATTGGGAGCGTGTATCAATTGTTCAAAATCATGGGGTACGATGGAGTGAGCTGAATAACCTTGAATATTGGCGTCCAACTGAATATTGCTCAATTGATGTTATGCATTCACATATGCTTGGAAACCTAAAAGATCACAGTCTAAGCTATTTTCAAATCCAAAATTCAGCAAAAGATCTAGAAAGAAAGCTGGAAAAGGATAAAAATTGGCATGTAAGAGAAGAAGATGATGATTTCTTTTCTGATACTTCACTGCACAAACATTCGAAAAAACGTAGAAGTAGCTTAAGCACCACAAATAATGATGATGATGATACAGGACACACGAGACAGCACAAGCGGCAAAGACGTACGAGTTCAAGACAGTCATCAAGTCATCATGGACTAGATAATGAAGGATTGGGAACAAATCGATCAAGGAGCCAGAGTAGGTCATCCAGCTCCAAATTTATTCCTCCATATAGCGATGTGGCCTCAATACAGTCTCACAGCAGTGACAGTAGGAATTCATTGTATAACTTAAGGCAAAGAAGCATTAGCATATCACAGAGTGAAGGATCTCACTCATCAAATGAGACAGCTAGAGATGAAGAAAATAAAAGGAAAGGTAAGGAGAAAGAAAATGAAGGTAGTAGTAATCCACGAATCACAGCAGCAGAGCTACAGGTTGTATGGAAGATGATTGATCAAGTAAGAAGACCTTCCTGGCTAACACGAGTTCCAAAATCAGTAGGATCTAAAAAGGCAGGATCCCTCAAGGCAGCAGAATGGCACATGCTGTATACTCTCTACTTCCCTTTGTCACTTATACCCCTTTGGTTTGAAAAATTTAAAGAATCTGAATCTTCAGCTTCCTCAGCTGATAAACCAAGAGAATATTATCTTCTCAAGTCACTTGTAACATTATGCTCGATCACCAATTTTTTGACATTAAAAAATATACAGACTAATGAGCTTAAAGATCTAGATCAATTTCTGTTAGAGTATTGTGAGTGCCTTGAAGAGGGTTGGAAGAATATTAATGCAAAGCCAAATCTGCATATCACTCAACATTATCCTGAAATGATTAAGCGTCTTGGTCCATCATCAGGTACAGCTACTTGGTCTGGAGAGCGGGTGAATCATATATTATCTGAAATTCCAAACAATCACCATCCACATATGTAATTTTTGTAAGCAATGATTTAAAAACTCAGCTGTGCTAATTTATTATTATTTACCACAGGAGAGATACCGCTAACAATGCTCAAACATTGGTATCGGAAGTCTAGGGTATTAGATCTTGGTGAAGCTGAAGATAATGATCAATGTGAGACTAAAAAAATCCATATTGATCTCGATAAACAAAACAAATGGATCCATCTAAGTATGGCATTATTTACTAAATGGGTAAGGGCACGAATGGGAAAAGAAACTTCAAGACGGGCTTTGACACCATCCGAGAAAAGTCGGGATCGGGTAGTTGAAAATGTAGCAAGCATATTGATACATGGAAAGAGGTTTACTAGTTACCATCGACACATTGCTAATTCAACAATTGAATTCTACTATGAAAAAGATAGCCAGTTTGGGCAAATTGATGATCTTTTCAGATCAAAGGAAGAGATTGATCAAATATATTTAATAGTAAGTCCTTTCAAAGAGCTCCGTCCAGAAGAAACATCAAAGGATCCCTATGAGCTTTTCCAACAAGTGCATTGTCGGTTAGTAAGAGTAGCCAAAGCAACTCAAATTGTGATTAAGAAAGATGCAATAATTGGACATGCAGCTACTGTCGAGCACAAAAAAGGAATGTTTGGAATCAAAGACGAGGTTGTCACTGCCATTGGACTGCAGACAGTAGTGAGTGAAAAAATTAATCAAATTTATTTTCTGTTGACTAACATCTTTGTGTTAATTTGGGATTGGGGAAATTTGTAGGATTGGTGATATTTGTAAATGGTGAAAGAAATAATTCAATGCTCGATTAAAAAATGCAATGCATCCAACTTACCTTATCATAAACCAGTGAACAATTACTTTGGTTGCTTTTATTGCGAGAGAACCCATGCTTTCAATGAGTCATTTTTATCTTAAATGTAAGAATGAAAGAAATAAAATCATGATAATGAGAAATATGATAAAATTTTTACTTAATGAATGATCTTCTTGCTCATTCATCTACTATAAATAGTTTGACCTTCCAACCTTAGCTGATAGCTATATATTATTCACTTTATTTTTCGACAAGAGAACATACACGTTTACAAGACTACATACATAGTATCTTTTTTTACTTTAGCTTTGATAGGTATAAATTTTAACAACTGATTACTTTTATTTTATTTTATTTTATTACAATTCATTATGGATGATAATTTTGAAGGGATGTCTGTTGACCCAACCGATTCTGATTGTTTTCCGCCTCAACATACTAATACTGGAAATACTCCTCCACCACCCTCTGCTGATCCACCTCCAGATGCATCTCAATCTGTACCACCTAATCCTAACCCACCACCTAATCCCAATCCAGGCCAAGAGTCTCATTCAGAACCGAGAAATTTTAATCCCAATCATCCTTCTGCTTCTGAAAGTGCTGATCAGCTAGGAAGAGATTGGGCTAGTGAAGTATTGAGGGAATTTTTCGGAGACCAATCATCATCTGCTCAGCCTAACCAAGGAGCAAGCACAAGTGGAGCAGGTAAGTCAAATTTGTAGTGTATTCTTTATTGAAAAATAACCAATTTAATTAACTTATTTGAATTGTTAGTGAATCCCTCAATCATTATGGGTATCAGTGATTACCACAGACTCAATTCAGCAGAGTCTCATGAGCGAGAACGGGGGTTAAGGGCTGTAAGAGGCTTAGTTAGAAGGAATGATGTTCCCAGGAGCTCGGACAGTCTAAATAGAAATATTTACCCCTTTCTGAAGTATTGTCTTGGGGGACCAACACAAATATCAAAATATCCTGCGAGCCCAACACCTTTGGAGATTGAAAATTGGAAAGATTGTAGCCAATTCAAACTGTCCTAACCCAAGTCCAATCTTCTAACCGTGCCAATTCTGCAGCTGATCGACAATTTCTGATAACCAATTCTATAGCCTTCTTGCGATCCAAAATTCGACTACCCGAATTTTTTCCAGCACCTGAGCCTCGAGGACTAAAAGGAGGAGCACCGATCCCACTTTCTGTCAAAATAAACTTAGAGCGTGAATTGCAAGAAAAAGGTTTTCGGAAATTCGCGTTTGATTGGACTTGCCGTGATTTTTCAGAATCAACTTTGAATCAAGTCATGGGAAGCATAGTATGCGACCACTGTACCAGATGGCTCACCACCTTGAATACAATCGATCAGTCAAAGCTTCAGTTCACTCAATGTGTTATTGAGAAATGGGTAGTTAATAAGGGGAAGGAGATGATAAGGTTGTTTGGGCAAGAAGAGGAAAGGGTAGCAAGAGAAAAGATTGAAAAGAGGGCAAGGGCACAAGTAAAACGTTATCAGACCAAGGTAAGTTTTTTATTTTACTTTGCTTTTTGTTATTATGAAGCTGATTTAGTTGGAATTCATATTGCTAGTGCACGCTAAAAGTTAGCAAGAGATCTCTGCAGTGATGTGCCAGGTTTTGTTGTGCTTTTTCATGATACTAGGTGCATCTCTGATATCGAGGAAGGCCCAGCACCAGCCCCAACTGCACCTATCCGAGCTATTCCTGGATGGCGAAATCCTGAACTCAATGATTTGTTTAAAAAAATGGATAAGATGACAAAGGACTTAGCCCATACACCAGCTCAAAAAAAATCAGAATTAAAAACATATTCACGGTCATCAGAAAGGACAGTTGCACAAAATGGTATATTCAATGTTCCCAAATACCTCCCCAAGAATTGCTATTCAGCAACATTTTTGCAAGGATTATCTGTGAATGAACGTGAGTCACTTGGGGTTGGAGCTGATATTGATCTGGTAAAGATTCGGGAATCAATTAATAGAGCATCAACATCATCATAACTTAGGTATAACGGTGATCTTCTGTGTAATATAGCTATCTTATATTGAATTTTATGTATTCTGTTTTTTTTCAAAGCAGCTTGGTAAATGTTATAAAGTGATATTGAGATAGAGTAACATTTTATTTAAGAAAAACAAATAATGTATGAGATATAAAAATGTATTTTCAACAAATTGATGGTCCATACCTCTTTATGTCACATTTATGTATCCATATTAATTTCAATCGAATTTAATGTTGACCAATACATAGTGAATACACGCTATGCCACTTATACTTTCCAGGCATTGCTACCATTAAATATGCCAGTATCAAAAATTAATTTTGATCGAAATTAATGAGCATGATAATCATGAATTTCTGGAGTCAACTGCTTATTTTTATGCATGGTGCCTTGCCAACATTAATTTCGATCGAAATTACTTTTGATACTGGCATATTGCATGGTGTCTATTCCTGGAAAGTGTAAGTGGCATAGTGTGTATTCATTACGTATTGGTCAACATTAATTTCAATAGAATTTAATATTGACATTTTCATATTGAACCCAAAACAGCAAACGACCCAAAAAATTCTTCATAAAACTGCTCATTAATTTCGATCGAAATTAGTGAGCACCATATACATATTGAATGGTAGTTATATCTGGTGTGTGTAAGTTGTAAAGCTTGTGTTCAATGTTTATTGGTCAACATTAATTTTGATTGAAATTAATATTAATGTGTAAATGATATTTACATGCTCAATATGCATTGTAATGTGTTTACTTAACAATAGAGTGCCCTACTTTTCATCTTACATAAAAATGCTTGGTAGCATGTCAAATTCAATTTTTATTAAAATTAATGTTGACATGTTACCATGCATAACAGTAAGCAACTGACTGAATAAATTGATGATAATCATGAACCTTAATTTTGATCGAAATTAATGTTGCTAAGTGCAGATTGAAAAAAAGCTATGCCACTTACACTAGCCAGGCATATTTACTATTTATTATGTATTGGTCAACATTAATTTTTATAGAAATTAATATGGATATGTAAATTTTATATTTACCCTCAACATGTATAGTAAATTTCAATACTTAAAAATACTTGCCGTCCTTTACATGTCATGCAAAAAAGCATTATATCATTTCAACATTAATTTTGATCAAAATTAATGTTGGCATGCCATTATGCATTGAAACAACTAACTGACTGAAAAAGTTCATGATCAAAATGCTCATTAATTTTGATCAAAATTAATGTTGACCAATACATATTGAATATAAGTAATCTCCACTTACTCAGACCAGATATAACTACCATTCAATATGTATATGGTCAGCCTTAATTTCGATCGAAATTAATGGGAAGTTTTATGAAGAATCTTCTGGGTTGTTTTCTGGCTTGGGTTCAATATGCAAATGTCAACATTAAATTCAATCAAAATTAATGTTGACCAATACATAATGAATACACACTATGCCACTTACACTTTCCAGGCATATATACATGCAATATGCCAGTATCAAAAGTAATTTCGATCGAAATTAATGTTGGCAAGGCACCATGCATAAAAATGAGCAGTTGACTCCAGAAATTCATGATTATCATGCTCATTAATTTTGATCGAAATTAATTTTTGATACTGGCATATTTAATGGTAGCTATGCCTGGCAACTGTAAGTGGCATAGCATGTATTCATTATGTATTAGTCAACATTAATTTTGATTGAAATTAATATGGACATGGACTATGCATAAAATTCCTATAAGTATAGGTAAGCTAAGCAGTTAGATAAACTGGTTTGATCAAGTACACCATATAAAAATTGATGTTTTAATGCCTTGGTTAATTTCGATCAAAATTAATTTTAAGCCATGCATGTTGAATTTTATCTATGTCTGTGTAGTCCATGTGAAATGGCTTGTATTCAATATGCAGGGGTCTATATTAATTTCGATTGAAATTATGAGGTTCATTGCCTCATAAATTTGATGGTTTCTGTCAGTGTTTCATGCATGGTGCCATCTGATACTTGTTGATTCCTATCAAAATTAATTTCAACACCAATATATTGAATACAAACCATGGCACTTACAGTACTTGGTCATAGCTAAAATTTAATATGCTAGTCTCAAAATTAATTTTGATAGAAATTAATCAGGATCCATGAAGTTTATCAATAGTGTATGAGTTAAGTTTCAAGTCATATGTTTCATCATTTTCTTGCACCCATTTCTAGGTTATCTCAACAATTTTTTTCAAGTTTTATTATATTAATCAAAACTGTGGTAAGTTGTGAAAAATTAGCTAATCCAAATCTCAAATTGAATATTAATATTTTAATAATTTTGAATGTTGCTTAAGGTATTTAATTGGGTGATTCATAATAATATTTTATCAACTTAGTAGTCCTATAACTTTTGAAAAGTAACAATATTGGTCTAGTTAGGGACAACAATGCAATATCTTGTGCAGACTAAGATATATTGCAAAATAAAACTATTCAAATTTTTTTTTCCCTTAGTTGTATCCAAGTTTATCAAAGGTTTGGTCACGGTGCCCACACCCTAGCCTGACACTCCTCCTGTCACTTAAAAAACAAATTCTTATCTTAAATTCTAATGTTACCAATTTTATATTTATAATTCATTTCTTGTTTGATGAGGCATATCAGTATATATGTGAATCTCGCATTGTCATCTGAAATTAAATTTAACAAATATTCATAAAGGATTATCCTTTTTTTTCATATAATATACTAATTAAGTGTATCTCCATTGTTTAGGAGTAAATTCTAATTTAAAAAATTTTGTATTTACCCGTGGCATTTTGAGAATGTGATATAAATTTGTTATTATTTGTTTTTCATACTAAAAGTCCCCAAAGAATTACTAGTATTTTCTGTTAGCTACATCAAATTTCGCTTCAATATAAACAGATTGTGATTTAGCATGTTACTCAGTTTACCCCACTATGAATAATACATGTTAAAAAAAGCTCAAATAATATAAAATCCCCCTCTTTATGTTTTCTGTTTCTTTCATCCTCACTTTAATTTTAATCTTATTCAATTTTTTATCCTATTAAAATATCAACTTCAATTTTCTAGAATAGAGTTTCTTATAATTATTCATCATATTACATCATAATTTTTTGATATCGAATACTTTTTTTTAATATTCATTAATCAATATGTCTAGTATACAAAATCCTACACCTCCACTTTGTATGTATATCATGTTCCTCTCTCTTAATTTATATATTTCACTTATGTTCTATTTTTTTTTTTTCAAAAATTTGATTTTCCAGCACCCAAATGTGTTTCATCCCACTCTCTGATTGATACTCGCTTTGAAGCTTTTGAGCTTGCACCATGTCTGCCACATGGCATGGCACCTAACCCTCCTGTACTTAGCAATGAGAGGCAGGAAATAACAAGAGTTCAGTATCGCAATTTACTTGAATTGGCTAGAGATAAAACAGAAGAGCTTGTCAAGATCCTTAACAATAATCCTTCTCCTTCATATTTATCTAACCCTTGTAATGAATTACTCCAATATGTGAAAAGCCTTGAAAAATGTATGTTCATCACCTTTTTTGTCTCCTTTTAAATTAGTAGATAAGATTATTAATATTTTTTTTCTTCATATATATTTTTAGCTTATGAGGAGGGTATTATTCCTCCTGATGAAGTCATTGTCATTAGGGATGATGATGAGACAGATGAACCATCAGCTTCAACTCATGCTTCAACTTCTAAGGAAAATCTTGAAACACCTGTTATCCGCTCCAAGAAAAAGAGATTATCCCAAGGCTCCTCTTTTGTTTGACGTATTAAACCGGCTTCTGCTAATGAATTTTCTGATGTATCAAATAATAAATCTCAAAAAAAAAGCAAAGGTTTTGATAATGAGTATATTCTTGTTTCCTTTTTTTTTTATTGTTATTCTTTTATCTTTAAAATTCAATCATATATCTCTTTTATTGCTTACATATTGTACTTTTTATCTTTCTTTTGATATTTTGTACCAGAAACTCACCTGCTGTAGATTGTTCCATCCATAAACGCCCTCTCCCTGATGAAGATGATGAAAAGAGCAATGAAAATAGCGATGATCAACTATCAGAATATGAAGCTATGCTTGTTCATCAAAAAAAGCAAAGTTTAAAATCTTCTTCAAGACATGTTGATATGTTTGATAAAGATGATGATTCAAACAGCTCATCACCAAATTCCTTCATTTCTAAGAAGCAATACCCATCACCTCCTAAATTACCTACTTTGACCTCTTTGAAAGCTTCTCTACCAATGAAATCAACTCCAATCAAGATATCAAAAAAACCTCTAACTTATTCACCCTCAGTTCTAAAAGAATCTGATTTGCAGGAGGAATTCTGTAAAATTCATAATTTTTATAAAGGTAGAATCAGCACGGCAAAGGTCCTCAGGTCGTAGTTGGAAATTGTTACTCTCCTCGAATTACGCTCTTCTACTTCTTCCCAAGAACCCATGTCAAATATTCCAATGTTTACTTTTCATTGGGAAAAATCTTGTGGAGAAGATTGGCTTTCAAAACTTACTGAGTTATGTAAGTTACCATAATTTTTAGTCTTGACTTTTGTTCTTTTACTTATTTTTTTTTTCCTTTTGTAGCAAATATTTTTTTAGAGATTGATAGCTCACAGCTATGGGTACTCGATAATATTGATTTCAAAAAAATGGAAGATTTATGTGATCCTGATGGTTTAAATACTGAAATTCTTTCCTCAACAAAGAAAACGGGTCACCCTGAATCCAATCTTATCCGAATGCTCATGAGATTAATGATCCCAAGTGACCACTGCCGTTCTTCATGGGTATCTCTTATATCATCTTCACTTTATCTGACCGCACATGAATTCAGCCAGCTTCCATCACATCAAAACATTAACTCAGATTTTCCAATTGAACATGGTCTTCAGCTTCTAGCTCACCTTTCAAATCTGAAGAGTCCGATTTCTGATGGCTTAGAAGTTGGTCCCACTGCACTTCAAACCTGTGATATATCAATGTCAACTCTTCTTCAAATCAGCAATATTATCATTGATATAATTATGTCAATTATCATTCTTAAATCAAAATATTGTGCTGCAACAATATCAAGTGGCAAGACTAGTGAAGCTCAACAATCAAGTGAGAAAAACGAAAATACTGAACTGACTATAATGAGAGAAAAACAAAAGGCTGCACTAAACAAAATAAATTCTGAATACTCCCACCACCGATATCAATCTTTCAGATTCTATATAATTGATGGTGTCCGTGGTTTATTTCTGAGCTCTCAAGATCATAGATTGGCTTCAGCAGCTGATTGCTTGGAGGTAATATCAGAAGTTAAGTTTCTTAATTTACATGAAAAAAAAAATCATTTGATGGAAGAAATAATTTGGAAAAATTTAAATAACTATATTTTAACATTAATAAAACCTTTTATAGGCAAGTGTGATCCATTTCCTTTAAAATTTGATACCCCAAGTCCTCCGGGAATTTCTAGGGCTATTTCTGCAGATTTTCTTAATCACTGGAGCTCCATTCAGCCAGTATCACCTTTTTTTGCTAAACATAGCCTTTCAATAAATTAATATTCCAACATGTAAATAGATAAAGTTCTGTCTATATGATATATCTTGTATAATTCAAGTTATTTTCCTTCAAATACGTCAAAAATGTGACCATCTTTGAAATTTATTAAGTAACCTTTGACATGATTTTCTAAATTAATTATTAAAAAAAATTATTGTAAGTCCAGCAATAACAAAGATTTTAAAATCTACTTATATGATTTCAAATACTTGTATTAAATTCTTAAATATTTTATTGTTTATATAAAAATATGATAACTGCTCTAGTTTTGTTACTTTACCTTTAATATTATATAATCTATTGATTATTACAAATATTTTCGTTGATTGTAACATTTTTAATCAGAAGTAGAACAATTTAAATAATTAAATGAGTACATTCTTAAAAAAATACAATTTAATCTATTATTGATTCAAAATTCTTTCTTCAACTCTTTATTATTACCTTTTTTATTAATAAGCCTGTTTGACCTTAAATACTATACAGTTAATTTGGTAGCATTAAAAGCACATTTTTATGGCTAATATATTTCAAATTTTTTATTATAGTTTTTTTTATTTTAGAACCTTTGCTACCAATTTAATAAAAATGACATTTAAAGATTTCACAACTTATATATTTCCTCAAAAGTAAATCAAATTTTCTTATAATATTATGAAAAAAAATTATTTTATTTCACAAATAAAAAAAATAGATAATACTATAATTATCAAAACTGAAAATGTTACAGCTACTCCCAGTATTTATCATGTTTAAATTTGCATTAAGTTGTGTATATATAATATAAATTTTTAATATTTATATATCTAGATTTTTTAGATTTGTCTTAACATTAGATAAATAATACTTTGCTGATTCTATTTCTTCCTCTACTAAGTCATCTCTTTTCAAAAAAACTCTCAAAGCACTAATCAAATATTCTAACCTAAATTTTTCTTTTTTAATTTCTAAGTATTCTGAAATATCAATATCAAAAACATTAAGCTTTTCTATAGCATGAAAAAGTCTAGTGCTGATTTGAATAGAAGAACCTATCCTAGTGAAGCCAGGAATTTCATGACATCTTGAGGTAAAATGCCTTAGTTGATTGGCAGGCCATAATGTCACTGTTATTCCATTAGTTGCTTCAAAGTTGATTTTACTTCGAATTTCGGGAAACATAAGTTCTCCACCTGTTTGTCGTGGTTGGGTCTTATCATACTTCATATGAATGGTGTTTTTTTCTGTATCTTTAGGAAAAAATATTCCTAAAGTATACTCACTTGCATCCTTATCGAGATGAACCTCATTAGAGAACCCATTACCATTCCCTCCAGATGTCCAAGTTAAATTACTAGCAAACGGTACACCCTCTTCTTCACTAGAAACTTTTGAAAATCCAGGAATACCAAGTTTTGCGCAAAGATTAGTTGCCTCATTGTACTTTACATATGATATTTTTTTAAAAAAATATTCAAAGTACATTGCAATCCTCTTCATTCGTTTTTTATATTCATCCGTTTTTACAATATCATCAGTGTATTCATCTGCAAGGAAAAGCATTCAAAAATTCAGTATTTAAATTAAAAAAAGTGATACTTACGAATATGTAAAGATTTCTTTCTATCTAAAATAAAGCCACCACCAAACATTTTTACAAAACCACCAGGTCTTTGATGATAACCATTGTTTTTAATTTCATTTTCGCAGTAAGAAAGATCCTTAATGCATTGCACCGTAGCTTCTAACATATCTAGTTCTTTGAGCTCATGAATTTCAAAAGTCTGCACAAGAACATTAGGTATTAAGACACCTTTTGGTTTATAAATACTACATCCAGGAAAAAAATTGTAATAATTATTGCAATCTGTCATATTATTTGCATAAGATCGTGCATAGAAATGTGGCTTCTTCCCGTTTGTATCCATTCCAAGAGCGTTTACAAGTTTCATTCCAGTAGCAATGTCTTTCGCCCACCTATTGTTAGAGTTCTTCCCTGGCCGTTTTTTTTTTCAAATTGTTACTCATTGATGGTTCAATCCTAAGAGAATTCAATTTTGATTTAAAATAGAAAAAAATCAAAAATTAGAAAATAGTAACATAATTTCAATTATCAGTCAATGATACCTTTAACTTTATCATATCTTCAATATTAGAAATACAAAAGTTAGCATATCTACATATTAGTAAATTTATATACTTTTTCTTTATTTCAAATATTAAGAAAGCGTTTCAAAGGTATACTTTATTAAATTATACATATAAAGAGTATAGCTTTATCCTGTATGGATTCAGCAAGTACGAGATTTGGCTCTACACTTAATATTAATAATATAATGAAAGTATAACTCCAATACACTAGTAATATTAAAAAATTTACGGAATTATGATATCCACATATATAAAATGAAAAATCTTGCTCTGATCAATATATTGACTTAGAAAGTTATACTTCAATAAATTATTAATTTTTAAATTGTAGCATTGTCCTGTATGCTTTCAGCAAGTACGAGACTTTGAAACAACTTAAAAATCAATAAATTAAAGGTAAAGTACAAACAATCTAATTATTATTATGAAAAGCAAAACATTATCCTGTATGCTTTCAGCAAGTACGAGATGATGTTTTACTTTTCATATTAATAATATAATGGTTGAGAAAGTATTAAAGAAATATAGAAAAATGATAAGCAAAACATGAACTTACATGTCTATAAAATCTTCTTCCATTTGTAGCTGATTGATCAAAATTAATTATAAAGTTTATTTTATAATCACTGTTTTAAAAAATAAATGGTTAGATAAATAAATTGAACATTTTTGATAAGGAATAAAGAAAAGTAAATTAACAAACAAATAAAAAAACTTTAAGTTAACTGAAAAAGAATTATTTTATAATGAATCGAAAGGGTACAGTAAAAGATACCATAAAAATAAATTCAGAATTAGAATCATTAGATTAACTTGTCAAAAGTGTAAAAAAGTGTAACAAACCAAAATGATATGAAATGCAATAGCAAGAAAAATTTGCTTACCGGTAATCAGATAAGGTCAAGAAAATAGTATCAATAATTCAAAATGATAAAGCAAAAATATGATTGATAATTTTTGAAAAAGGTAAGTGAGAAAGAGAAAGGAAAAATAAATTGGGTGGCAAACAGATGTATATATCATGAATTTTCACTGATCACATTTTCAAAAAAATGCAGCTCTCCAAGTCATATGATAAACTTCATCTAAATTCCAAGAATGATGTTGCCAAGGCACTGTACACAGCATGATCATATTTTCCTATGCATATACTAATTCCAGCTAGAATTTACTTGGCTGCATGTTGTACAGATGTACATTTGTGGAACACTGAATTTCACATCTAAAAAAAATTGACGCCACATAATTATAGCTACCATGTTTCACGTAGCTAAAAAACATACACTCATCACATTTAAATTTACATTGCGCCAAAATTAATTCATTTTTGAATTTTTTTAAAGGAAACTATAATGTGCACCACCTATTTCTAAAATATGAACCTCCGCACCATATTAAATTGGGAGACTTTTAATTATGCAATTTTTTTGCCGTGACCTTTTTCCTGATCTTACTTGGTTCAAAATATTGAAACATGGCCAATGTTGATGAAAGAAACATTTGATTTTGTTTCTTTGTGTAACAATGGAAGGCTGTTTCTTACTGGCTGAAGAGTGTTGTATATTTTATTTGAACAAATTTTTATTTTTTTATGTATTTTATTTAAAAAATTTACTTTTTATTGCAGCCAGATTTATACTGGCTGCTTTTTAGAAACCTTAATTTATGACCCAAGCCTTTGAAATTGGCTTGGGTCCCTTACATTGCAATTTAGTACTTCCAGCCAGGTTTCCCCTGGCTGGAAGTGTCTCTTTCAAGCAATTGAAGTCGCTAAAAGCGACTTCGATTGCTTGCTGTAATGTTTTCCACCCTCCCAGCTAATTTACTAGGCTGGGAGGTGGCCAAAGCAGTGTGCAATGCGCGTTGCTGCTGCAAGTAACTCGCGTTGCACAATCGCTACCATATTTCATGCAGCTGATATCAAGTCAGCTGCATGAGATATGCGCAGCATTTGCAATGCGCGCTGCATGCAGCAGAAACGCGCGTTGCATGCAGCAGCAATGCAGGCTGCATGTGCTGCATGCAACGCGCATTTCTGCTGCATGCAATGCGCATTACTTGCAGCAGCGATGCGTGTTGCATGTGCTGCATGCAGTGCATTGCACAGCCAGTTTTTTTCTGGCTGTGCAATGCACACAGAGAAACCAAAGTCCCTGCAAGGGACTTTGGTCTCTAAAATGGAAGCGACTTTCCCTACCAGGTGCAATCTGGTGGGAAAGTGAGAGAAACGTTAGACCGAAGTTGTTTGAAAGCAACTTCGGTCTTAAAAACATTAAAAATCATTTTAAAAAAATGAGAAATGTAGAAAAAAAATAAAAAATAAAATTAAAATGTTCGATCGAAATTACTTTTGATACTGGCATATTGCATGGTGTCTATTCCTGGAAAGTGTAAGTGGCATAGTGTGTATTCATTACGTATTGGTCAACATTAATTTCAATAGAATTTAATATTGACATTTTCATATTGAACCCAAAACAGCAAACGACCCAAAAAATTCTTCATAAAACTGCTCATTAATTTCGATCGAAATTAGTGAGCACCATATACATATTGAATGGTAGTTATATCTGGTGTGTGTAAGTTGTAAAGCTTGTGTTCAATGTTTATTGGTCAACATTAATTTTGATTGAAATTAATATTAATGTGTAAATGATATTTACATGCTCAATATGCATTGTAATGTGTTTACTTAACAATAGAGTGCCCTACTTTTCATCTTACATAAAAATGCTTGGTAGCATGTCAAATTCAATTTTTATTAAAATTAATGTTGACATGTTACCATGCATAACAGTAAGCAACTGACTGAATAAATTGATGATAATCATGAACCTTAATTTTGATCGAAATTAATGTTGCTAAGTGCAGATTGAAAAAAAGCTATGCCACTTACACTAGCCAGGCATATTTACTATTTATTATGTATTGGTCAACATTAATTTTTATAGAAATTAATATGGATATGTAAATTTTATATTTACCCTCAACATGTATAGTAAATTTCAATACTTAAAAATACTTGCCGTCCTTTACATGTCATGCAAAAAAGCATTATATCATTTCAACATTAATTTTGATCAAAATTAATGTTGGCATGCCATTATGCATTGAAACAACTAACTGACTGAAAAAGTTCATGATCAAAATGCTCATTAATTTTGATCAAAATTAATGTTGACCAATACATATTGAATATAAGTAATCTCCACTTACTCAGACCAGATATAACTACCATTCAATATGTATATGGTCAGCCTTAATTTCGATCGAAATTAATGGGAAGTTTTATGAAGAATCTTCTGGGTTGTTTTCTGGCTTGGGTTCAATATGCAAATGTCAACATTAAATTCAATCAAAATTAATGTTGACCAATACATAATGAATACACACTATGCCACTTACACTTTCCAGGCATATATACATGCAATATGCCAGTATCAAAAGTAATTTCGATCGAAATTAATGTTGGCAAGGCACCATGCATAAAAATGAGCAGTTGACTCCAGAAATTCATGATTATCATGCTCATTAATTTTGATCGAAATTAATTTTTGATACTGGCATATTTAATGGTAGCTATGCCTGGCAACTGTAAGTGGCATAGCATGTATTCATTATGTATTAGTCAACATTAATTTTGATTGAAATTAATATGGACATGGACTATGCATAAAATTCCTATAAGTATAGGTAAGCTAAGCAGTTAGATAAACTGGTTTGATCAAGTACACCATATAAAAATTGATGTTTTAATGCCTTGGTTAATTTCGATCAAAATTAATTTTAAGCCATGCATGTTGAATTTTATCTATGTCTGTGTAGTCCATGTGAAATGGCTTGTATTCAATATGCAGGGGTCTATATTAATTTCGATTGAAATTATGAGGTTCATTGCCTCATAAATTTGATGGTTTCTGTCAGTGTTTCATGCATGGTGCCATCTGATACTTGTTGATTCCTATCAAAATTAATTTCAACACCAATATATTGAATACAAACCATGGCACTTACAGTACTTGGTCATAGCTAAAATTTAATATGCTAGTCTCAAAATTAATTTTGATAGAAATTAATCAGGATCCATGAAGTTTATCAATAGTGTATGAGTTAAGTTTCAAGTCATATGTTTCATCATTTTCTTGCACCCATTTCTAGGTTATCTCAACAATTTTTTTCAAGTTTTATTATATTAATCAAAACTGTGGTAAGTTGTGAAAAATTAGCTAATCCAAATCTCAAATTGAATATTAATATTTTAATAATTTTGAATGTTGCTTAAGGTATTTAATTGGGTGATTCATAATAATATTTTATCAACTTAGTAGTCCTATAACTTTTGAAAAGTAACAATATTGGTCTAGTTAGGGACAACAATGCAATATCTTGTGCAGACTAAGATATATTGCAAAATAAAACTATTCAAATTTTTTTTTCCCTTAGTTGTATCCAAGTTTATCAAAGGTTTGGTCACGGTGCCCACACCCTAGCCTGACACTCCTCCTGTCACTTAAAAAACAAATTCTTATCTTAAATTCTAATGTTACCAATTTTATATTTATAATTCATTTCTTGTTTGATGAGGCATATCAGTATATATGTGAATCTCGCATTGTCATCTGAAATTAAATTTAACAAATATTCATAAAGGATTATCCTTTTTTTTCATATAATATACTAATTAAGTGTATCTCCATTGTTTAGGAGTAAATTCTAATTTAAAAAATTTTGTATTTACCCGTGGCATTTTGAGAATGTGATATAAATTTGTTATTATTTGTTTTTCATACTAAAAGTCCCCAAAGAATTACTAGTATTTTCTGTTAGCTACATCAAATTTCGCTTCAATATAAACAGATTGTGATTTAGCATGTTACTCAGTTTACCCCACTATGAATAATACATGTTAAAAAAAGCTCAAATAATATAAAATCCCCCTCTTTATGTTTTCTGTTTCTTTCATCCTCACTTTAATTTTAATCTTATTCAATTTTTTATCCTATTAAAATATCAACTTCAATTTTCTAGAATAGAGTTTCTTATAATTATTCATCATATTACATCATAATTTTTTGATATCGAATACTTTTTTTTAATATTCATTAATCAATATGTCTAGTATACAAAATCCTACACCTCCACTTTGTATGTATATCATGTTCCTCTCTCTTAATTTATATATTTCACTTATGTTCTATTTTTTTTTTTTCAAAAATTTGATTTTCCAGCACCCAAATGTGTTTCATCCCACTCTCTGATTGATACTCGCTTTGAAGCTTTTGAGCTTGCACCATGTCTGCCACATGGCATGGCACCTAACCCTCCTGTACTTAGCAATGAGAGGCAGGAAATAACAAGAGTTCAGTATCGCAATTTACTTGAATTGGCTAGAGATAAAACAGAAGAGCTTGTCAAGATCCTTAACAATAATCCTTCTCCTTCATATTTATCTAACCCTTGTAATGAATTACTCCAATATGTGAAAAGCCTTGAAAAATGTATGTTCATCACCTTTTTTGTCTCCTTTTAAATTAGTAGATAAGATTATTAATATTTTTTTTCTTCATATATATTTTTAGCTTATGAGGAGGGTATTATTCCTCCTGATGAAGTCATTGTCATTAGGGATGATGATGAGACAGATGAACCATCAGCTTCAACTCATGCTTCAACTTCTAAGGAAAATCTTGAAACACCTGTTATCCGCTCCAAGAAAAAGAGATTATCCCAAGGCTCCTCTTTTGTTTGACGTATTAAACCGGCTTCTGCTAATGAATTTTCTGATGTATCAAATAATAAATCTCAAAAAAAAAGCAAAGGTTTTGATAATGAGTATATTCTTGTTTCCTTTTTTTTTTATTGTTATTCTTTTATCTTTAAAATTCAATCATATATCTCTTTTATTGCTTACATATTGTACTTTTTATCTTTCTTTTGATATTTTGTACCAGAAACTCACCTGCTGTAGATTGTTCCATCCATAAACGCCCTCTCCCTGATGAAGATGATGAAAAGAGCAATGAAAATAGCGATGATCAACTATCAGAATATGAAGCTATGCTTGTTCATCAAAAAAAGCAAAGTTTAAAATCTTCTTCAAGACATGTTGATATGTTTGATAAAGATGATGATTCAAACAGCTCATCACCAAATTCCTTCATTTCTAAGAAGCAATACCCATCACCTCCTAAATTACCTACTTTGACCTCTTTGAAAGCTTCTCTACCAATGAAATCAACTCCAATCAAGATATCAAAAAAACCTCTAACTTATTCACCCTCAGTTCTAAAAGAATCTGATTTGCAGGAGGAATTCTGTAAAATTCATAATTTTTATAAAGGTAGAATCAGCACGGCAAAGGTCCTCAGGTCGTAGTTGGAAATTGTTACTCTCCTCGAATTACGCTCTTCTACTTCTTCCCAAGAACCCATGTCAAATATTCCAATGTTTACTTTTCATTGGGAAAAATCTTGTGGAGAAGATTGGCTTTCAAAACTTACTGAGTTATGTAAGTTACCATAATTTTTAGTCTTGACTTTTGTTCTTTTACTTATTTTTTTTTTCCTTTTGTAGCAAATATTTTTTTAGAGATTGATAGCTCACAGCTATGGGTACTCGATAATATTGATTTCAAAAAAATGGAAGATTTATGTGATCCTGATGGTTTAAATACTGAAATTCTTTCCTCAACAAAGAAAACGGGTCACCCTGAATCCAATCTTATCCGAATGCTCATGAGATTAATGATCCCAAGTGACCACTGCCGTTCTTCATGGGTATCTCTTATATCATCTTCACTTTATCTGACCGCACATGAATTCAGCCAGCTTCCATCACATCAAAACATTAACTCAGATTTTCCAATTGAACATGGTCTTCAGCTTCTAGCTCACCTTTCAAATCTGAAGAGTCCGATTTCTGATGGCTTAGAAGTTGGTCCCACTGCACTTCAAACCTGTGATATATCAATGTCAACTCTTCTTCAAATCAGCAATATTATCATTGATATAATTATGTCAATTATCATTCTTAAATCAAAATATTGTGCTGCAACAATATCAAGTGGCAAGACTAGTGAAGCTCAACAATCAAGTGAGAAAAACGAAAATACTGAACTGACTATAATGAGAGAAAAACAAAAGGCTGCACTAAACAAAATAAATTCTGAATACTCCCACCACCGATATCAATCTTTCAGATTCTATATAATTGATGGTGTCCGTGGTTTATTTCTGAGCTCTCAAGATCATAGATTGGCTTCAGCAGCTGATTGCTTGGAGGTAATATCAGAAGTTAAGTTTCTTAATTTACATGAAAAAAAAAATCATTTGATGGAAGAAATAATTTGGAAAAATTTAAATAACTATATTTTAACATTAATAAAACCTTTTATAGGCAAGTGTGATCCATTTCCTTTAAAATTTGATACCCCAAGTCCTCCGGGAATTTCTAGGGCTATTTCTGCAGATTTTCTTAATCACTGGAGCTCCATTCAGCCAGTATCACCTTTTTTTGCTAAACATAGCCTTTCAATAAATTAATATTCCAACATGTAAATAGATAAAGTTCTGTCTATATGATATATCTTGTATAATTCAAGTTATTTTCCTTCAAATACGTCAAAAATGTGACCATCTTTGAAATTTATTAAGTAACCTTTGACATGATTTTCTAAATTAATTATTAAAAAAAATTATTGTAAGTCCAGCAATAACAAAGATTTTAAAATCTACTTATATGATTTCAAATACTTGTATTAAATTCTTAAATATTTTATTGTTTATATAAAAATATGATAACTGCTCTAGTTTTGTTACTTTACCTTTAATATTATATAATCTATTGATTATTACAAATATTTTCGTTGATTGTAACATTTTTAATCAGAAGTAGAACAATTTAAATAATTAAATGAGTACATTCTTAAAAAAATACAATTTAATCTATTATTGATTCAAAATTCTTTCTTCAACTCTTTATTATTACCTTTTTTATTAATAAGCCTGTTTGACCTTAAATACTATACAGTTAATTTGGTAGCATTAAAAGCACATTTTTATGGCTAATATATTTCAAATTTTTTATTATAGTTTTTTTTATTTTAGAACCTTTGCTACCAATTTAATAAAAATGACATTTAAAGATTTCACAACTTATATATTTCCTCAAAAGTAAATCAAATTTTCTTATAATATTATGAAAAAAAATTATTTTATTTCACAAATAAAAAAAATAGATAATACTATAATTATCAAAACTGAAAATGTTACAGCTACTCCCAGTATTTATCATGTTTAAATTTGCATTAAGTTGTGTATATATAATATAAATTTTTAATATTTATATATCTAGATTTTTTAGATTTGTCTTAACATTAGATAAATAATACTTTGCTGATTCTATTTCTTCCTCTACTAAGTCATCTCTTTTCAAAAAAACTCTCAAAGCACTAATCAAATATTCTAACCTAAATTTTTCTTTTTTAATTTCTAAGTATTCTGAAATATCAATATCAAAAACATTAAGCTTTTCTATAGCATGAAAAAGTCTAGTGCTGATTTGAATAGAAGAACCTATCCTAGTGAAGCCAGGAATTTCATGACATCTTGAGGTAAAATGCCTTAGTTGATTGGCAGGCCATAATGTCACTGTTATTCCATTAGTTGCTTCAAAGTTGATTTTACTTCGAATTTCGGGAAACATAAGTTCTCCACCTGTTTGTCGTGGTTGGGTCTTATCATACTTCATATGAATGGTGTTTTTTTCTGTATCTTTAGGAAAAAATATTCCTAAAGTATACTCACTTGCATCCTTATCGAGATGAACCTCATTAGAGAACCCATTACCATTCCCTCCAGATGTCCAAGTTAAATTACTAGCAAACGGTACACCCTCTTCTTCACTAGAAACTTTTGAAAATCCAGGAATACCAAGTTTTGCGCAAAGATTAGTTGCCTCATTGTACTTTACATATGATATTTTTTTAAAAAAATATTCAAAGTACATTGCAATCCTCTTCATTCGTTTTTTATATTCATCCGTTTTTACAATATCATCAGTGTATTCATCTGCAAGGAAAAGCATTCAAAAATTCAGTATTTAAATTAAAAAAAGTGATACTTACGAATATGTAAAGATTTCTTTCTATCTAAAATAAAGCCACCACCAAACATTTTTACAAAACCACCAGGTCTTTGATGATAACCATTGTTTTTAATTTCATTTTCGCAGTAAGAAAGATCCTTAATGCATTGCACCGTAGCTTCTAACATATCTAGTTCTTTGAGCTCATGAATTTCAAAAGTCTGCACAAGAACATTAGGTATTAAGACACCTTTTGGTTTATAAATACTACATCCAGGAAAAAAATTGTAATAATTATTGCAATCTGTCATATTATTTGCATAAGATCGTGCATAGAAATGTGGCTTCTTCCCGTTTGTATCCATTCCAAGAGCGTTTACAAGTTTCATTCCAGTAGCAATGTCTTTCGCCCACCTATTGTTAGAGTTCTTCCCTGGCCGTTTTTTTTTTCAAATTGTTACTCATTGATGGTTCAATCCTAAGAGAATTCAATTTTGATTTAAAATAGAAAAAAATCAAAAATTAGAAAATAGTAACATAATTTCAATTATCAGTCAATGATACCTTTAACTTTATCATATCTTCAATATTAGAAATACAAAAGTTAGCATATCTACATATTAGTAAATTTATATACTTTTTCTTTATTTCAAATATTAAGAAAGCGTTTCAAAGGTATACTTTATTAAATTATACATATAAAGAGTATAGCTTTATCCTGTATGGATTCAGCAAGTACGAGATTTGGCTCTACACTTAATATTAATAATATAATGAAAGTATAACTCCAATACACTAGTAATATTAAAAAATTTACGGAATTATGATATCCACATATATAAAATGAAAAATCTTGCTCTGATCAATATATTGACTTAGAAAGTTATACTTCAATAAATTATTAATTTTTAAATTGTAGCATTGTCCTGTATGCTTTCAGCAAGTACGAGACTTTGAAACAACTTAAAAATCAATAAATTAAAGGTAAAGTACAAACAATCTAATTATTATTATGAAAAGCAAAACATTATCCTGTATGCTTTCAGCAAGTACGAGATGATGTTTTACTTTTCATATTAATAATATAATGGTTGAGAAAGTATTAAAGAAATATAGAAAAATGATAAGCAAAACATGAACTTACATGTCTATAAAATCTTCTTCCATTTGTAGCTGATTGATCAAAATTAATTATAAAGTTTATTTTATAATCACTGTTTTAAAAAATAAATGGTTAGATAAATAAATTGAACATTTTTGATAAGGAATAAAGAAAAGTAAATTAACAAACAAATAAAAAAACTTTAAGTTAACTGAAAAAGAATTATTTTATAATGAATCGAAAGGGTACAGTAAAAGATACCATAAAAATAAATTCAGAATTAGAATCATTAGATTAACTTGTCAAAAGTGTAAAAAAGTGTAACAAACCAAAATGATATGAAATGCAATAGCAAGAAAAATTTGCTTACCGGTAATCAGATAAGGTCAAGAAAATAGTACCAATAATTCAAAATGATAAAGCAAAAATATGATTGATAATTTTTGAAAAAGGTAAGTGAGAAAGAGAAAGGAAAAATAAATTGGGTGGCAAACAGATGTATATATCATGAATTTTCACTGATCACATTTTCAAAAAAATGCAGCTCTCCAAGTCATATGATAAACTTCATCTAAATTCCAAGAATGATGTTGCCAAGGCACTGTACACAGCATGATCATATTTTCCTATGCATATACTAATTCCAGCTAGAATTTACTTGGCTGCATGTTGTACAGATGTACATTTGTGGAACACTGAATTTCACATCTAAAAAAAATTGACGCCACATAATTCTAGCTACCATGTTTCACGTAGCTAAAAAACATACACTCATCACATTTAAATTTACATTGCGCCAAAATTAATTCATTTTTGAATTTTTTTAAAGGAAACTATAATGTGCACCACCTATTTCTAAAATATGAACCTCCGCACCATATTAAATTGGGAGACTTTTAATTATGCAATTTTTTTGCCGTGACCTTTTTCCTGATCTTACTTGGTTCAAAATATTGAAACATGGCCAATGTTGATGAAAGAAACATTTGATTTTGTTTCTTTGTGTAACAATGGAAGGCTGTTTCTTACTGGCTGAAGAGTGTTGTATATTTTATTTGAACAAATTTTTATTTTTTTATGTATTTTATTTAAAAAATTTACTTTTTATTGCAGCCAGATTTATACTGGCTGCTTTTTAGAAACCTTAATTTATGACCCAAGCCTTTGAAATTGGCTTGGGTCCCTTACATTGCAATTTAGTACTTCCAGCCAGGTTTCCCCTGGCTGGAAGTGTCTCTTTCAAGCAATTGAAGTCGCTAAAAGCGACTTCGATTGCTTGCTGTAATGTTTTCCACCCTCCCAGCTAATTTACTAGGCTGGGAGGTGGCCAAAGCAGTGTGCAATGCGCGTTGCTGCTGCAAGTAACTCGCGTTGCACAATCGCTACCATATTTCATGCAGCTGATATCAAGTCAGCTGCATGAGATATGCGCAGCATTTGCAATGCGCGCTGCATGCAGCAGAAACGCGCGTTGCATGCAGCAGCAATGCAGGCTGCATGTGCTGCATGCAACGCGCATTTCTGCTGCATGCAATGCGCATTACTTGCAGCAGCGATGCGTGTTGCATGTGCTGCATGCAGTGCATTGCACAGCCAGTTTTTTTCTGGCTGTGCAATGCACACAGAGAAACCAAAGTCCCTGCAAGGGACTTTGGTCTCTAAAATGGAAGCGACTTTCCCTACCAGGTGCAATCTGGTGGGAAAGTGAGAGAAACGTTAGACCGAAGTTGTTTGAAAGCAACTTCGGTCTTAAAAACATTAAAAATCATTTTAAAAAAATGAGAAATGTAGAAAAAAAATAAAAAATAAAATTAAAATGTGAGTATAAGAAAAAAAATAAGTTCTAGTGATACCAAAAATCCAAGCCAATTTCATTTGGCTTGGTTATTTAATAATTATTTTTAATACATTAAATTTAAAATTCAAACACCATAAAATATATGAATTTTTTTATATGAATATTATAAATTTAATCTACCTCTTTCTCATAATTATATTTATAATTTTGTTTTTTTAATTTTTGACATTTAAGTTTATTTTTTGGAAATACAAAATTAAATTTTCAACTAAATTTTTTAGTAAGGTAAAATAAATTATAAATTTGACATTTTGTAATTGAATAATGAAAAAAATTTTAAATTTATTTAAAAAATATTTTTTTTAGAAGAATAGAAATATTTTTAGGGTAGAAATATGGTGCAAATTGTAAGTAAAAAAATTATATTTTTTTTGTGAGGGGTTATTTCTATTTTTAAAAATATTTTTCAAAAACATTCATTAAATACTGAATTAAATTACTTTGAAACTCAAATTTTTTGTAAAATAATTAAAAATGAAAGAATAATATTGTTGTATTTGATATAAAATTTGAATTAGTAATATTAATGTCTCTTTAAGTAAATTTGAAAATCATTTAAAAAGACCATGTTGATAAGTACTTCATTTTTGATATACAATGGTTATATATATATCTTATATATATTTCTTGAGTGTTATTTTTATATACATTCAATAAAATTTGTAATATAAAATGCCATTTAATAATTAATTAATGTTCAACTTAGTTATAACAACTTCATATTTAATACCAGCCACTAGTATTTACTTTTTAATTTAAAACTCCAATATAATATGAGAGTATCCTTATTTTGTCTGCATGTAATGAACAACAATAATAGACCATAAATGAGTGGGTAATTAATTACAATAAATAGTTGAAGAATAACCTATAAGAAATGATAAGTTTATCAAAAAGAGTACATTAAAAAAATATACTTTTGAATTTTTTTTGATATAATTTGGGTAGTTAAATGAAAATTTAAATTATCAGACATCAAAATGGATAAAATATAAAAGTGGTGTTTATATAATAAGCCTCATATAAAAAAAGGATAAAAAATCTACTATGTAACTAAATTATTAAATATTAAGGTATTATTAAAATTATTGAAAAACTTATTTTACAGTTATAATGAAATCTAAATGTGAAAATAATGGTGGGATAATAGTAAGACTATGTGGAAACACTTTAATTTATACATACTTTCAACTATGTTCAGATAAAAAAATTGTTAAAATTGTATAATAACATCTAGTTAATAGTGATGCAATTTTATTTAGATCAAGAATAAATTTTTCTGAGGAAAAACTAATTAAATTGAGATATGGCCATCTCCTTTCAAGAGATAGAATAATAATAAAAATTTAAAAAATTATAATAAGTATTCTTAATCAGCATTTTTGAAAAGTCTCTAGTAAAATTCATTATAATATATCATTCATTGATTACATTATATGGAGTTTCATCTTGAAGTAGTGATGTGCAGCTTTGAACTTATGTTATGAAAAACAAAAAAGTTAAAAAATATATAGTTATACTAATGAAAAAGCCAAAAATAAAAATACTATTATAAATTAAAAAAATAAAACTACATAAATTTTATTCTGCTCTAATGATGGAAGGGTACTATGTATGAATTTCCACATGTTAAATCCAAACCTGCTTTAAGGCTAGTTTACAGGTAGAGCTATTAAGTTTCCTTAAATTCTAAAAATAACTTATGCATTTTACTAATTATTTTTTTCTTGTTTCTTTCCAAAGTTGTTAGAGTTGCTTAATTAATACTGTTATCTTGATTGTAAGATATATAATTTTTTTTGAATACATGATTTATTGTTTCAAAAATTATATTATAAATTTAAATCATTTATTTCATTTTCTAAAGCTTCATTGTCAAAGACACAACTCCATTTTCTATTACTTAACAAATATATAAAATGTGATAGTAAAATTTGAGGAATTTTCTTTTTGAAAGGGTCAAACTATATTGTGAAGATTTTTATCTAGAAATTCTTGTACTCTAAAACCAAATAATTTTCTCCCTTAAGTAAGCCATTTCAAAAATATGAGAATATAAACAAGAATATTAACTTATCTTATTTTTATTTTCTTTACTGAAAGTTTTAGTTCAATCCCTTTTTTTATATGACATTAGTATAAAAACATGGTTAAATGCTACTATATAATTAATTTTTATTATATATATATATATATATATATATGAAATATTTAGAATGTCATCCTTTTTTATTTACTTGAATAAATGGCTCAATTATAATACCCAACACTTATTAATGTTTCCCAAACTCAATAACAAATTTCTCATATGAAATATTAGCTTCTAATATAAGAAGTTTATCTATAGATGATATTCAACATGTGATTTTACTTTTTAGATTCAGCTAAAATTAAACAAAAGGAGAAATCATGCATATGTGTATAAATGGTAACCATATGTTACTTAGAGGATTGTGAAATTCACTCATCAGAATGGTTTAAGTATTAAAATAAATTGAGGTCATTATTTTCTAGTATTTGAAACTAATTAGGAAATTATTCTAAAAATATATTTTAATGTGTATCATGTTTAAAAAGTTGGAAATATGATTTTTGAAAATTGTGAGTTTCTTATGAGATACCAAGCTTTAGTTTACATTGTTTCAAGTAGAATAGAATTTTAGTATTAGAAATTGAAAGCAATGTACCATTATCAGATTTTAACTGTGTTCTACTTATAGAATGATTACATAACATTAAACATTATTTAAATCAAAAAGGTTTAAAAGATATTTAGAATTTTACCAAATTTCACTATTTATTAATCTTTGATTTGAAAACAAACTATGATGTACACTCACTAGAAATAAGCAATCCCAATTTTAACATAATTTATCAATCCAAAAATAATGAGTCAATTAACATGAAAATATATATTATTTCAAAACCAAATCTCTAGATTTAAAATATGATGCTTTAATGAAAAATTATTACAAAACTTTAATGCAATGAAGTCTCTTAAAAAATTCAAAAATAGAATATCAAAACAAGTAATTTCTGCAAAAAAAACTACTAACTATTGTAGATAAAGCATAAAAATAAGTCATATTTTTTAAAAAATGATCTAACAATATTTATTTTTGTTAAAAAAATCAAAACATTGTTAAGTTTGCTTGTTATAATAATGTTAAAATCCACTAAACATTATCTAAAGGTGGTGAAATATGTTAAAAATAAGTTGAATTTTATGAGATAAAAATCAACAATTTTGTATCATTTCCTGTTGTGCTATGACTTTATTCCACCCTTTTTATCTGATTCTTCCAGTATTACTTTGCTATGATCACTAGTTTTCAAGTTAAAATTTACAAATGTTCATTATACTTGATAATATGAAAAATAACTCAAACTTTTATAACTACAAAATAAGATTTTGTAACTCCTTCTTTCAATCAATATTTGAAGAAATTTTAGTTTATTTGAGTAATGATTTTAAGAATAACAAAAAATTTGAATATCACAAGGAATTATTTCCAGAGACTATAATTATTTACTTGTGTAATGCATGAGCTACTTATCAATGATGTAAAACATCAGAAAAGTAAGTTATAGTTATAAATCTACAGATTATACTGTTTCTGGTATATATATCTTCAATAAATCTTTTAAACTTATCTTAGCCTACATACCACACAATAGAAAATCATTATATTAAAAAAGGAAAAAATTCTATGATAATATCATAAAGAATGATAACCATGGATTAATATTCCATAAAAATGGTTAATAATATTTTAAGAGAACCTAAATCAGTATTCTTTCATCAAAATATATCCTTTTTGTCTTTGTAATTTATTCCAAACAAATTTTTTGAAAGTTGAATCTATATATCTAATGCCAAAACCACTTTTAAGTTCCCTCTTAGACTTTTTAAGAAATTATATATATATATATATGTATATATATATATTATTTATCAAAAATTGAAATAAAGAATAAAAACATAATTTTATTTACCTTTAATTATTTAAATATAGAGTATTTTCAGAATGCATTATGGTTACTTGTGAAGGTTAGAAGATTTGAAGTTGGATTTATGAGTTTTTAGAAGGGCAAATATTGTAAAATTCTTTCATAAATATTTATTTCATAGTTTCAAATGTTGAAATCCACAAACTAATGGGATTTAAAATAATATTGAGATTTAAAATCTGTTTTCTACTCAAGTAAAATAAAATTAAGTGATGATATCAAAATTGAAATTAAGTTTAAACTTTTGATATGCTCTATCTTCAATTTTATTGATAGTGCATCAAAAATTTAATAATATTTTTTTCCTTCATCACTTTTTACATAAAAGATAGTTTTATCATTTTATTAATTAAAGATTGCTTATATAAATTTAACATCTATGTCAACTGTTTATGACTATTAATCTATATAATAAATTTTTTAGAAGAAAAAATAACATCAGTATATACTGACTTTGAAATTATTCAATTTAAAATAGTTTACAGGTAGATAATGAAGGGTGATTTCATTTTTAAATATGAACTATAGAAGTCTTATTTTATCAATTTTAATTCTTTTTGAGCTCAAATGTATCCACCGCAACTTAAGTAAGAATAAAAATTATTTTTATTGAAATTTACATGAGAAAGTATGCCTATTATTCAAAATCAAACTTGCTCTAATGGTGTTTTTCAATCATTATTTCCATTCATAACAATAAAAAACATTTCAATTTGCTGATGTTTTAGTTTTTGATATCCCCAAGTTTATATCTCAGGTGTACTATTCACAAAATTATTAAAAATATAATTTTCGAAATACATGATAAACTTGAAAGTGAGGGGGCATTAAATTTTTAAAAATGAATTCTAAATTCAGGATGGATAGTATTTTTTCTATTTTCACAAATGAACAATTTTTTGTTTCAATTAATCCAGAAAGAAAATTTTGTTGTAAGCATATTATATTATATTTATTATGATTTTAAATACTATATTTTCAAGATTTGTGTTTAATATTTCCTGTGAAAGTTAATGTTAATGTGAATTTAAAGTAAGATTGAAGAAATTTAATCAATAGGCATATTGGATATTTAAAATAATATTTTGCTCCAATCTTGAATCATCCTGGGCTAAAAAATATCCCAAATAAGGTTTTTGTGGGTCAATTTGGATTTAAGTAGGATTAAGTGAGGTTTAATAAAGGACAGATAAAAGGCTAAATTCATTACTAGTGACTTTTTTCTCAAAATAGTTATAAAATATGTATCATTCTGGAATCAAGCTTCAATAAAGTTGAATTGAAACAGAGATAATTTCTAGCAGCACAACACCATATTTACAAAGGTGTAAAATACCTCAAATATTACTCATAATATAGGAAGGCGAGGAATCTACAAAATTCACATTTCAAACGAGGATTTATATTTTGAATTTGAAATTGAGAAATGGAATATTATTTTCCAATTTAAATATCTATTAGTCATTTTAACAAAAGTTTTCAGTAATCAGATTGAATTTTGATGGTATTTTGTTGTAGATTAATCATTTTGATGAGACATTTACTCAAAATTACTGGTTTCGTTTCTAATATTCCATGTGAAATTCATTACGAATCTTTTTGAAAGTGAATAGTTGACATATTGGATATGCAAAAGCTTATGTTAGATCAAAGTGAGATCAAAGGGAGCTTAACTGATGATCAAATTAGGATTTTACAAGATCAAACGGTGATCATTGTAGGTTCATCTTGAGCTCAATTTGTGACAAATCTCTGACTAAATGTAAGGCCAAACAATTTTCTACATGGTGATGATGTGTGCATAATTCAAGCATAGATTTGTGGCTCAACGGAGCTCAAGCAAGGGGTATTGCTAGCAATACCCCCCCATTTTTTCTGTGGTGATAATATCCTGTTCTTATACAAATATCTCATTTTCAGTATCACTGCACAAAATTTTACTTTTAGAATCCTAACTAGACTCCTCCTTTTAATCTTCTCAAATACTGGGTTCAGAATCTTCTGAGTTTTTCAAAAAAATTTATTCTCTTCTTACAAGTATGACCTTTAACCCAAGGCTCACTAAATTGTAGCAAGTTTTATTTTCTTTTCTCTTGGGAGAAAGAGGAGCAGAAGGTTTTTTCTTCTCCACTGGAAAATTGTTTTTAGCAGTTTTTACTACCTCAACATTTTTCTTATAGTTATTATACCTTGTTTCATATTTTTGGTTCAATAATATTTCATTGCATATATTAGTAAACCCAGAAGTATTACTGATGGTTTCAGTTCTAGCTACAATAATGTCTCTGACTGATATAAAAAATTCCTACATTATCTTTTCTTTTCATCCATCATTATCCATTTTTGGATTCATGGCCTTCATGATTTTTTTTAAACTTGTTAAAAATACCATTGGTTTATCCCTAGAATTTGGATAATATCTGGTCTCTCATAAAATCTTTGTTGAGTGATTCTAAATTTTGGGCCACCAAATTGTCTTTCAATTAGTGCCTTCCATTCAATCCAGGCGTACTTTTTTCCCTCACTAAGTACTGATTAAAACTACAATAAGGCCACATCTTTAAATAAAGAAATTAATTTTGATGTAATTGCTTCATCAGGTAGTTCATATGAAAACTATAAGTTATCAATTCTTCGTATGAATTGTTTCCAATCAGATTTTTAAAACCCATCAAAAGAAGGGTACTAATCTAACTTATGCCAGTTATTTTGGTTATTTCAAACTTCCTCAACCTGTGGAATATCTAGTAATTCACTTACTTTTGACTAATGATCATGTATTTCATCCTTTACTTATTTTTTACTCTGAGAGCCCATGACACTATTTTCTTTTTCAATCATTGGTTTTACAAATGAATGTTTCATATACAGTGGTATATTATCCACATAAGAGGTGTTGTCATTTATTTTGTCATTATTTTTCAAAATATTAGCCACTTTTATTTCCAATCTCTGTAACCTATCTTTTGTTTCAGGTGCATGTGATAAAGTATAATTTACATTTGAAAAAGAAAATTCTACTTGTCCCTCAATTTTAGCCATTAAACTCTGAGAATGTTCTAATTTATTATATAAATTCTTGATCTCAGAGGTTAATTTTTTGTTTTCATCTGTTAATTCATTTTTTGAATTTTCAATGATCTTTAATTTATTGGCTATAGTACCAAATGATTGTGTAGGGTGTAATAATACACTTTCTGTTTTATTGTTAGAATCTCTAGAGAATTATTCTATTTTTTCAATTCTTAATGATAATTTACCTATTATTTTTGATTCCATTGGATTTTCTTTCAAGAACTATTCAATTTTATCTGTGTCCAATTTAGAAGACTCATCATTACTATCAGGCTCAAGATTTAATTTATGTAGTTCCATTTTAATATTCCTAGTATTATCTTTCTTATCAATTAAACATGTGCATTGTCATCATTTAAAGACAAATTTAAAATTCGGTTTTCAAATGAATAATCCTTTAAATATTTATTAATTATATTGAGTAAATCCCTATCAATCTCATTAACTATGAGTAATTCATTGTTAGTATTACATAATTGATTCTGAGAAGATGGATGACTTACCATAGTCTTATTCCATTTTACCTGCCTCTCCTTTCCCTTCCCCTTTAGGTTTGACTGCTGGAGCCCTGTTGTGAAGGGTGGTTGTAGTTCTGAGAGTACCAGTCCCATTACCATTTACTCACTGTAATCTTTTGGTCCTCCTCTTGGGCTGGAGGTGCTGTTGTTTCAACTGTGGAAGGGTTTTAAAATACTTTTTTGGCTGAGCTTTTAATCTTACTAGAGCTTGATTGACTTCTATATATCCCTGTGCTGCTCTTTTTTCCTAATTTTTCATCTGCAACATTTATGGTGAGGGTATTTAGAAGAGTTGAAAGGGAGTGAATTAGTTATTGTGTTTTATTTTTTGTCTTCTTTTTTGATACTTGTTTTAGAAAATTTTTCCTTTCCTCCAGAGACATTGTAGACAAACCTATAGTACTAGCTGTAGGCCTTGACCAAGGGAGTTGGAGTAAAACTGGAGAGAAAAACACCTTTCCCTTTGGAAATACAAGGTGAGATTTATTTGCTACAGAAAATTAGAGACTGTTACTATACCCCTTCAAACACACTTCTTGACTGCTTAACAAGTCTAGACAGTAGCCAATAGCAGACCACTGAGAACCAAAGAACCAGAAACCTAAAATTCAGAAAGATCCACACCAGAAAAACAAAAACACTGTGCACTTGTTTCACAGAAAACAGAAATAATACTTGATGCAGGTTGAAAAGCTACACCAGAGTAACAGATTCCAAAGTTGAGTTGAATAAAGAACTAACCTTGCAAAAGACACAGCTAATTGCGGCCAAAAAAACAGTGAAAACTGAGTGAGAAACAATGATATCATCTATGGATGGTTGTATGATAATTAAAGTTGCCCCAAACTGTCTTTTTTAGTATGTAAACACAGACTGCCATCTAAAAAGCCTAGGCACAGCTACAAATTTGGCACTTTTGACAGCCAAATTGCATAAAAACCCTCTAGAAATGCTTCCCAGCCTTCTATAACTAATTTGGTGTAGAGAGTTCTAAAGTACTATGCAGTAGACACAATGCAAGATGGGTTGATTTTTCTTTTCAATTTCTAAAAAGATGCGCCTTCCACTCTTATTATAAAGGCAGTGCAATAATGTGTACACTAATACCTGACTAGATAACTTATAATTTGAGAGATGAGTTAAAAGATAAGGAAAAAAATATTACTATCTGGATATTTCTATTCTTAATAAGAGCTAATATCCACAGCTACTCCCTCTTGAAGATCTCTCTTTGAATATGCCTTATTATAGCAATAAAATAACTCTAATAATAGTTTATCCTACTGAATCTATATGTTCACACTGTGTTTCACTTTTTCACTAAACTATATGAAATACACACACAGACGCATGAACTCTAAAAGACTCAGAATATCTCCACTATACTCTTAAACACTTAATTGCAGAAATATCCAATCTCTTACTGTTATCAGAGTAATCACCCAATAGACAAATTTATATATATCACAATGTATTTCAAAAGTATATAATATGAAGCTCTAACACTGCGCAATATGGGGGGGGACTTGCTAGCAAGTCTGCAACCTTCAACCCTAATTTATATCTAATTGAGCTCAAATTGAGGTAGTTATCAAAAAATAAACAACAAAGGTTGAACCTACTTTAAGAATACTTTGAAAAAGACTTAAATATTTATTGGAGAAGCAGCTGAACATTAATACAAAAAATCTTGATATCTGACTTACAGGAAGTTTTCAAGAAATATTGAAATAAGGATATCTCACATCCTAAAAATGATTGTAAAATGGTTAAGACTTTAAAAAATCATGTTTTTTTTTGTAGTTATTGATAAACAGTAGAAATATCATATGAGGTGAAGTAAAATTTGTTTTAAATACATATGCACATTAATATACCTATCAATATATAGGGCAATCATCTAATATCATAAAAAAAATTTAAGGAAAAATACTTTGTTAAAAGATAAGGTTAATTGCATTTTATCAGTAAAATTTTCAAAAAAAAATAAATATTTATTCAAATTTTATGACTGCATATAATTAAATATCATCAAGCCATAAGATATATGTGTAAGGCACATTACTATTCTAAATGAATTCAACATAAATTTGGATGCAGGTATTATTTATGTAATTAATATAGATAAATTCTTTTTAAAACTAAGTAAAAAAATCTTTAGAAATATTATTTAAAAAAGTAACTCAATTATATCTTCAACATATCAAAATAATAAAGGAGAAATTTTAATGATAATAAAACAAATGGACAATGAATGGTGCACTATTTTAGTGGTTTTTTTGTTTCAGGCTGTTAACTGTTCCTTTTCATTTAATATTATATATATATATATGTATATATATACATTTTTTATTTAGTTGAACATTCCACCTTCCTTCTCATTTCCTTCTCTCTCATAGATTTTATTCTTCTCAACTCTCACATCTCCTTGCTCCCTTACCCTTTATTATCTTATCCCATGTTCTATCCCCTCTTTATTGCTTTTACTTTTTCCTCTAAACCCCTTTTTATCCTCTCTCTATCAAAACTACTATTTTTTCTCCCCTTCTAACCCCTTTTTCTCAATAGAAAGTGAGTGGGGTGAGATAGAAGTTAAAATTGGTAGTGTGGAAAGTGAAAATGTTGTATTTTGGTGAAGAGAAAAAGTGGTGGTATTCATAGAAGCAGGAGTGGAATCAGGAGATAAAGGGGTAGGGTTGGTTAGAGAGGGTAGTAAGTGGGGTGGGTGAGATGGGTAAATTTTTCAATAAAGAATGATGATGTGAGACAGGAAGAGATGATAAAGGGGTTAGCTTTAGTAATAAGGGTAGCAAGAGGATTTGGGTGGGGTGAAAATTGACAAAAAAGATGTAGGGATGTAGAATAAACAAGTGAAAAAGGGTGAAGAGTTTGGAAAACTAGGCTAGGAGAATCGGAAAGTGCAGAAAAATTAGAGGGATTGTGAAAAAATGGGATGTGAGAAAATAGTAGCAAAGCATGTGGAAAAAAATCAAAACATTTTCAGAGCAGTGGAGAGTGGATACAGTGAGGCAGTAAAAAACTGAAGGTGAACCTTATCTTTTGGCCGAAAGGTAGCGTTCACCCATTTAGTTTACACAACATTTCCTCTACTATAAAAAATAATCTGAAAATCTTGTGTATGTCTATGTGTAAACCTAAATACATAAAACATACTTCATGATTGATTTTTTTAATAAATACTGATATTTATAGCAGAAAAATAATTAAAAAATAAAGAGTAACCATAAAAAATTAGTAAATATTTATACAAATAATTTCACAAAACTCTTCTAATAATTATAAATGAGATAAAGAAAAAAAATAAGTAAATTTTAGAAACAAATTGTAACAAGAACCAAAAATATATTAATATTTTGAGCTATTATTTTCATGATATTTATTAGGTAATTTTAATTAGACTTTAGTTTAATGTTACATACTTTTTGTGGGATTCAAAATAGTTGCTACCAGAATTATAGAATTCAAACAAAGTTTTAACATAAAATACATTATTATATTTAAAATTTTATCTTTATTTATTGTTTTATAATAGCTATACATACTTGAATAGCCACTTGTAATAAATAAAAGTTTTGGAAGATTAAACAAGATATCTGTCACAATATATTTTCTATAGTATATTCAGTAACAGAAGAATGTTTCTTGAGTCCTTTCATTGCTTAAAATATTTTGCACCAATGAATATTAACATATTTTCAAAATTATATGTCATAGATTTTATGGAACTTGGATTTGACTTCTAATGATATCCTGTCCTGACTGTAGCTCAAGATGACTTAATCCATGAGATTTTATTTTATTTTTCTTGAATTTTAATATTAGATTTTTCAATATATGTACAGTTATATTCTTTTATTGAACAGATTTATGACAAGTAATACAAAACTCTGACAGTAAATGTATTTTGAGGATTTTTTTAAATTAATTTTAAATACAAAAATCTTCAATTTTATTTTATCATATGTTTATTTTCATTTTTTACATTTGTTGCAGAACTAACTGTTCTAAACTTATTTTTTTTCAACCTAATACATATGAAAAAAGACATGCAATTTTCTTTTTATGCTTAAAATACTTTAAAAGATGAATTTTTTGTTTTTAAAAAAAAATATCTAGCACCTTCCAAGTATCAAATTCTTTTTTTAGCTTTTTCTTTCTAAGTCTATACAAAGCCTCAAGTGCCTAATTTGGATAATTTAAAAATAATAATAAAATCATTGATTCAAATTTTAATAAAATTCAAACTTACAAACTTAATATTTTTTTTTAATATTTTCTGTAAAGTTAAAATGTAGTCTTTTGGATTGAAATGTCAAGAAAAAAAATTCATTAGAGTATAGATTTTTTATAAGTGAACCAAAAAGATCTACTTAGCCATATTTTCATATAATAAAAAATTAATTTTCTGTTGTAGGTTTAATAATTTAAAAGACACATTATATATATATATATTTACAATTGATGTGAGAGTTATGATGATAATATGGAATATATAAATCATTAATATGTGTTTTTCACTTGAGAATAATTTGTGCACTGTGAGTTGCCAATCAAATTGGTAAACACACTTGTTCATGAAAAACAGATTGTGCACCTGCACTATTTAATTTAATTTACTACTCAAGACTAAGAAATGAAATATTTTTTCTTTCTACTTATAATATTTTTGTAATTTCAGATTAATTAAAAATCATTTATCACAATATTAACTTGTTAAATGGATATAATTATACACACATTGTATCTTACTTCACAATAAAATACCTCAAATAATAAACTCTATGAACATTAAAATAGGATGATAGAGAAAATTCCACTTTAATCTACCATTAAATTTCCTCAAAAATAACAAAAATTAAACTTTAAAAGATAAAAATAAGAATAAGAATTTGTATAATCTGTTAGGTACCCTCAGGTAAACACTTTTGTTATCCATAATGATTTAATTCATGCAAAATAAAGCATTCAGGTTAAATTGGTAAAGGATATTTTCTCATTTATATAATTTTTACCTTTGAAATTTCAGATTCTTTTCAATAATTTTTCTTTCAGAAAATAATTTCTGTCAGCCTAGGTATCTCCAGGACTGAGTAATTCTCATGTTTAAAATAAGATAACCTTAATTACATTAAGCTTATTACTTAAAAATAAGGTTTAAATACTTATATATATGGTTATAATACATATATATATAATTATTACACTATTGTATGACTTATAGTAGTTTAAATAACTTATCAATAGCCTAATAACACTTATGAAGATGTTAATGGAGTCATAATATACTTATCTTAAGTGATATTAAGTAATTATAGACGTACATAAGCTTATATGTATACTTAAACCTCATATTCAGTGAAATATGTAGTTATATTATGTATATTTAGGTCTATAAGTGAGTTTTAACCTCTTAATAGCCTATAAACTTAATTTTTTGCTTGTTTTAGGTCATATGGACGTTTCCAGTGGACTCACAATGCCTACACAAGCATATACACCTATTTCAGGCGCATATATCCAGTTTGGACAACTTAATCTGCTTCCTTGGATGGATTTTCACGGATTAATGAGTTGGGATATGATTACTGGGTTAATGTGGATGCTTGGGGATGTTATTGGGAGCTTGGACAGTTAATTTGGTTCCTTTATATGCTTTGGGTTTCATTTTATCCTCTTTGGATGAGCTATTTTACCTGTTTCTTTATGGTATCCGCTTTGATCTGTTTATTCTATATATGGTATGGGTCTGTGGTATCATTAATTTTGATGGAGGGTCCTTACTGGAGGTCTGGATGTTGAAGCTGCTTGAAGTGGAAGCTATGGGGAGGTTATGGGCCCTCACAGTGCTGTAATTGCCGGGGGTAGCAGTGACATCATCTGGATTGAAGGTCTGTGCACTCCAGTGGATTTTGGTATAAGTAAGGGAGGATTTTGACGGGTTATTGGACATCACTTACTTACTAAAAATCAAATAAACACTAAAAAACAATTATTATCATATATAAATATATTATAAAAGCATCTATAAATTGATATTATCTTTATATAAGCTATAACTATATTTTATTATTCTATTTTCCACCACTAGCACGCATAGAATCCTAGTATTGTGAGTTTACATTGAGAATAACTAGTTTATTAGTCTTCCCCTGGGGTTTAATCACTAAATCATTTATCAATAAGTAGTTGGACCATTAATATTTACTATTAAATCATTCTTATATACTAGCATAAACTGACAACTGGGGGTCTTTCCTTATTTATTACTTATTATTTAGTTTAAGCCTTTGGATGTGATTTGGGCTCTAGTATATCTCAAAAAAACCAAATATTTGGGTCTGAAGCACATTAGTGGGTCATAATAGCTCAGTGATTGCTGAAACAAACCATTTTACTAATGTTAATACTTGTTTATAAAAAAAATTAGGTATTTACAGTAGTAACTGTACCCAATATAAACCCAATTTCACTTGGTATTTGGTCACCAATATAACACCCAATTAAATTTGTATTTGGTTAAAGCTTGAAAAGATATTTATTTATCCTTATAAAGGTCTATTTAAACTTATTTTTTATTTTTAACATATTTTTTTGAATTTTTCTTATATTTTATTTAAATAAATAATGATATAAATTCAGGGTAAGCTGCAGAGCTTTTATTAGTAATTGTATTGCTAATATATTTTTTCTAATAATTACCATATAGGTTTTCCCTTTTTTAGACATTTAAAATTGTTATTTGAAGACACAATGAGTGCTCAACAGGTCAATTTAAGTGAAAACCCTGCTTATAACACCAGGTCTAAAGCTAAAAACATTGCTCCAGGACATCACCATGGAGGGTCAATCCTACCCACAACCAGATTCAATGAGAATAGAGGAAAAGGACGCCCTCTTAATAAAGATAACAATCAAAAAGACTTCACCTCCTCTGCAGGATAAACTTTCCCATCTGGAAAATCAGGTTCTGAAACTGTAGGAATCAAAGTCTTTCATGCTAAAGGAGATCGAGCAGTTGTAAAACACCTGCAAGGTGGGTTTCCAACAGATGAATCAAACCTTGGAAGATTTAAAGGTAGGGCAGCCAAGCCAACAGCACCCTACCCAAGGAGAGTCACATAGCTCCCAGGAAAAAGTCCTGGTAGAGAAGTGGAAGTGGGATTGGTTCCACCAGCAATGGTCCAGTCACAATTGCAACAGGGATCCTCCCACTCATCAGACTTCCTCAGCTCATCCCTACAAATGAAATCAAAAGCGCCAAAAATCAGGGCTTTTAAAAATGTGTTGGTAAGTAGATTACCCTCTCAGATTGAACACAATAATAATGATTACAATATAGGTAATATTATTGATGTAAAATCTGTACGGAGAATTGAGGAGGACTTGAGAAAATTATGTTTTGATGTAGATACACCTGACTTATCTTTTGTCAATAACAACATTACTATTTATAATAATAATACAGTTAATCCTCAGTTGCCACCACTTACTAGTGAGATGAGAAGTTCACAAAACAGTGAAAAAATTGAGAAGGAAGACATGGAGTGTTTTAATAATAACCCTACTGTCCATAGAATTTCTTCAGAATTATGGAATAGAATGACTGATTGTGAGGAACAGACAGTTAAGCTCACAAGTGATACGATTTCTTCCTTAAAATTGAACATTTCTCAACTGGCAACAAGAAATAAAGAGTTAGAGAATGAACACTTTGAACTAACTCTTAAATATGATTCTTTGAGTAATAAATTTAGTGAAATTTAAAACAAATTCTGTGAGTTATAAAAGTTGTATGAAGCACATTTATTGAAAACTGAATCAAGAACAAAGTTATCTTTTGCCTGGAAATATCAGAGTGTCTATGATCTGCTACAAATATTGACTAAAGTTGAGATTGAAACTGCTAATCTACTAATGAATCAGGATAATCATAAGTATAATCAGTATAATAATAATCCTTTCATTGGAAAAAATGAATCTCAATCATTCATCATACCACCACAAGTAAAACCATCTGGTGGTGGTGTCAAGTCTGAAAATACAGATTAAAGTCACAAATCCATGCAAGAGGAAATGCAAGACCATTTATCTAGAGTGAATCAGTTATTGAATTTACCAAATATTAGTGAGATAAAATCCAATAAAAAGAGCTTGCCAAAGATTTATCAGTATTCAACTTATGATGGGGAAGCCAGCTCTGATTGGCAACATTTTATTCAAAGAATTGACAACTTAAATTTCTCATATAAGTTACCAGATAAAGAAACAACATCAAAATTGATCTCTTTATTTATGGATGTTGCTTTATTATGGTTTGAAGCTGTTTTGAATGAGGGTAAAGACTACTCTTGGGTTGAATGGAAACAACTAATTGAAAAACAATTTGGAGGTTCTAAATTCAGACTCACTCAGCAAAGATAATATGAGAAAATTAGGTATAATCCATTGAATGGTGACAAACCTATGGTATTTTTAATGAATTTAAATAAAATATTAAAAGCCATTGAGCCAAAAATGGATTTAAACTTATGGAAAGATAAAATGATATATAAATTACCTATATCTGTCAGAGACATTGTTGTAGCTAGAACAATAGTTTTTAATGAATATTCTGAATTTATTCGTATTTGCAATGAAACATTATTTAACCATAAGTACAAGGCAAGGCATTCCACTTATAAGCAAAATTTTGAACCTGTGAAAAATCAGAATTCAAAGACACTTCAGGAGAAGCAGAAAATACCTACTGCACCTGTAATACCAAAAAAGTATGAAACTAATACTTGTTATAAGTTTAATAAACCTTGGGTTAAAGGTCAAAAATGTGAGAAGAATATAAATATTCTTGAAAATCAGCCTGAATCTGAAAATGAAAAAGAAAAAAGTAAAGATTCAAGTGATTATGACAGTAATATCTCATATAGTGATGAAAATGAAGTCTGTGTGTTGGAAGATGATTTGTCCATCTTTAAAACTCCAATATTAAATATGGACTCAAATGAATTTTTAATGAATTTTGAGGATGCTGAAATCATTAAAGATATACAAGCTAATAACTTAAAAATGACACCTATCACGGTTCCAGCTATCATTTCTGGAGAAAATGTAAATATAGTATTGGACACAGGAGCTGCTGGTTCTGTTGTTTCAACAAATACATTACAGAAAATTGATAATGAATCTAAGTCAAAGCTTGAACCCTTTCAAAGTAAAAATTGGAGAGTTTTTGGATCAGTTCTACACCCCATTGGTAGATAAAAAGCTGCTGTTTTCTTTAAACATCACCATGTTTATGTTAGGGTAAGTTGTGACTTTGTAGTAGTGGATAATACTAATTGTAGTAACTGTTTTATCATTGGAAATTACATTCTGACTAAGTTTGGTGTGAAATTAGACCCTGCTAATAATAATTTTAAAATTGGCATGAATGGTAAAAGAAAATTTAAATAAAATTCTTTTGTCACGGTCTTACACATTGAGTCAGTAATAAGTATTCCTTGCAAAGGAGGAGAATCCAATGAGATGGAACTTCTGGAAACAGAAATTTCAAAAGCATCATTCGGCACTCAGATAAGTAAAGCTGAGAAAACAAATATTTAGGACTTAATTAAAGAATTTCCAATGGCTTTTGCACATGGAACCAATGAACTTGGCCTTGTAAAAGATCATGAAATTAGAATTGGTTTAACCTGTGATATGGATAATATTCCTTCTAGTCTTAAAAAGAAACCATATTCTGCTTCACCAATGAAAATTAAAGACATAGAGGATAATATTAAGATGTTATTAAAAATGAACATTATTGAAAAGGTTGAAACTACACCAAAATATTGTGTAATATAACTTGTGCTAATTTATTATGAGCAAGATAAAGCAAGACTGTGTGGTGATTATAGAGCATTAAATACACTCACAGTGGATGATATTTATTCCTTGCCAAGGATTTCCACTATACATGCTACCCTTAAAGGTGCTAAGTATATAAGTTGCCTAAATGGAAATAAATGGTACCATCAGATTCCTTTAGAAAATAATTCATAGAGATTTTTGTTGATAACAACACATATGGGAATTTATAAATATTTCAGGATGCCATTTGGACCAAAAAATGCTCCATCAGTATTTCAGAAGTTGATGGATATAACATTCCATAATAAAATAGTTTAAGGATGTTTAATAATATACATTGATGAAATCATAGTGCTCTCTAAGACATATGATGAACACTTAATCCATTTAAAGAAGGTATTTCAGAAAATGGATGAAATAAAAATGACCCTTGCTTTGAAAAAATGTAAATTTGGGTTTGAGTCTTTAAAAGTGCTTGTTCATCTTTTATCTGGCTTACAAATATGTGTAGACCAAAATAATTTGGCTGCAATAAAGAATATTGGAACTTCTCAAAATGTAAAGGATGTACAATCTTTTCTTGGTATGTGTGGTTATTATAGACAATATATAAAGAACTACCAATTAATTGCTGCACCATTGACCACACTGATAAAGAAATCAGAAGCTTAAATTTGGAATAATGAAAGACAACAGGCTTTTAATAAGTTGAAAGAATGTTTGATGACAGCTCCTATCTTGGGATTACCAGATTTCCAAATACCTTTTGTATTGTATACAGATTCAAGCTTTATTGGTCTGGGTGCTGCTTTGCATCAAAAACAACTTATTGAAGAAAAAATGTCAGAAGTAGTAATTTGCTATATTTCACGTACTCTAAGAAGTAGTGAATGGAGATATGGTGCAACAAAAATTGAATTCTTGGAAGTAGTATGGGCTCTTGAGCAGCTAAATTATTACCTTGAAGACCAAAAATTTGAGTTAATAACTTACTTTAGTGCAGTTTAGTCACTCTGAAACATGAAAACTCCTAATAGACATGTGTTTAGATGGCAATTAGCTGTACAAGAATACAGAGGATGGATGACTATTACACATAGAGCAGGAACCTTACACTCTAATGTAGATCTGCTATCTAGAGTACCTCTAACCAATAATGATGATAATCCTGCTTATTTTCCTGAAACAGAGATTTTTAACATATATGGCATTTATATTGTAGATCTTGAGAATGAATTTATGCAATCAATTCTTGATAATTATGATTAAGATTATGACTTGATTAGACTTACTACAATATTAAATGATCCATCTAATGCTTCAATGAGAGTTTAAATAAAAACATTGCCACATAAGTATAAAGAGGCATTAGAAAAGGGAAAATTTTCCTTTGAGGATGGTTTTATATATTACAGGAAGAAATTAAGCAATTTAATTGTAATTCCCCCTTCAATAAAGAGTTGATGTTAAGTATATGTCATTATTATATATTAGCAGGTCATTTTGACTTCCATAAAACATTAACTAGAGTAAAAAATACAGCTTGGTGGATTAACAAGTCTGATGATGTTCAATAAAATGTTGAGACATGTGATTCTTGTCAAAAATCTAATAGATTAACAGGCAAAAGAGCTGGTTTATTAAAACAAATTGAGCAACCAAAAGCTCCATGGGAAATATTTAATGTGGGCTTTGTAACAGGTTTTCCAATTGCAGGGCATAAGAGTTATAACTCCTGCTGGGTAATTTTAGATAGATTTACAAAAATGTGCAAATTTATTCCTACCCACAAAGAGGTTTCTGAAAAAGACTTATTTTTTTATGGTGGACAAAAATGTTAAATATAGCAGGTTTCCCCAAAGAAATTGTCTCAGACAGAGATCCTAAATTTACTTCTGAGTTCTGGACATCACTTATGGATGTTTCAGGGTGTCAATTAGAATTTTCTACAGAACACCACCCATAAACTGATGGGCTAGCAGAAAGAATGATACAAACTTTAGAAGATATGATAAGAATATATTGTGCTTTTGGTCTTGACTTTAAAGACAATGAAAAATTCATGTATGATTGGGTAACCCTTATCCCAGGTTTAGAATTTGCATACAATAGTACAGTACATTCTGTCACTGGCAAAAAGCCATTTGAGTTATGGTTGGGTTATGTACCTAATACTCCTGCTAAAACTCTTAATAAGTTACCTATATTTGATATCCATCCAGGTACTAAATCTTTTCTTCAGATGCAAGAATTATGCAGAAAGCATGCTCAATAATGTATAAATTAGGCATTTGAGTATGAGAAGAAAAGATGGGATAAAGCCCATAATGAACAGATGTTCAAAGAGGGTGATGAAGACCTTATTTCTACACTACATTTCAATTTAAATAGTAATTTAAAATTGAAGGATCCATTCATTCGACGATTTGTAGTAAAAAAGATGGTTGGTAACAATGCTGTTGAAGTTATTCTATATGCACCATATGATAGAAAACATCCAATATTTCATATTTCTCTTATAAAACCATACCATTCTAATGATACTTCTCTATTTCCAAGAAGATCAGGAAGGCATAAACTGAAACCTGAAGAAATATTTGAAAATGCAGGAATTGAAAAGATACTTAAAAAGAGACACCTTACAAAAGAAAATGGAGTTGAGTATCTATTAAGGTTTCAAAATAAATCAAGTTAATATGACCAGTGGATTCCAGAAAATGAAATCTCTGATCTTAAAAATCTCTTGAAAAAATTTAAATCCAAATAGTACTGTTTAATTCAGTATATGTATCATAGAAATTTTAAAATTATTTTTCTATTCACTCCTTAGTTATTAATTAAAATGTCTTAACATTTTTTTTATTATTTTTTTAGGTGAGGGAGTGTCAGCCTAGGCATATCAGTACTGAGTAATTCTCATGTTTAAAATAAGATAACCTTAATTACATTAAGCTTATTACTTAAAAATAAGGTTTAAATACTTATATATATGGTTATAATACATATATATATAATTATTACACTATTATATGACCTATAGTAATTTAAATAACTTATACATAGCCTAATAATACTTTTTAAGGTGTTAATAGAGTCATAATATACTTATCTTAATTGATATTAAGTAATTATAGACATACATAAGCTTATATGTATACTTAAACCTCATATTCAGTGAAATATGTAGTTATATTATGTATATTTAGGTCTATAAGTGAGTTTTAACCTCTTAATAGCCTATAAACTTTTTATGCTTATTTTAGGTCATATGGACATTTCCAGTGGACTCACAAAGCCTACAAAAGCATATACACCTATTTCAGGCGCATATATCCAGTTTGGACAACTTAATCTGCTTCCTTGGATGGATTTTCACGGATTAATGAGTTGGGATATTATTACTGGGTTAATTTGGATGCTTGGGGATGTTATTGGGAGCTTGGACTGTTAATTTGGTTCCTTTATATGCTTTGGGTATCATTTTATCCTCTTTGGATGAGTTATTTTACCTGTTTCTTTATGGTATCTGCTTTGATCTGTTTATTCTATTTATGGTATGGATCTGTTGTATCATTAATTGTGATGGAGGGTCCTTACTGGAGGTCTGGGTGTTGAAAATGCTTGAAGTGGACTCCATGGGGAGGTGATGGGCCCTCACAGTTCTGTAATTGCTGGGGATAGCAGCGTCATCATCTGGATTGAAGGTCTGTGCACTCCAGTGGATTTTGGTATAAGTAAGGGAGGATTTTGACAGGCTATTGGACATCACTTACTTACTAAAAATCAACTAAACACTACAAAAAATTATTATCATATATAAATATATTATAAAAGCATCTATAAATTGATATTATCTTTATATGAGCTATAACCACTACGCAATATAGGGGGTGGACTTGCTAGCAAGTCCTCAACCTGAACTGAGATGGAACTCAGATGGAACTCAGACTGAACTCATACTGAACCCAAACTGAACTCTACTTGAACACCCACCTAAAACTGTTCTGCTGAGTGGTGTTCATTCCTGATTGTATGGTTCCTTTATCAATAGCTCAATGTGTGTTCAATCTGTTGTGAGTTTGGGTCCAAGGTTGCGGACTCACTAGCAAGTCCGCCCCCCATATTGTGTGGTGAACTATATTTTATTATTCTATTTCCCACCACTAGCACGCATAGAATCATAGTATTGTGAAATTACATTGAGAATAACTAGTTTATTAGTCTTCCCATGAGTTTTAATTACTAAATCATTTATCAATAATTAGTTGGACCATTAATATTTACTATTAAATCATACTTATTTACTAGGATAAACTGACAAATTCACTGAGTAGCATTGAATTTTTATGACCCTTTTGAATCCCTGAACCAAATTAAAATAGGCTTACTGAATACTGGCTGATTGAATGAATTTTGCTTTAGAAGTTCAAGTATTTTACTTCTAAAATATATCTGATACAATGATTATGTATTTAATTTCTTATTTTAATCTTAAAAATATAGATATTAAATTTGTCACTGATTTTATCCTTATAATGTATTTATAACATTTTTAAGGAAGATAGGACCCTGATACTAGTAGAATTAACCTTTATTTAAGATACATAATCAAATTCTGTTAATTCTTAATTATTTTAGAAAAGGAGAAGTGAAAGTGCCTCATTGAGTCAATTTTAAAAAAAAAATTCTATGTTTTATTTTTATGGTTTTGTTTATTTAATACAGTATGCTAAATTATAAAATTTGAGATGAATTATTTCTATTTTTTTAGAAATATAATTCATTAAAATAGAAAATAAATTTATGCACCGGCTGAAAATTCCTGTAATACATCTAAGAAAACTTCATTTTGCATGGTATCATCAATAAGATTGAAGATTTGGATTCTGAAAAAATAAATGATTAATCAAGAATTCACTGGTGTTTTTTAATTTTCTCAGTAATATTAACTAAATTTATTACAAATTTTAAAAGTAATTCTCATGAAAGATATAAATAATTTTATTTCTTCTTCTTCTTCAACTTTAATTCATAAAGATGATCTAAATATATTTCATCAAAAAGGCATTGTTGATTGAGAATATTGTTATTATTTTATTTTTCTGATTTTAATTGAGCTTGGAATACATTTAAATAATGCTTTCTATAAAGACTCTTCCATTCTTGGTCAATATTTCAAGATGAGTTCAAAGTAAAGCTCAGTCTGATTTTACCCTGAGTTCAGTCTGAGTTCCATCTGACTTCAAGTTGAGGACTTGCAAGAAAGTGACTCTTAAATATTGCATGTTGTAATGTTTGTAATCAAACAATTGATTTGAATAATAATCTCTCTACCTAACTACTCTCCTTTTCCTATTAGATAGCCTTTCCTTTTTAAATTTTTCCACACTCCAGACACAGTTCCCTAGTGGATCTCCAGTGCTGTCTTTAGCCCCATCTTAGTAAAACAATAATTAATCCATTAGTAAACTAAATACACCGCTTTTAACAACTACAGAGCCTAAAAATACACTAAGCCTACTAATACTAGTATTAACTTGTCTCACATATATTCCACATGTGCACTTATGACTGTACCTTTTTCATTGTTTCAACACTACTTTTCATGTTGACACCTTTTTGCACTAATCCTTGTGTCTTTGACTCTTGGGTAATTTTGTGATTGAGTTCCTATTCTCCTCACTTCACTACTAAGTCCATAGTTCTGACAATTTACTTAACTAGTTAGACTCTGCAACTTGTGCTACCTGTTTTCAGTAAATTATCTCACTCGCCATGGTGCAGTATACCATGTACTTGAGGCCTTCCTTGAGCCATACTTCCTTCCTTAAAACATAACACACAATTATTGGAAAATCCAAATCCATAATGTTTAGCCCTTGCACTCCTAAGTTGATAATATAAAATTTCCTTTGTGTGGCACGTCTTGCATCAAAATCCAAGTGCACAGACCCTAAATTTTCCTCCACACTTCTCTTTTCCTTTCACTACGCAATATAGGGGGTGGACTTGCTAGCAAGTCCTCAACCTGAACTCAGATGGAACTCAGATGGAATTCATACTGAACTCATACTGAACCCATACTGAACTCTACTTGAACACCCACCTAAAACTGTTCTTCTGAGTGGTGTTCATTCCTGATTGTATGGCTCCTTTATCAATAGCTCAATGTGTGTTCAATCTATGGTGAGTTTGGGTCCAAGGTTGCGGACTTGCTAGCAAGTCCGCCCCCCATATTGTGTGGTGTTTGTTCTTTGAAACACTATTACACATTCATGACAACACTATCTACTGTGCTATGATTCCCATTGTTCTTCCTGGGCTACACAAACTGATTTTTTCAAAAGATAGTTTACTTGCATGGCATTTACCACAGCAGGCGGAACGCCTAGGAGCAGCCAGACCTCCCTGAAGCCAGAAAACCACCAAAAACCTTCAATAAAGCCCAAAATACTTAGAAAAATCCACAACTACTACTAAAAACTGTCAGCCAGGCTGCTAGACTTACCCAGTAAAATAATTAATTATTTACTGGATGAAGAAACGCCTTATTACTTTAATTTTATTAATTATTTACATTAAATTTACCTATAACAAATTAACTAATTACAAAATGGTAAAGTTAGTGAATAAATAAAATGTCCCTTATATTTCTATTTGATAACACTGTGCTCAATGACAGGTTAAAAGAAATAGAAATTAATATTAAAATAAATTACAATAAATATTTAAATAAAATTAACTACTTAAAAAAAATTCAAATTACTTATTTAAAATTGACATTTACAGTAAATTTTAAATACATTAGTTTATTTCTGTCATATACAGTAAATACACCTTTCTGACCCCTTCTTTTTAGAACAACTTTATTATTTGAAAATACTCCTTCTGGAATATTCTTTTTCTCTCTCTCTCATACTACTGTTTTAGAATTTTATTGCGGTGATTTTTCTCTCCTTTTCCTATATAAGGCCTCTCTTTTGGTTGTTTCCATCATTCAATTTTTTACTTATATTACCAATCATTTACTATACTTAAAGCTTTATTACTTTTTATTATTGTTTTAGTATTTACATTCATGTAATTCTAACTCATTAATTATAATAATAATTTTATATCTCACCTCTTTAATTTGAGTAAATAATCATAAGGATAAGAGAAATATGTACCCCAAACTTGATATCCAGAAATCCCCTTGTCACCGCTGTTGGACCGCCATTTAAAAACTTCTACACTTAAAAGACCCCTTTAAAACTGAGGCCCTTTCCAAATAGTTGACGGCACATCAATATCTTGAAGCCGGCAACCAAGGGACCATTAACGACAAGGTGCCAATAGGACAAGTATACAACAAAGAGGATGAACATCATCAGCCATGTGACTTACCTTTTGCTGCGACTGGGAATCAAACTGCACTCCAAAACTTAAGTTTATATATTGACTATAGTCACATATATTCGTGGTAATTATACTTGTTACTATTCGTGGATCACTTTGCACTCTTCATACTCTACGTATTTCTTTTTACTCAGCACTCTGTAAGTGGAATTAATTTGCTTATTTTACAGGGGGAGGTGTCTGGTAATTTTTATTTTTTTTATTTTTTTCAGAGTTGAAAAAGATAGAACTTTAGTTTTCTTAGTCCTAGAAGTAATATAAAATATTTTATTATCATTATATTATTTTTTTTCAGTTGACTTTGTCCTGATAAATTAAAATAATATTGTTGTTCCAGTTGAAAAATTGTTCTGACAATAAAATAAATTAATAAAAATAAATTATATTAAAATTATTTAAGTTGACAACAAGTCCTGGTAATTAAATATCCTACAGTTGATTTTAATTCTGATAATTATCAAAATTTAATTTATTGATTAAAAAAAATTAATTTTGTTTCTTCAGTTGATTTCTTTTAATCCTGGTTATAAAATTATTATGAATTAATAAAAGTTGTGATTATTATTCCAGTTGATTTTTTTTCCTGAAGATTTTTAATTTTATTATTATTATTTTTCTTTTAAAAGCAAAAATATTACTAATACATCTTAATATTTCCTTCTCTCAGTTCAAGTTAAATTTAAAAAATGACTGATCAAGGTGATTCTTATACCTGTGAAGAGGAATTGGATCTGATTGATTATAATGAAGCTACTTCTGTAAGTTCTCCCTTGACTACAAAATTGTCTCAAATTAATTAATTATTGTACCAATCAGGTTGTGGAAATGGAGGAAGTAGAAATACTAGTGGAGACAAATGATCAGGAAAAAAAGCATTCCATCAACCCCCTAGAAAGACTTCCCAAAGGCTTCAAAATAAAAAAAAATACCTTTAACTAAGCAAGTAAAGAATCTCTCCACCCAAATAAAGGAACTGAGTACAGAGAACTTAAGACTGAGAGTAAGAACAGACTCACTAGAAGAAAAGGTAAGAAAAATAGATGCCTTTCTTCAAGAGAAGAGGAGACCTCCTCCCCCCAGGGATCTTCCACCATTGGCTCCCCAGCAACTAGAAAAGGTGGAAGTATAAAAGTGGTAGTGGGATTGGTTAAACACCCAGTAGGGTTATCTGTCTCAACATCAGCAGCCTCAAATGCCCCAGGCAGGTCCGTCAAGACCCATTCAATTCAACCCCACAGATCCTCACCCTTATCAAGGAGGCAGAAAAAGAAAAAAAAATATTAAGATCTTGCCCAAACCTTGGTAAGCCCATCTATTGAATCTCAAGTACCATTTCTTTTTGCTGATTCAGTTCCTTCAGGTAATTCTGGAAGAGGAGATGAAAATGTGAGACCAGTAGAGGCTGATAAGAGTAGACAAATCACTCAATATTCTAATTTATCTAATTCTTTAGTTATAATTGCTACTTCAATGATAAATCCTGATATGGCTATTATTGATGAAACACTTGAGCCTGAGTTTTATGAGAATCTGTAAAGTTACTCTGTTTCTTTATTGAGGAACACTCCAGATGTAGAAAAAATTAATGATGAATATTTAAGAGATATTATTGCTAAAAAAAATCATATCATGAACAACATGCAATTAACTCAGAAATATAATAGTTTGTTAACTGAACAAGGTTATCAAGCATTGAGGAGTGAGTAACAGAGAGTTTCTGATGATTTGTTTAATTACAAAGTAACTCATGAAAAGAAAGTTGCTTTATGGAAAAATATCAAAAATAATTTGTCTATATTAAAAGATACTGTGTCCATCTGTTTCCAGGAGCTATAGAGACCCAGGATGAACTTAGAAAGATTTAGTAACCATTACTAATCTTTACAAAATAACAATCAATTATCTTTTGCAACCATCAATGAGAATTTATCTAGTATTCCAAGAGTAAAAACTAGGTTAACAGCCATTGAAGAGACATTGAATTCATTGTTAAATAATCAAAAGTGTTCTGAAATTTCTTTGAAAGAGCCTGTTGAGTAGGATACACCAATTTTACCTGTTTCTATTTCATCTAAAGAAAAATAAGTTCCAGAAATACCTCTTGATATCACTGAGTTTCCATCAAAAATTGATGATGTACCTAGATCTAAAAAATGAAATTACTGCCCAATTGGAGAAGTCACAGCTCCTTCTCACTCAGAAACAAGCTTTTAATAAGGAGACTACTTCAAATCAAAAGAATTGGCCAAAACTTAAACAGTATCCAACATTTGATGGTGATTCTTCCTTTAATTGGCATCAATTCCTTTGCAGAATTGATAATCTAAAAAATTCTTACAAACTCCCAGATGAGGAAATTGTGTCTAAGTTAATTTCTTTGTTTAGCAATGTAGCCCTAATGTGGTATGAATTTCTTCTCTTGAATAGGAATAATTACTCATGGGAAGATTGGAAGAAATTGATTTAAGCACAATTTGGTGGCTCCAAGTTTAGGATGGCTCAACAATAGCAGTATGAGTAAACTAGATATATCTCTTCTACTGATAAACCAATTTATTTCTTAATGAAACTTGTTAAAATCTTAAGGGCTATGGACCCAAATATGGAATTTGAGTTATGGAAGGACAGGATCCTTTATAAATTACCAATGTCTTTGAGAGACTTGATAGTAGCTAGGACTGAGTTCTCCAGAGAGCCCTCTTCTTTCATTAATACTTTTAATGAGATCCTTCTTAAAAACAAGTATGATTCCAGAAGATTAATTCCTAGAACCCCTTTGGAGAAACCCTCCACTTACCATCAGATAGCTCTATAAAAGATTGGTAAACCTTCTGCCACTGTTGCACCTACAAAGTATGCAACAAACACTTTCTTCATGTGTGACAAGCCTTGGCAGAAAGGCCATGTTTATGACAAGAAGATAAATCTTGTTGAACAAACTGAGGAGCCCTTTGATGACACAATAGCACTGGATGATACTTCAAGTGATTATGCCAGCAATATTCCATATGAATCTCAACAAGAAATCTTGATGCTAGTAGAAGATATTCATTATTTAAACACTATTCATATTGATAATAATGATTTATCTACAGTTGAGGATGCTAAGATCATAAGGAACATTGATGATAGCTCAATTGTTATTTCCCTTCTCAAAGCACCAGTCTTGATCAATGAAACTAGCATTGAAGATGTTCTGGAGTCTGGAGCTGGAGGAAGTGTAGTGTCTAAAAAAGCACTTGCTTCAATGGATCAAGACTATAAATCAAAACTTATGCCTATCATTTCTGAAAATTGAAGAGGTTATGTCTCTATTTTGTCCCCCATTAGTAAATACAAAGCCACAGTGTTTTTAAAATATAACCATGGTTTTGTAAGAGATATTTGTGATTTTTTTGTCATGAAAAATGATAATTTAAGCAGTTGGTTTATTATACAAAATGACATTTTAACCAAATATGGCACAAAATCAGATCCTTCAAACCAATGCTTCACAATGGGGATGAATGGGAAGAGAAAATTTAAGATTTGTTCCCCAAAAAAATTGTTAAAACCAGAATCGAACACATGTAATTCTGTGTTTCAATATAAAGGAAGATCTATAAAAGAAATGCATGCCCTTATGTCTGAAATTGACAATGCTTTTTTTGGAGAACTTTCGGGTGAGGATAAAGATTCCATCATTAAATTGATAAAATATTTTCTTATGGCCTTTGCTCATGGGTCCATGAACTAGGATTAATTAAAGAAGAAATAAAACTTTCATTATCTTGCCCATTGACAGAAATACCACCTATTTTTAAAAAGAAGCCTTATCTAGCTTCTCCCACAAAGAGAAAAGATATTGAAGACAATATCTCAACCCTTTTAAAAATGAATATTATTGAAAAAGTAGTTGAAACACCTAAATATTTGTTATCTCACCTGTCCTTATTTCTTATGAGAAAGATAAAGCCAGGTTATGTGGTGATTATAGAGCATTAAATACTTATACTGTTGATGATATCTATCCTCTACCTAGAATTCGCTCTGTACATGCTACTTTACAAGGTTCTAAATATATCAGCTTTCTAGATGGTAACAAGGGATATCACCAGGTACCTTCTGAGAAGAATTCCCAGAATTTTCTTATGATTGCTACTCATATGGGTATTTATAAGTATTTTAGGATGCCATTTGGCCCTAAAAATGCCCCTTCAGTTTTTCAAAAAGTTATGGATAACACATTTCATCAAGAGATAATTGAAGGATGGCTGATGTTTATATTGATAATATCATTATATTCTCAAAAATATTTGAAGACCATCTTAACCACCCATGTAAAGTGTTCAACAAAATGGATGAAATGAATATGACACTTGCCTTGAAGAGATGTAAATTTGGATTTCATTCTTTAAATTACTTGGTCATGATGTTTCAGGGTTACAGATATGTGTTGACCAAAACAAAGTGGCAGCCATACAACAGGTGAAGGCTCCTATTATAGTTAGACAGCTCCAGAGTTTTTTGGTATGTGTGCATACTATAAAAAGTATATTAGAAATTACCAAGTTATAGCTTTACCCCTTACCCAATTGACTAGAAAGGATGTTGCTTTTGTCTGGAATAGTGAAAGAGAGAGAGCGTTTGACACTATGAAACACTGTATGGTGTCAGCACCAATTCTTGCTTTACCTGACTTTAATCAACCTTTTGTTTTGTACACTGGTGCCAGTTTTATTGGTCTTGGTTCTGCCCTCCATCAAAAACAAGTGATGAATGATAAAGTATCAGAAGTATTAATTTGTTATAATTTAAGATCCTTGAGAGATAGTGAATTGAAAGATGGTGCCACTCAGCTTGAATGTTTAGCCGTAGTGTGGGCTCTAGAAAAGTTACATTATTACCTGAATGAACAGAAATTTGAACTTGTCACTGACTGCAGTGCAGTTAAATCCCTTTTAAACTTGAAAAAACCTAAAAGACATATGTTCAGATGGCAGTTAGCTGTACAGGAATACAGAGGGAGAATAACAATTATTCATAGGGCTGATATTGTTTACTCAAATGTGGATATGTCAACAAGGTTAACTTTACCAAATGTTGACTCTAATCCTAATTATGATCCTGAGGATGAAATTATTCATATTTATGAGATATATGTGGTTGATATGGAGGAAGAGCTATTAAAGCTTATTCTGGATTCATAAGATAATGACATTGACTTAAAAAAGTTATGCACCATATTTAATGATACAAAGAATGCTTCAATGCAAGCATTAATTAAAGCCTTCCACCAAAGTACCAAAAGCTTTAGAAAAAGGTAGATTTTCAATTGATGAAGGATATCTATATTATAGAAGAAATTTTAGTAATGTCATTTTTATTCCTCCTTCTATGAAAGAAATCATTTTGAAAATTTGTCATGATGACATATTAGCTGGAAATTTTGATCTTGAAAAAACAATGATCAGAATAAAAAAACTGCTTGGTGGTTTAATATGTCTGAAGGCACCAAATTATATGTTGAATCTTGTGATTCTTGCCAAAAACAAAAAGATTGACTGGTAAGAGAGCTGGATTAATGCAACATATTGAACCTCCTGATGCACCATGGCAGATAATAAACATGGATTTTGTAACAGGATTACCCATTTCTGGAAAAGACAGTTATAACTCTTGTTGGTTTATTGTGGACAGATTCACAAAAATGTTTAAATTTATCCCTACTCGCAGGGATGTTTCCACTGAAGAATTATCTTTCTTATGGTGGTCTCATATGTTTAATACTGCTGGTTTTCCTAAAGACACAATCTCTGCCAGAGACCCTAAATTTAGCTCTGAATTTTGGATGTCTCTGATGAATGTTTGTGGTTTTGATCTGAAACTTTCTACTGACCATCACCCTCAGACTGATGGATTAGCTGAAAGAATGATTTAGACATTAGAGGACATGATAAGAAAGTATTGTTTCTTTGGCCTTGAGTATAAAGATAATGACAGATTCACTCATGATTGGGTTACCTTAATTCCTGGGCTGGAATTTGCCTATATTAGCACTGTTCATTCTGTTACTCAAAGAAAGCCTTTTGAGCTCTGGCTTGGATATGTTCCAAAAACTCCTGCCCAAATTCTCAATAACAAATTACCTAAATTGGATATACATCCTGGTGTAAAATCTTTTCTTCAAATGCAACAACTATGCAGAAATCATGCTCAACAATGTATTGAAAAATCATTTGAATATGAGAAGAAGAGATGGGACAAATCCCATAAAGAATACAATTTTAAAAAGGGTGATGAAGTTTTGATTTCTACAGTCCACTTAAATTTACAAGGTAATTAAAAATTTAAAGACCCATTTATTGGTCCATTTGTTGTCAGAAGAATAGTTTGTGATAATGCAGTTGAAGTTATTTTGAATTCTCCATATGACAGAAAACATCCTGTTTTTCCAATATCTCTTTTGAAACCTTACACATCCAATAGTGATTTATTTCCCAAAAGGAGGGGAAGACCAAAAAAGCCCCCTAATGAAATCACTGAGACAGAAGAAATTGAAAAGATTCTAAATTACAGAATAGTTACTGCTGAAAAAGGTACAGAATACGTATTGAGATTCAAGAATAAATCTTCTGAATATTATTCTTGGATACCTGGGAAGGAGATATCTAATCTTCCTACTATACTACAAAAATATAAAAAGAAAAAATCATATCATTTTTTATTGTTTTTTTAGAGTGAGGGAGTGTCAGCCAGGCTGTTAGACTTACTCAGTAAAATAATCAATTATTTACTGGATGAAGCAACACTTTATTATTTTAATTTTATTAACTATTTACATTAAATTTAGCTATAAAAAATTAACTAATTACAAAATGGTAAAGTTAGTGAATAATTAAAATTAATATCAAAATGTCCCTTATATTTCTATTTTCTAACACTGTGCTCAATGACAGGTTAAAAGAAATAGAAATTAATATTAAAATAAATTACAATAAATATTTAAATAAAATTAACTACCTACAAAAAATTCAAATTACTTATTTAAAATTGATATTTACAGTAAATTTTAAATACATTAATTTATTTCTGTCATATACAGTAAATACAACTTTCTGACCCCTTATCTTTAGAACAACTTTATTATTTGAAAATACTCCTTCTGGAATATTCTTTTTCTCTCTCTCTAAAACTACTGTTTTAGAATTTTATTGCCGCGATTTTTCTCTCCTTTTCCTATATAAGGACTCTCTTTTGATTGTTTCCATCATTCCATTTTTTACTTATATTACCAAACATTTACTATACTTAAAGCTTTATTACTATTTATTGTTGTTTTAGTATTTACATTCATGTAATTCTAACTAATTAATTATAATAATAATTTTATATCTCACCTTTTTAATTTGAGTAAATAATCATTAGGATAAGAGAAATACGTACCCCAAACTTGATATCCAAAAATCCCCTTGTCACCGCTGTTGGACCACCGTTAAAAACCTTCTAGACTTGAAAGACCCCTTGACAAAAACCCTTAAAACACAAAATTAAGATATGACAACATTGTGAAATAAACTATGGAGCCAAATAAACTGTACTTAATGGTACTAAGCACTTAACCCTAATACTTAAGGTTAGCCTGTAAAACACAAAAAACAAAATTAAACAGCTATCTTTTAGAAATGAAAAATGTGGAAATGACCCCTTAGAACTTAGAATATGAAAAATGTCATCTGAACATAAAATATAAAGAAAAACTGGGACTATCCAATAGTAGTACTCAAATACCTATAGTCCCAATATTCACTGAATAAAACCAGAAAACACCCAATTATTCAACCAATGTCAATTAAGACATACCAAAACAGCATGAAACAGCCCAACAAAGGCCTATGCCAATGTTTGAAGACCACAACATCTGTTGGAAAATGCTTATTTTTGGAGATACTTACTCTATATGAGTGTCCTGTATCAGCTCTTTCAGCTCTAGGTCTTGGATTATAAGGTTTTACCTTTTACTCACAATGTCTACATTGTCACACATTTTTACGTGGAATTTAAATCAAAAAATTGAAATATGAGTTATTAAAATTTCAAAAAGGAGCTTTATCAGTATTAATTAACAATACTGAAGACAATTTAATTGCTTACATGTAGGTTTTAAGTGATTTTAAAAGTTCCAAAAGTAAAATACTCTTTTATGTGGTCAATTGATTTAACTGGTCTACAATATGTATCTGTGTTTTTGTATTTTAAAAAGAAACTTTTCTTTAATATTCTTTTTTAATATTAAATTAGTTCTTAAATAAAAAAAAGAGATTTAAAGTCCTGTTATAAGAAACAATTAATCAGGTTTTATTATCTGTTTTAATATTTGAAAAGATCACAAAATTTATTGGTCTATTTACAGACTCCCAATAAGAACAATTTTATATTCAGTTAGTGGTAAAAGTGTTGACTCAATACCACAATTTTTTTATATAGCAGGGCCTATTTTTCTGAAAGCACTATATTAGTGACCCCATCCTGTTTTAATTATCAAAATATTTCTATAGGGATTTTATTTACTTGTAGCCTCTTTGATTTTTTTTACTTATTGAAGGATAACCAACAGAACTCTTGAGGAAAGTCCACCAATTTTCAGGCTGAGTTCAAGTACAAAGACATGAATAGTTTGATTTGTCAGTTTTCTACAAATTTTTAATGGTCCTATATTAATACTGTAGTACAAATACAATAAGTATTAAATATCACTCAATATAAGGGTCTTGTCACCAGTCAACCTATGCACAGGATCAAGCACTACGCACCAAGTAAGATATCCCTGATTAGGATATCCAGCACAAGTGGGGATATTTTAGGGAGGGACGTCAGGTCAGAAAAGTAAGTTCAAGAAACGTAAGTGTAAAAAAAATCATTTGTGAGAATGAGAATTTTTTTTTCAAAAAAAAAATTGTGAAAAAACAGAAAAAAAAAAAGTGAAATAAAAATCATTTTTTCATTGAAAAAAAATTTAAAAACAAAAATTTCCTTGGTTGAAAGACATTTTTTTACACTTATTTTTCTCACACATTTTTTTTGGTACATATTTTCCTTGCACATATATTTCTTACACATATTTTTCTTACACATATTTTTCTATCCTTATGTCCTTCCTACAATATCTCCAACTTAAACTGGGTATCCCCATCAGGTATATATCACTTGGTGTGTAGTGTTTTTTACTATTTTTTTTCAAAAAAAAATTTTTTTTCATGTTTGAAAAATATTTTTCTTACACTTATTTTTCTCATACTTTTTTTCTTGCACTTACTTTTCTTACATTTGTTTTTCTGACCTTACTTCCCTCCCTAAAATATCCCCAACTTGAGCATAGATATCCCCATTGGGGATATCTTAATTGGTGCATAGTGAAGGGTGATCCTAAAGTAAGTGAGATAAAAGGAAGGGGGGATTACAACTTCAAATCACAGAGGATTACTTTGAGGAAGTGATTTTGAGGATAGTTCCAAGTAACCTATAATGGTTCAAGATAAACTTCAAGGAATAACTCATTTATAGTGTAAGGACACTAATTATTGTGGTAAATCTTACAAAGGGTTGCAACTTAATAATCAAAGGGAAGATTTAAGTATTTTAGGATTTAATGAAATTTATTATTAAGAAAGAAAAGGAAAAATATAACAATAGACTAATAAGAGTTAGACTACTATCACAAATATATTTTATAATTTAATTCTAGGGAATGTCAAACCAAACTAACCCCCTTTAAATATCTTATTCTTCCTCACAGTGACCCATTAATCAACCAGACACCATACATTCATAGAGCCATCTAATCCACCGGAGTTCCTATTTACCAATCATCTAACCTTATATCCCTTCTTCACTGTTCCTATTTTAAAGAACTCCTAATTTACCCTCTGATCCAAAATTATCCCCTGTTTGAATATTGCCTCAATCTTAGCACTAGATTGCATGTAAATTTCTTATGCTTGAAAAGTATAAATGTCTTTTCTTTTAGTATACTTTAAATTTTTAATAGCGTGTCTAATTCAAGAACACAATAGAATTTAATTGCCCCAAGGTTGATTTTCACGCGTCACTAGTGGAGTTAGAGATTTAATAGTGGGTTAGTTGAGGTACTTTTTCTTTAAGTGTCAAGTAACGCGTGATAGATGCCCAGGTATAAAACACAAGCTCTGTTAAGTGTGGGAATACTTCATTACCAAACCTTTTCCATAATCTTTTATTATTATTATTTTTGATTTCAACTACATTTATTTTAAATTCAATGCCTAAACACACTGACCCTACCCCTACTCCCCCTCACACTTGAGCTGATAGGGCACTCCCCACTTGTCAATTCAAAACTCCATAAATGGCATGTGTGGCCATGCATTAGTTTTATGTGTATAGTACGGTGTTGAGTGATATTGTAGACAATCCTATAGTACTAGCTATAGGCCTTGACCAAGGGAGTTGGAGAAAACCCATAGAGAATATTCTCTGTCCCTTTAAAAAAATAAAATGAGATTTAATTACTACAGTAAATTGGTTCCTGTTTGCTAAATCCCCTTTTCCAACACACTTGACTTCCTGATCAGCCAAGAAAGTAGTTTCCAGACTGACCACCAAACCAAAGAGCTGAAATGTAGACCAATGTCCACATCAGAGAAAGAAATGATACTTGATGTAGGTTTCAAATCCACACCAGAGACAGCAATAATACTTGATATAGCTTGCAAGAATATACCAGAGAAACCAGTTTCCAAGTTAAGTTAAATGAAGAACTCACCTTGCAACAAACACAGCCAATTGTGGCCAAAAAAAAAGGAAAACGGAGTAAGGAACAGGGATATAACCTCTGGATTGTTTTATGATAATTAAAGCTGCACCAAACTGTCTTATTAACTATGTACACACAGACCACTATCTAAAATCCCATGCACACCAACAAATTTGGCGTTCTTGAGCGCCAAATTGCATAAAACCCCTCTAGAAATGTTTCCCAGCCTTTTAACACCAAGGCAGGTGGTCTGCCCAACATGGGGAGGTCCGCCTGAGGCAACCGGACCACCCTGAAGCCAGAAAACCACAAAACCTCCAAAAATACCCAAAATACTTAGAAAAATCTACTACAACTACTAAAACCTTTAAAACACATAATTAGGCTTTAACAACCTTGAGAAATGAGATGTAGAAAAAAATTAGCCCATTCTATTGGTACGAAGCACTCAACTCTAAGACTTAAGGTTAGCCCATTACACAAAACAAAATTAAACAGCTATCTTTTTAAATAAAAAATGAGAAATTATCCCCTTAAAACTTAAAATCTGAAAAATGTCAACAAAACATAAAATATAGTGAAAACCCAGGGCTATCCAATGGTAGTACCCAAATCCCCACAGTCCCAATATTTGCTTACTAATTCCAGAAAAGCACCAAATAATTAAATAATGCCATTTAAGACATCAAAAAAACGCCAAATAGACCAACAAAGGGCTCCGCCAATGTTGGAAGACCACGTCCTCCCTCAAATAGAAAATGTTCACATTCTCCTTCATCACAACCACCATTTTCAGCTTTCTCTCCAAATCTGCTACTGACATGGGTCCTTGCCAATACTGCATAGACAACAATCTCATCTGTACCATCACACCACCGGCTCATCCCTACAGAACCTCCTGTGATGTGTGTCACTCTAAGAAGAAGACTTGTCTCAGACCTGGTCCATTTTCCTCTTCAACATCTTCTACTCCACAACCTGATCCACCTACTACCAGCACCAAAAGATCCAGTCCATCCATCCTGATCCCCAGGGTTGTCAACAAATTACACCCTTTGAAAAAGAGGGCCAACCCTGCTACAACAACTAGCTCTACTATCCCTGGTTCTTCTGATGGTAAGCCCAATACTTCTTCATACTGAAATTCAATCTGAAAAATTTTCAGCTCATTTCCATCCAGAAAGTGATGATGAAAATGTGGGAACCATTGAAGCACCCCCACTTAATCCATTGCCCACCATCAAAGACAAATTCCAAAAACATTCTTCTCAACAGAAGCATCTCATTCTAAATTACTTCCAATCCACTCCTGCCAGGAAAAAACAGGTCCTTGATAAAAGGAAGAACCTCATTCACCAGTTCAAAGCCAATGCTGAAAATTTTGTTACATCTCTTGATTCTTTTCTGTAATTGCTTCTTGCCTGAAAATCTTGATTTGGAAATAAAAATAATAAAAATAATTTCCTCATTTTAAAGTCTTGGTGGACTAATCCTCAGTTTTAAGTCTTGGGGGACTAACAGCCCTCATTTTACAGTCTTATAGGACTCAAAACCCTAATTTTATAGTCTTGAGGGACTCAAAACCTAAATCAAAAAGACAGAACCAGAGATCAAAATATTAAAGACCAAAAAAACAAACTAACATTCTGGGGTAACTGTTCTACAGAGCAGCTAGCTCATCAGTTACTCCCACACTTGCCTTAACAAAATTCAAAGACTCCCCTTTAAATTCCCTCTTCCAGAATAACACCAACTCCCATTATCAGCTTATAGTCCTGAAGGACTTAACCATTAAACCATCCTCAGTTTATTGTCTTGGGAGACTGTACCATTTCTAAGTGTAAAGTCTTGATGGACTGACCAGTGTTCAGTTTAAAGTCTTGATGGACTTCCTGCAGTGTTCAGTTTAAATTCTTGATGGACTACATGTGTTCAGTTTAAAGTCTTGATGGACTAAAAGTTCCACAAAATAATAAGCCAAATTCTTGATAAAATCTTGAAAGTTAGCCAGTTTAAAATCTTAGAGGACTAAAAGATCCACAGTAGTAAAAAAAATAAAAATCTTGAAGCAATATTAAAAAAACCCCAGCCAGTTTTAAGTCTTGGAGGACTACCAGTATTCAGTTTAAAGTCTTGACAGACTACAGAGCCCAAAGTCTTGGAGGACTATAACACATTTTGCATAAAAGGGCAGAGCCAGCTCCATGCACAATGCTCCACAGCCCACCTTCTGAACTTCCACTCACCCTTCATCATCTGCACATCACTGATAAAATTTTCATCCATCTCTATTCTCTTCATTATTGTTCCTTCACAGATCATGGCTGAATCTGCAGAATTTGACCCATTGGTCCTTCCTTGCTTCACTTCTCCAAAAGACTATGCTTGTAAACATTGCATCCACATGTGCAGGTCTTGCACTTTCACTCTTCCTACTCCTCAGGCCAAATTCTATAACAGAGTGTCACACGCCACGTGACACTCGAGGCAAAAGTAGCTCATTAAATCAATAATAAGAGACTCAAATCCATACTCCAAGCAAAGAAAGTGATTCTCCATAGCAACTGCGACTTTCCTTTGTGTACTCGCTATTCAACTGTGCTAGTCTAAACTCTAAATCTAAATTAGTCAATTTCTCAATAGTGTGTCTTAGTCTTTTTCTCAATAAGCGACGCACAGCGCAATAATCAATATAATAGTACATTAAAAGGTTTATGAAATGTTTGTGGGTTATTAAGGGGTAGTAAGCATGGACAGAATGGTTAGTGAAGGATTAAAGGGTTAACGGATGTTAGTGAGGAGGGTCCAGGTGTAATGGATGTATATTAATGGTCTGTGGTGCGTGGAATGGTGGATGGGTATGAGCTCAGTGCAAGGAGGAGTAAAGGATATAAAAGGGGTTGGGTTTTTTGGTTCAATACTCTTTAGAATTAAATTATAAAACGTATTTATAGTTAATAGTGGTAAAATCTTTTAAGTGAAATCATTATTATTGTATCTTTCTTTATTTTCTCAATAATCATTTCTAAATCCTAAATCTTTGAATGTTGAGTTTCCAACCCTTTTTGAGATCTTAAGAATTTTAATATTACCTTTCAATTATATTAGAATCCTTCTCGAACATAACTCGAAGCAGTAGTTCTTCCTTCAAGTCATCTTTGAATCACTTCCTCAAATCATTCCTCTGCCTTGAAGAAGTCTCTAAACTCCTCATCTCACTTACAGGAACATCCTCAACCTTGTGCATAGGTCGTCCGGTGACAGTATAATTTAATTCTCCATATTTCTCATTCTTTGCACTACTACGTCCCTTTTCAGGTGTTTCTCTAAAATCTTAAAATGGCACCTGTTCAACGCACTCCTCCTACGGGAGCTACTACTAGAGCTCGCGCCAGAGGCAGGCCAACAGCCACTCTACCTGTTTCCCGCACTCACTCCTTGGAGCCACTCGACCTTAGGGAACGGCAACATTCAGTCCAATCTGTAGAAGACATCCCACAAAATTTTGATGATTCTAGTGATGATGAAGAAGGAGAGGATACAATGCACGAGGCACCATCCGCCCCTGCTAATCACCCTTCTGGTCAACCTTCAGAACCTGGACCATCTAATTCTCTGGAAGATTTCATTAGACTTTTCATGAAGACCCTTTCAAATTCAATGTCTTCAGAGGTATCTAAATTCAAAACTCCTTCTATGAAATCTCCTGAAAAATTTGATGGAGAACATCCAGACATATTGCGACCCTTCTTGCAAAGCTGCAAGCTTCTGTTCCATAATGAACCTCAAACCTTCAATAACGACCAATCGAAGGTTGTTTACGCTTCTTCATTTCTAGCCGGAAAAGCAGCAAGATGGTTTGAACCTTATCTTCTCATGCTCTCTTTGACCGAAACCCACTTAATTATTAATAACTGGGAAAAGTTCAAAGACCAACTCTTCACGTTGTTTGGTGACCCTAATGAAACTGACAACGCAGAAATTGAACTTGATTTTCTTTGCATGAGTGATAATGGTAAAGCCTCTGAATATATCTTGAACTTCAGAGAGCTCCAAACTCGAGTAGGTTGGAATGATGCTGCCCTCAAGTATCATTTCAAAAAAGGACTTCCTTCGAGGATTCTGGATCAGTTAAATCTTCACGGTCAGAAGATGACTACTTTAACAGATTCAATGGATTGAACCCTTGAACTCGACGGCTTTTACCCAGGACGACTTCAAAATCCTCAATATGCCAACAAATCTCAAGGCCTAAATTTTAAATCGGGACCTTCTTCACACCCACGGACAACTCAATCCTCCTCTATTCAATCCAAACCCAATAAGGAAAAGGACAAACCTTGACCGAAAAGCTTGACCCCAGGCAATATCAGTAAAGTACTGGATCCTAAAGGGGAACCTAAAGAAGCTGAGAGGAAGAGGCAAGCAGATAATGGGTTATGTATGTATTGTGGGGGTAAGCATAAGCTGTAAGATTGTGTGAAATTGAAGGAAAGAGAAGGTACTAGTTCGAAGTCAAAAAACTAGTAGATAGTTTACTTGTGTGCAAAGCAAACTATCTTATCTCTCCCAGTGCACAGAACCTCCATGTCTTAAAGACTGGAGCTGCCTTAAATTGCTTGAGATTTATTCTTTTTAAGGAGGATATCCCCTTCAGTTGTCTTATAGACTCTGGAGCTTCAATTTCTTTTGTCAGTTTATCTTTTGCAGAGAAGTTACAGCTGATATTTAAAGATATTGATTAAACTCCAATTTACTTGGTCGAATCAGAGGAATCCAAATATTGGGTCAGTAAGAAAGTTTTATGGGATTTCAATTTCCAAACTTTCCCCCCTTTGAGTGGGAATTATCAGTCTTGGACGCCCCAAGGATGGATGATACAATTCTTGGCCATGACTTTTTAACGCATTGGAATTCTGAAATTGATTGGACACAGGGATTGATCACCCCACGTACTAAGTATATTTCTGATTCTTCAATGCAGGTCAATAGGGAGTTAAACAACCCGCCTGACAATGTCCTGCTAGAGGACAAATCTCTTCCAGATGACTTGAAAGCATCTGATCTTTCTTAAAATGAGCAATTGGCTAACCCTTCTAGCTTGATGACTTCACTTGAAGAGGATTTAAATTGCCTCAAAGCAATCGAATTATGCTATCTCAATTCTGGTCTTCCCTCGACATATTCTCTCGAAGATGATGAGGATGACCAAATTAACGTTGAAACCATTAAATCAACTCTACCAGAAATCTATCATGATTTCCTTGATGTTTTTTCAATTTGCAAGACTGATAAGTTACCACCTCATCGACACTACGACCATCAGATAGAGTTAATAGGTCCAGTACCTCCGGCAGGTCCTGTCTCTTCTTTGTCGAAGGACGACTCTCAAGTTCTTTGAGACTACATTTCAGAGAATGTAGCTTAAGGTTTCATCAGAGCCAGTAAATCTCCAACCAGCTCCCCTGTTCTCTTTGTAAAAAAGAAGGATGGAAGTCTTAGGTTGTGTGTTGACTATAGAAAGCTCAACACAGTCACTAAGAAGAATGCATATCCTGTTCCTCCTATGTCATTGCTTCTTACCCTTTTTAGTAGTGCTAATTTCTTTTTTAAAATTGATCTTATAGGCGCTTACAATCTTATTTGCATTGCAGAAGGTCATGAACCACTGACTGCAATGCGCACTAGATTTGGTAGTTTTGAATATTTAGTTATGCCTTTTGGATTGTGTAACGCACCATCAGCTTTTCAAACTTTTTTCAATGACATCTTTCAAGATGTTGTCGAAAAATTTGTTGTCGTCTATTTAGATGATATTTTAATTTTCTCGAAAACACTAGATGGACATATTCATCATGTTTGACAGGTTCTAAATCAACTTTGAGATCACGTTCTCTACGCCAAGCATAATAAATGCGAATTCCACCTAAAATCTATTGATTTTTTGTGTTTTACGTTATCCACTGATGGTTTAGTCATGGACGACAAAAAAGTCCAAAAAGTCATGGAATGGCCTGAGCCCAAATCTGTTAAATCCCTCCAGGGATTTTTGGGTTTTGCAAATTTCTATAGAAGATTTATTAAAGATTACTCTAAAACTATTCCCAATCTTACCTCTCTTCTTAGAGGATATATTCCTTTTGTTTTTACTTCCACAGCACGAAACAAATTCAAAGCATTGAAGACAGCGATCACCACAGCTCCAATTCTTCGACACTTTGATCCTTCTGCTTCAACAATAGTCAAGACAGATGCAAGCCATTATGCTATTGCGGGGGTCATTTCTCAATTAAATCCTGAAACAAAATTGTTTCATCCTGTTTCTTTTGAGTTACGCAAACTCATTGCAGCAGAATTGAATTATGAAATTCATGACAAAGAGCTTTTAGCTATTATTCATTGTCTTAAAAAATGGCGCTCTTTTATTCTCAGCTTAGATAGTGTCAGTATAGTCTAGTATATAAGTATGATATAATAGTGTTTATTTATGGTCCTACTTCTTATTGATAAATGATTTAGTGATTAAACCTCAGGGGAAGACTAATAAAATAGTTATACTCAAGTCAAACTCACAATACTTGGATTTAAGTGCGTGCTAGTGGTGGAAAATAGATGAATAAAATATAGTTATAGCTTTATATAAAGATAAAATCAATTTATAGTAGCTTTATAATATATTTCTAAAGTTTAATAATTGTATAGTAGTGTTTGTTAGAGTTTTAGTAATTGAATGATGATAAATAACTGTCAAAATCCCTTCTTACTTATACCCAAATCCACTGGAGTGCACAGACCTTCAATCCAGATGAAGTCACTGCTATCCCCGGCAATTACAACACTGTGAGGGCCCATCACCTCCCCATGGCGTCCACTTCAAGCAGTTTCAACACGCAGACGTCCAGTAAGGACCCTCCATCACTATTAATAATAACACTGATCCATACCATAAATAGAAAACCCAGATAAAAGCAGATACCATAAAGAAACAGGTAAAATAAATAATCAAAAAGAGATTTAATGAAAATCAAAGCATTTAAAGGAAACAAATTAAATTTCCAAGCCCCCAATAACATCCCCAAGCATCCACATTAACCCAGAAATATCCTTCCAACCCATAAATCCGTGAATAACTATCCAAGGAAGTAATTTTAGTTGTCCAAACTGGGTGTATGCGCCTGATATAGGTGTCTATGCTTCTCTAGGTGTTGTGAGTCCACTTATTTCGTCCATATGACCTAAAATAAGCAGAAAAACAAAGGTTATAGGCTATTAAGGGGATAAAACCCACTTATATACCTAAATATACATAATATATTGCATATTTCACTGAATATGAGATTTATGTATACATATAAGCTTATGTATGTCAATAATTACTTTATATCACTTAAGATAAGTATATTATGACTCCATTAATACCTTAATAAATATTATTAGGCCATGGATAAGCTATTTAAACTATTATAAGTTATATAATAGAATAATAATTATATATATATATAATAAAATAATATATATTATTATGTTAACCTTATTTTTAAGATATAAGCTTAATCTACTTAAGGTTATCTTACTTTAAGCATAATAAATACTCAGTCCTAAGGATATTTAGGCTGACAGATAGTCCTTTTCAAATTTTAACAGACCATAATGCTTTGAAATACTTTATGTCTTCCAAAGTGTTAACCAGGCGTCAAGCCAGGTGGGCTTAATTTCTGTCTGAATTTCCTTTTTCTTTTTCCTATCACCCAGGTAAGAACTGCATTGTCCCAGATATCTTGTCACGTCGGGACGACGTTTACCCACAGCAGGGGGACACATTTGCTGACAAGAACCCAGCATATGTGAAATCAATCTTCAACAAATCAATGTTAACGACTCATCAACTTCATTCAATGACAATTCAATCTTTTCAAAATCCACTATCCAACATCCTTGAAGCTCAGTCAAAGGAAAATTATCATTTAGGTTTAAAAGACAAAATACTCTCAAAGCAAGGGGCCTGAAGATTTAGTATCTAATCAGGTCTATTAGTTTTCGAGGGTAGAGTTGTCATACCCGACAACAATGAAATAAAATTATGGATTTTCAATAGTCGACATGATTATCCATTAGCTTGTCATTTTAGGGTTGATAAAACCTACCAGTTAATAGCAAGGGATTTCTTCTGGCCAGGTATGACTAGGGGAATCAAGGCCTATATAAAAGCTTGTTACGAATGTAATAGGAATAAGGCTCCCCGTCACCAGAAGTATGGGTTGCTTGAACCACTTCCTATTCCCTCTAAGCCTTGGGAATATTTATTGATGGATTTTATTTCTCAACTTCCTCTCTCTAATAATTTTGATGCTATATTAGTAATAGTAGATAGATTTTGAAAAATGTCTATTTTTTTAAAAACCACAACTACCGCTACTGCAGAAGATTTGTCAAAATTGTTTCTAGAATATGTATTTTCCAAACACAGCTTACCTAATGATATTATTTCAGATAGAGGCTCATTGTTTGTATCCACATTCTGGACTCAACTGTTTTGACAACTCAATATCACAAGGAACCTCTCCACAGCCAATCATCCCGAAACCGATGGGCAAACAGAAAGGGTCAACCAAATCCTTGAACATTACCTTCGAATGTATGTCAGTTACCAACAAGACGATTGGACCACATGGTTACCATTGGCAAATTTTCTTATAATAACTTGACTCATTCTTTGACACAACAATCTCCTTTCCAAACTGTTTATGGAAGACATCCTTGATTAAACTCAATTCATGTAGGAACCAATCATCCTGCGGAACATTATCTTTGAACCATATCACGACTCCAAGAGGAACTTAAATCAAATCTGGAATTAGCGGTTCAAAGGTACAAGGAACAGGACGACAAACATCAAAAAACTGCTCCTTCTTTTAAACCAGGCGAAAAAGTATGGCTCGACGCACAAAACATTTGAATGACTCAACCATCAAAGAAACTGGCTGAAAAATGCTTGAGGCCATTTGAAATCGACTCTGAAGTCTCTAAAACTGCATTTCAACTAAAGCTACCTCCTAAATGGCAGGCTATTCTCCCTGCTTTTCATGTATCTCTTCTGGAACTGGCATGAGAAATATACCCGGGCAAGAACCAACCTCCTCTGGAACCGGTCAAAGTAGAAGACCATCTAGAGTGTGGAAGTAAGCCGTATCCTTGATTCAAGAATGCGCAAGGGGAAACTTCAATACCTCATGGAATAGGAAGGCTTCCTCGATGACTCAGACAAAACATCCTGGGAACCAGCCATCAATGTCTCTAACACCCCTGAACTCCTAAAATCTTTTCATCTTAAATACCCTTTAAAACCAAAACCTTAAAACTCTCTTTTATTTTTCCTTTCTCTTTTTTATTTCTTTCTTCTCTTTTCTTTTCTTCTTTTTTAAAAATCTAAAACATCTTTACTTCTGAAAAATTCTTTAATTTTGTTTTCTTCTTTATTCTTTTTCTTTTCAAAATTTTTCAACCTTCTTTAAAATAAATAAAATAAAATTAAAATAAAATGAAACAAAATTCAAATTAAAGTAAATAAATAAAAAATAAAATTGAATTAAAATAAATAAAATAAAATAAAATAAAATAAAACAAATAAAAATAAAATCTTTCTTCTTTAAAAAATTTACTTCTTTTTTTTTTCTTCTCAATTTTCTATATACATTCTTTCTTTAAAATTTTCTTTTCTTAAAACTATCAAAATTTTTCACAAACATTACACGACCATCTTTCTCGAACTTCACTGTAACCTCTTAATCACTCTTTTAAATTCTTCAAACAAATTACTTCTTTCTTTCAAAATCCTCTTAAAATTTTTATTTCTTCTTTTCTTTTTTTTTCTTTTATTTTTTCAAATAACTAAAATCCTCAAATAAACTTTCATAAATAACAAATTGTTTTTTTCATTAAATTTTATTTACAACAAAATTATTTGAATCAATTATTTCTTTCTTCTTTCTTTCTTCTTACTTAATTCTTTTCTTTTCGAACTTTAAAATTAAAAGTCCTTCAATCAAATATTCTTTCTTTTTTCTCTCATTTAAACTTCTTCTTTCAAAATTTTAAAACAAATTCTATTTAAATCTTTTTTCTGTCTTTTCCTTTTTTCTCTCATAATTTTTTAAAATAAAAAAAATTAAAATTAAAAATTAAAATTCTAAATTAAACAACAAAATAAAATAACTAAATACAAATTGTTTTACTTTTCTTTTCTTTCTCTTTCTTTTCTTTTCCTATTCTAAATTCTCTCTTTTATCTTCTCCCAAACCAATCCCTTCATCTTCTCCAAAATTTCCCTTATCTCCTTTCTACATTTTTCAAAATTCTCCCCCTCTCCTACCAGAATCAATTCTCCAAGTTTTAGTAGCTCCTCGGCTACGTCAAAGGAAGCGGCATTGACAATCTCATCAATTTTGCCGCTCAAGTCTTCAATAAATTTTGCTCGTCGAACTTGATGAGGCTTCTTCAACCATACCTGATTGAGGGTTTCTTTGTGTTCCTCCCTTGAGATAACCGCCAGTAATCTATCTTCAACCGACACTGCCACTTCCACAGCAGTGGGTTCCACAAGGGTAGCTTCCACATTTGAAGCTTCTGCTGTAGGGACTTCAATGATGACGTCTGAATTCTAAAACAAGACCATCAGTACCTAAATTTCTAAAATTTCAGGGAATAGACTTACTTCAAAAAAAGGGTCAGCCTCCAAAAATAATTTTGGAGTGACCTCCACCGCCACATCCCTCTCCTCTTCATCATCTTGGATGACCACCCGTCACTTTTTTGGGGTCCTCCTCGAGATGGAAATCTCCTCTTTCTCCTCAACCAACTAGTGACTTCCTCTTCTACTACACGCTTCTTGCTCACAGCCCGAGTCAACCAGGTTGCCACATCATCCTCAACCTCCTCCTCACTCTCCCCCACCAATTGATCTTCCCCAATTGAGACGTCCCAAGTGTCTTCAACTACTTCCTTTGTCTTAGGGATTATCCAGTATTTTGTCTTAGTGAACCGACTCTCGATATTAGCATTCTTCAACAAGGCATCACATGCCACCCTTCTCCATCGGCAAAATTTGCACTTCTGGCAAGGCCCACGTGTCGCCTTTCTTTCTACGCAAAAATATTCCATTTACTTGCAGGCCATGAAAGTCTTGGAAAACTGTCGTGTAATGATACCCCCATCCGCTTTAGGGTGTGGAGGTGTGGGAGTTGGTGTGGGGAAATCTGTCATAGTGAGTTTTTAAAAAATAATAAGAATAATAATTAAATAAAGAAGGAAGGGAAATTAGTGTGGGAAGTATGTCTTACGCTCAATGGAGCTAGCGTTCTTATACCCGGGCATCTGTCACGCGCCACATGACACTCGAGGCAAAAGTAGCTCATTAAATCAATAATAAGAGACTCAAATCCATACTCGAAGCAAAGAAAGAAATTCTCCATAGCAACTGCAACTTTCCTTTGTGTACTCGCTATTCAACTGCACTAGTCTAAACTCTAAATCTAAATTAGTCAATTTCTCAATAGTGTGTCTTAGTCTTTTTCTCAATAAGCAACGCACAGCGCAATAATCAATATAATAGTACATTAAAAGGTTTATGAAATTTCTGTGGGTTATTAAGGGGTAGTGAGCATGGACGGAATGGTTAGTGAAGGATTAAAGGGTTAACGGATGTTAGTGAGGAGGGTCCAGGTGTAAGGGATGTATATTAATGGTCTGTGGTGCGTGGAATGGTGGATGGGTATGAGTTCAATGCGAGAAGGAGTAAAGGATATAAAAGAGGCTGGGTTTTTTGGTTTGATACTCTTTAAAATTAAATTATAAAACGTATTTATAGTTAATAGTGGTAAAATCATTTAAGTGAAATCATTATTATTGTATCTTTCTTTATTTTCTCAATAATCATTTCTAAATCCTAAATCTTTGATTGTTGAGTTTCCAACCCTTTGTGAGATCTTAAGAATTTCAATATTACCTTTCAATTATATTAGAATCCTTCGATTCATCTTCGAATCACTTCCTCGAATCATTCCTCTGCTTCGAGGAAGTCTCTAAACTCCTCATCTCACTTACAGGAACATCCTCGACCTTGTGCGTAGGTTGTCTGGTGACACAGAGCCTGTGATTCTTGCAACTCTAAAAAGAAAAGATGTGACAGAGACCCCAGCTATCCAATACCTCTGCCTTCACCTTCACATAAATATATTTCCAGATCTCCTACCAGGTCACCAGAACTTGGAGCTGCTTCTTCATTTTTATCTTCTGCTCCTTCCAGAAGATCATGTTGTTCTATTCCTAAAACATTTCCTAAAAGACCTGCTTTATCATCCCAAGAGATAGCCTTTACTTTAGCAAATCATGTTAAAAAAGCTTCATAATTAACTCCCAGGCAGGCTGCCCAACATCTCGTTGCCCGCCTGCCTTTCCAGAAAGTAACAATCAGGCTCAAAACTCCCAAATTCAGCCAGATAACAGCCAAAATCCACCATTAAACACCAAAAACTCTATGCAAAAACCTCCTAGTGCTCCCAGAGCAATGTGTACACACACAAATTCTTCATCAGACAGAGCCAAAAATTCCAAAATCCCTAGAAGGCCTTTCAGAGGTCCTCCTGAAAACACCAGATCACACAACACTGCTCCCAAACAAAAATCTCTTGTTCCACAAAGAAGAACTAACTAAACCTCTCCCCTGGCTGCCAATTATTCCTCTTATACTTCTCTTTCTTCCAGATCTTCATCCAGATGATCCCAATCAGCTTCTAGGTCACCTTCTCCTGGTCCATCCTACAACAACCCTGGCACTCCACCACCAGTATCAAACCCAACCAGGCCAAACAATAATATCAACAACAACAACAGCAGCCCTGCTGCTCCAACCAGGCCACAGGAATGACCTTTTTCTCCTTCATCTTCTCCACACAATCTTGAGAATGATCATGAGAATCCATACCTCCATCTGGTTGATCCTTCTTCAACATCCATCCAGAACTCTTCGACAGCTCAAATCCCAGCCACTTACAAATTTGATGAGCTCCCAATCTGTAGGTACCAGATTAATAATACTAATTTCTTTTTCAGAGAACAATTACTGATCCAGTTTTTCTGTGTAGTTGGAACCCCGCCTCCTGAAACTGCAATTGGGATTGGAAAATCTCTAGAGCCTACCTTAATGCTGGATTATGCTGACGTAAAACAACACCTAAGCATTATGTGTTCAAACATGCTTGAGGCCTCTTCTCTCCATGGTCTATTGAATGAGTCTGGAAGATTTCTAGAATAATCAAGCACACCTTCCAACACTCTATCCCTGCCTCTTCTAATTCTTCCCAAAATTTACCTCCCAATCCGGTTCCTGACCATTACAATTCATATACTTTTTTCAGCCCCTACACCACAAAGAAAGCAGTTTTCCTCCAATCCTAACAAAAAGAAAAAACACCACCATAATCTGGACCAATCACCGGAGGCTTCTTCTTCCAGAGATTAAAATAAAAAAGAAAGAAATTAATAAGTCACTGAATAGTGAGAACAATAATAATTATCAGATATATAAAAAAATTGGTTTATTTTATTTTTATTTTATTTTTATTTTATTTTTGTTTTATTTTTATTTTATTTTTATTTTATTTTTATTTTATTTTTATTTTATTTTTATTTTATTTTTATTTTATTTTTATTTTATTTTTATTTTATTTTTATTTTATTTTTATTTTATTTTTATTTTATTTTTATTTTATTTTTATTTTATTTTTATTTTATTTTTATTTTATTTTTATTTTATTTTTATTTTATTTTTATTTTATTTTTATTTTATTTTTATTTTATTTTTATTTTATTTTTATTTTATTTTTATTTTATTTTTATTTTATTTTTATTTTATTTTTATTTTATTTTTATTTTATTTTTATTTTATTTTTATTTTATTTTTATTTTATTTTTATTTTATTTTTATTTTATTTTTATTTTTATTTTTATTTTTATTTTTATTTTTATTTTTATTTTTATTTTTATTTTTATTTTTATTTTTATTTTTATTTTTATTTTTATTTTATTTTTATTTTATTTTTATTTTATTTTTATTTTATTTTTATTTTTATTTTTATTTTATTTTTATTTTATTTTTATTTTATTTTTATTTTATTTTTATTTTATTTTATTTTTATTTTATTTTTATTTTATTTTTATTTTATTTTTATTTTATTTTTATTTTATTTTTATTTTTATTTTATTTTTATTTTATTTTTATTTTATTTTTATTTTATTTTTATTTTATTTTTATTTTTATTTTATTTTTATTTTATTTTTATTTTATTTTTATTTTATTTTTATTTTATTTTTATTTTATTTTTATTTTATTTTTATTTTATTTTTATTTTATTTTTATTTTTATTTTATTTTTATTTTATTTTTATTTTATTTTTATTTTATTTTTATTTTATTTTTATTTTATTTTTATTTTATTTTTATTTTATTTTTATTTTATTTTTATTTTATTTTTATTTTATTTTTATTTTATTTTTATTTTATTTTTATTTTATTTTTATTTTATTTTTATTTTATTTTTATTTTATTTTTATTTTATTTTTATTTTATTTTTATTTTATTTTTATTTTATTTTTATTTTATTTTTATTTTATTTTTATTTTATTTTTATTTTATTTTTATTTTATTTTTATTTTATTTTTATTTTATTTTTATTTTATTTTTATTTTATTTTTATTTTATTTTTATTTTATTTTTATTTTATTTTTATTTTTATTTTTATTTTTATTTTTATTTTTATTTTTATTTTTATTTTTATTTTTATTTTTATTTTTATTTTTATTTTTATTTTTATTTTATTTTTATTTTATTTTTATTTTATTTTTATTTTATTTTTATTTTTATTTTTATTTTATTTTTATTTTATTTTTATTTTATTTTTATTTTATTTTTATTTTATTTTATTTTTATTTTATTTTTATTTTATTTTTATTTTATTTTTATTTTATTTTTATTTTATTTTTATTTTTATTTTATTTTTATTTTATTTTTATTTTATTTTTATTTTATTTTTATTTTATTTTTATTTTATTTTTATTTTATTTTTATTTTATTTTTATTTTATTTTTATTTTATTTTTATTTTATTTTTATTTTATTTTTATTTTATTTTTATTTTATTTTTATTTTATTTTTATTTTTATTTTATTTTTATTTTATTTTTATTTTATTTTTATTTTATTTTTATTTTATTTTTATTTTATTTTTATTTTATTTTTATTTTATTTTTATTTTATTTTTATTTTATTTTTATTTTATTTTTATTTTATTTTTATTTTATTTTTATTTTATTTTTATTTTATTTTTATTTTATTTTTATTTTATTTTTATTTTATTTTTATTTTATTTTTATTTTATTTTTATTTTATTTTTATTTTATTTTTATTTTATTTTTATTTTATTTTTATTTTTATTTTATTTTTATTTTATTTTTATTTGTATTTTATTTTTATTTTATTTTTATTTTATTTTTATTTTATTTTTATTTTATTTTTATTTTATTTTTATTTTATTTTTATTTTATTTTTATTTTATTTTTATTTTATTTTTATTTTATTTTTATTTTATTTTTATTTTATTTTTATTTTATTTTTATTTTATTTTTATTTTATTTTTATTTTATTTTTATTTTATTTTTATTTTATTTTTATTTTATTTTTATTTTTATTTATTTTTTTATTTTATTTTATTTAAAATACTAAAATACTAAAAAAAACTTTAAAATAATTACATAAAATTATCCAAAAAAGATGAGAGTCGAGAAATTAATATGAAATGAATAATAAAAATAAAATGAGAAAAATAATAATTACAAATGGTATCCCCCATCCAGTTGATGGGCTGATCCCCTGATACCTTACCCACATTCAAGTGCACCTTGATGTGGATACACCTTTAAATAATTTGTAAATGAATTGAGATAAAAAATAAATTAAGAAAAATAATATAAATAAAGAAAATATGAAATAAGAAGAAATCAAAGAAAGTATTAAAAAAATTGAGATAAAAATAAAGAAGAAAACAGCATTGCCCAGCCAATTGATGAGCCTTCCCCCGCAAATACTTGCCCACATTCAGGTGACCCTGATATGGTGACACCATATAATATAATTTTGTGACCCTTCTCTCTTGATATCCTAATAACCCCCAGAAAAAATTAAAAGAAAAAAAGAGTAAAAAAAGAAGAAAAAAAAGTCTAAAACTACTATCTAACCCAACCATAGACACAAAAATTAAAGAAAATAAAAAAAAAAGTCTGGCTCCATAGAAAGTTCAGTCCAAGGAAATGATCACTGGGTTGGCTCCCTCAAATTAGTAAAAATTATGGGAGACTAGCAGTGATCCACCACCAAAACCAAAGAAGCTAGTCTTGAACCAGTAAGCCAGTTTAAAGTCATAGTGGACTTTAAACCTGAATAACAAAAACTAGAGCTAGGATTCAACTAGGACAAACAAAAACTTGAAGCAGAAAGTATGGGGTAACTGTTTTACAGAGCAGCCAGCACATCAGTTACCCCCACACTTGCCAAAATAAAATATAGAAGCCCCCCTTGGTACCTTCTAACAAAAACACAAAATCCAACCCAATAAACCAAAACCCATAAGAGTGAAGAGTCCGGCCCTTGACAACCAAAATAATTTCCAGTTTAAAGTCATAGGGGACTAAACCTGTGAAGAAAAACCAATACTAGGATTCAACCAAATTAAGAGAAGTGGCTGGAAACAGACAATCTGGGGTAACTGTTGATAGAGCAAAAATACCATCAGTTACCCCCACAATTGCCAAAATAAGATCTAGAAGCCCCACCCATGGGTACCTTCTAATAAAAATGTTTCCAACAAAAAAGATGCACAGCATCACCAAAATCTAAAATTAAAGAATGGTCAATAGTTTATCCTCATTGCGGAGTCAATCTTCATCACATCTAGTGCCTCTGAGGTAAAATATCTTCACCTGATCAGCAGCCACTCTCTTTTTTAAGACTGCACCATATAACTCCTCAAAAAAATAAGAACCTCCAAACACCTGAGATCTGACTCTGTAAGGTCCATTCCATCTGTCAGAAAACATCTTTACCAACTGACTCTCCAAACTTCTATTATACAACAAAACCAAACAACCAGGTTTCAAGGGATTCCTGAGTATATAAGCCAACTTCTTGTCCCAGTATCTGACTGATTGATTTATTATCTTCATCATTCTAGAGTATGCCTTCTATTGACATCCCTCTCTACATTCCAACTGTTGCATCCTGGCACAGAGAAAATCTTCAGTCAAGCACACATCATCCCAATCAATTCCAAGATAAGAGACTGCCTCCAAATCCACTTGTAGAACAGCTTCTTTCCCAAACATTAATTCATAAGGAGAAGAGCCAGTTGTAATTTTCACAGTGAACCTATCACCAAATAACACCAAGGGTAAATAATGCCTCCATTTTTCAGCGCTATCCCCACACATCTTCACCAAAGCAATCTTGATAACTGGATGGCCTCTTTCTAAAATGCCTTAAGCTTCATGATAATAAGGTCTAGCCACTCTGACTTTAGAATCAATACTTGAAACAGCTTCTTTAAATTCAGCTCCAAACTCTGGCCTGCCATCAATAGTCACCAACTTCATCAACCCATACCTAAATACCCATTCCTTCTTCAAAAATTCCACAACATTTTTGGAATTCAAATTAACCAGAGGAGCTTCCTCAACCTAACCAGACAAATCATCCCTGGAAGCAATCAAGTATTTATACCTGCCCTCTTTGATATGGACAGCATCCAGACTAACTCTTCCAAACACAGTTGACTCTCCAGTAGCATGGCCAACCTCTTTAGGTTTCAAGTGACTTCTTCTTTGACATTCTTCACAAGATTTAACCCAACCCTGCACAGCTAACTTCATACCTGGCCACTAAAATCTATCTGCTACTCCCCTATAAGTCTCTCCAAAGCCTCTATAACCAAGATCTTCATGCAAAGACTTCAACACAAAATCTTGACCCTTCTTCTGAGTCACCACCACTTGAGGTTTTGGATGTCTCCTCCTCATCAACCTTCTTTCTGACACATAGAAGCCAGGAATTTTCTTCCTGATTGCCACCCAAGTATCATCATCACAAATATCTGGCCTCTCCAAGATTAACAGATATTCAACCATAATAAAATAAAACCCAGTCTGGCCCCAGGTCTCATCTTTGAAATCCAACAAAATAACATCCAAGTGTGCAACGCTATCATCAAAATCACCAGTGTACACATGAGGAACATTACCAGCCCATCCAGGACATAAATCCCTCAATTTTGTTACATCCATTTTCTTCCACTGAATCTTTAGAGAATCCAGTTCATCAACAAAAACACCATTTTTTAATCTTGAGCCATCCCAAACAACGGCCCCATATCTATCAACAAAAAGATCCTGATCACCAGAATCTAGATTAGAACTAGCCAGTTTAACCTCTTGGTGGAGGAGAGAACAATCATCCAGTTTAGCCTCATGGGGTAGGAGATAATGATCATCCAGTTTAGCCTCATGGGGGAGGAGAGAATGATAATCCAGTTTAGCCTCATAGGAGAGGAGAGAAAAATCTTCAGCGCCCTTTGTTCCGGCCCTAACCACTGGAACATCTTCATCAAATTCTTTAGAGTCCAAATATTCATCTGTGGGTGGTCTCCTTGATAATACATCTGGCATTGTAAAAGTTTTACCTGGATTGTGAACCAGGTCACAAAAAAATGTTGAATGAATGCCACCCACCTAGTCATTGAAGTATTTGGAAGACTAGGTGTGTTGATCATTTGATCTAGAGATTTAGCATCCATCTGCAGCTCAAAATGCTGCCCCCACAAAACAGTTTGTAGCTTCTTCAAAATTTTGGCTACACCATGCAATTCCAACTTTGGCTTAGAATACTTAGATTCTACCTCATTAAAAAACACAGACTCATACCTTACTGGCCTGACCTTCCAAGCTTTATCTTCCTGAGACAAAACAGCACCAGCAGAAGTATAACTTAAGTCCACCTCCAGATAAATTTTTCCAGCTTTCCTTCCATAATCCAACTTGTGAAGAATAATATATTCACCTACCACCTTCTTCAGTTTCTAAAAAGCCTCTTCACACCCTTCATTCCATACCCACTCTGCATCTTTCCTGTTCAACCTTCTCAAGGGTGAAGCCAACAAAAAAAATCTTTAATAAAAATCCTGACGTACACACAAACTCCCAAAAATCCCCTAACTTCAGTAGTATTTTTGGGCCTTGGCCATGACTGAATTTTATTAACTTTCTTCTTTGCCATAATCCTTCCCTCCTTACATACAACATGACCCAGTGTTTCCAGAGCAGGAACACAACAACAGAACTTTGACCCAGAAATGGTCAAACCAGCCTCTTCAATCCTAAACAATACTCTCTATAGAGTAATTGCATATTCCCAAACAAATCTCCTTACACCTGGGTTTTTCTTCAGCACCTCATTTCCATAATCAGTGGAGGGTCCTTTAATTCCACTATAATCAATAAAAATACCAGCATGAGTGGGAACCTCATTCTGTAAATCCAAGCCATTTTTTCTTGATATACTGCTACTGAATTATTTTCTCCTTGAGGAAACCTAGTGAGCTGAAATTTCCCCAGAAGAGTCTCAAATGTTTTAAGTGGCTGTGAATCTGTGTGAAGTTTCATTTCATAATAACCACCCATAGTATCACCCAAACCATAACACACCCTTCCAGAAAAAGCTTCCACAAAGTCTTCTGCACTTGGAGGCAGCCCCGCATCCCTGATAGTGACTCTATTCAGGGCTCTAAGATCATGCACCACCCTCAACTTCCCATTCTGCTTCTTAACACAGAAAACCGGACTTGAGTAACTAGAAGTTGATTGTTCATAAAATCCTGTCCTGACTCTTTTCCTAACAATCTCCACAAAATCATCCCTGATAGCAGCTAAAATTGAAATAGGTTTGATTTTTTAAGGTTTGTGACAAACCACTGGAATCAAGTAAGGATCCCCATAAGAGTGTTTCAACACACCCCTTTTCTCCACAACACATACCACCGCCTTCTCCCTCAGCACAATAAAGTGCAACAACAACTTCTTTTCCTCATCAGATAACAAACCATCAGGACCAAAATTAACCACTTTCAACCTTTCTACAGTCACCCCAGCAGTTTCCACAAAATTAGAAAGATTCTTAACCTGAGGAGTACAGTACAGATCTCTTGACAATAAAGGTCTCTTCAAAGAGGATTCAAAACTAAAGGCGTAGGCTCATTGATAGGCCTAATCTTCTGCGCCACCTTTTTGTACTTTGCAGCTCCACCGTCAACTTGAGGGATCTTCAGAACTTCTTCACTACCAGACTTGGAACGAAAACCAAGGGTTTCCCCATTGCTCACATGTGTGGCGGTAATGTTTTTGAAAGGTGTAGAAGAAACCCAAGTGGTTCATAATTGGGAGGACTTACTTTTATTCCCCAATCTCACCACTCCAAAACTTTTCCGCAATTCCACATCTTCATCCTTGCTTCCATATTCCAATTCTTTAAATCTTGATTCATCTTCTGACTCACATCTTCTAAAATTGTGCAGTTGATCCTCATTCTGGAGGCCCAAAAAATGATCTTGACAATCTTCTTTCTTCAAAAATTTGTGCAGTTTAACCTCTTGCTGGAGGCCCAAAAATTGATCTTGAAAATCTTCTTTTTTCAAAAATTTGTGCAGTTTAACCTCTTGATGTAGGCCCCAAAAATTGATCTTTCTGATCTTCACAAAAATAATTTTTTTTTTTTTCATTTTTGAATATCTTCAATTTTTCTCTTGCTTTTCTTCAGTTATCTTGAAATTTTTATCTTCTTTTCTTGAGTTTTTTCCATCATACAAAAATAACCAGGGGTTTCCCCAATGCTCACAGATGTGGCCAAGGTAAAGTTTTTGAAAGGCGTAGAAGAAAACCTAGCAGTGCACTATTGGGAAGACTTACTTTTAGACCCTAATTTCACCACTCCACAGCTTTTCCACATATCTTTCAATAAAGATATATAACCAATCTTCTTTTTTGAACTTTTATTTAAAATAATTGAAAATCTTGAGAGAGAACAGATACTTGACAAAAAACATGTAGAATACTTGCAGAGAAGAGAAACATTAAAAAGAGAAAGTTGAAAATCCACTTGGTATATCTCCAAGGGAGCTGACCTACTACAACCTGGGATTTCCTCATCTTGGGGAGAGGTTGTAGCACTAGGGCAATCAGCCCTCATCACTCCAAAAAAGACAGACTCTCACTAGAATCTGAGCCACACTCCAAAGAACCAGAGGTGGCACCCACTTCCTTTCTTCTCCTACAACAGTCCATGCACTGGAACATTTAAGACAAGCCAGGCCTGGTCTCCCAAACATCATCTCCAGGAGATGACAGCCTCATGTGAAGTCTTCTTTCATCTTCACCATTCAACTCCAAACTGATTCCCATATCAAACTGATAACCAATTCTTGCCTGGAAATCCATCAAGAATGGTCCACCCAAAACAGATTTTACATTACCTTTGGCAATGTAAAAACAAACCTTCCATGAGGCTACAAAAATATCCAGCTTCACAAAGTCAGCTGTTCCAATCAACTCAGTGACATGGCCACCAATCCCTCTTAAATTTCCACCCATTCCTGTCTTGATGGGGAGACCAAGATGAGTAGCCTCAAACAAAGAAATCAGGTTAATCTGAGAACTTGAATCAACCAATGCCCTAGCCTCCCTGCCATTCAGAGTGACATTGACATAACCAAGAGGTGCAGAAAAATGAGTCTCTAACCCCTCACCAAACTTCTCAGAAGAATCACAAATTAATTCCACTTCCTCAGAAGAAACCTTTCCCCAGGTCAACAAATTTTTCTGTCTATCAGCCAACCCAGGACTGATAGCATACAATTCCTCATAAGAAAGGGGAACCTGACCCTTATTCATCCTTTCCAGAACTGAGTCCATAACATTATATTGGCCAGAAACTACTGGCCTCTCAAAGTGAGCCCTTGGCTTCACTACTTTTGTCCTAGAAATCTCCTGAGGACCAGAACCACCAACATATTTACCATCAACAGGAATCAAACCAGATCCCTCACCAGAACCTCTAACTCCAGCAGGCTTTGGAAATAAAGCCAAATGGAAATCATCCTCAGAGTCAGAATCAACATCCATAGGCATTGGCTCAAGATTCATGTCCAATGCACCAAAACTAGGGGGGCTCATATCAGAAATCCCCTTCTGCATCTTGTACAGCTCCTCTTTGCTGTACTTCTTCCTAGCTGCACTCAGTTTAGGATCCACCTTTGAAGCCTTAGGCTTTGGTTGGGCCTGAGAACTTCTCTTAGGCCTTCTTACCTTTCCCGCTTCTACATCGTAAACAACAGCCAAGAATTCACCACTTGACTGTCCACCACAAGAATACAACTCCAATCCACCAAAGGAAGTAGAAAAAGAGAACTTTTTAACCTCCTCCCCATTTCCCTTGACGTCATCATCTGCCTTAGCACAAGACTTCCCCTGATTGGGAATCTCCTCAAATCTTGGCCTCCTCTGATTGAGACCACTCCTTCTCCTTACCAAATCAACTGGCGCCTGCCCCTCACTGCGCTTCACAAATAATCCATCAGGGAACTTGAACACCCTGTTATCAAACTCCACCTTTCCCTCTGACACATCTCTGTTCAGAGCCCAAAAATCATTGGACTTGTGCCCCCTCCTGCTGCAATAAGATCAGACCCAAGGATCACTCCTACAAGCCCTCCTATCAAAATCTCTAGGCTGAGAAGGAGCCTTATTGGCATTCTTAGCCTCCTGAACAAAAATATGTAGCTTTTTTGTCAGATCAGCCAACTGCTCCACCACTGGGTTCCTCTCCTGTTTGGGAACCTTCACCATATTCCTCTCTTCCTTCTTTACTCTATTCTCCTCTTCAGCCAAAGCCTCACTGACTTTTCTGACATATTTGGCACATTCCTCCTGATAGGTGTCCACATCCAATAACTTCAAATGGGCCTCCACAGCCTCTTTCACCTTGTCCAAGGCAGAAAACTTCTGATCCCTATTTTAAAGAGTCTTCATCAAGTCCTTCCTTGAAATCTCTTTCAACACATCCATCCTGAAACCTCTTGCCAAGGCATACCACAAAACATCCTTGGCAGAATTTTCATGTGCCAGCTCCTCCAACTCCACCAAATATTCCACCACAGGATCAAAATGTAGCAGAAACTTCCTGTAACTGTGAAAGTTACCAACACCACCATAAGACTGCCATACACTGACAACCTTGTTCAGATCCACCATATTGAACCTGACACCCCATCTATCCACCATCTCCCTACACCATAACTTCCAGTCCCTCTTCTTGTAGCCAGATATGGCCACAACCTCCTTCTCCACTGCCCTATCACCAATGAAAAAAATAATCTGCTTCACCATGTCCAGGTAAGAAGCACCATCCACACCAGCAGAAGTTTCATACTTCTGCAGAAACCACTTCATATCTTCACCATTAAACTTGGTTCCATCCCAAGTTTTGATCCTAAAACACTCCCTAACCATCACAGTAGGAGGACCTTCCCCCCACTGACAGTCACCACAGGAACAGAAGACCCAGAATTCATTCAAAGATAAAAGAGAATCCAAAGAACTATCAGGTTCCTCCCCACATTGGGTACCAGAAATTTAGAAAATTCTATAGTACTAGCTATAGGCCTTGACCAAGGGAGTTGGAGAAAACCCAGAGAGAAAATCCCCTGTCCCTATAGAAGAATAAAGTGAGATTTACCTGCTACACTAAAATGGTTCCTGTTTGCCAAAGCCACTTTTCCAACACACTTGACTGCCTGATCAGCCAAGAAATTTGTCTCCAGAAAGACTATCAAACCAAAGAACTGAAATGTAGACCAATTTTCACACCAGAGAAAACAATGATACTTGATGTAGGTTGAAAATACGCATCAGAGACAGCAATAATACTTGATATAGCTTGCAAGACTATACCAGAGAAACCAGTTTCCAAGTTAAGTTAAAAGAAGAACTCACCTTGCAACAAACACAGCCAATTGTGGCCAAAAAACAAGGAAAACAGAGTGAGGAACAAGAATATCACCTCTGGATGGTTGTATGATAATTAAAGTTGCCCCAAACTGTCTTATTCACTATGTACACACAGACCACTATCTAAAAGCTCATGCACACCAACAAATTTGGTGTTCTTGAGCTCCAAATTGCATAAAGGCCCTCTTGAAATGTTTCCCAGACTTCTAGAACCAAGGCGGGAAGTCTGTCCGACGTCAGGAGGCCTGCCTGAGGCGTCTGGACTACCCTGAAGCCAGAAAACCACGAAAAACCTTTAAAAATACCCAAAATACTTAGAATAATCTACTACAGCTACTAAAACCTTTAAAACACATAATTAGGCTATAACAACCTTGAGACATGAAATGTAGAGAAAACTTAGCCCTTTCTAACAGTACTAAGCACTTAACCCTAAGATTTAAGGTTAGCCCGTAAAACACAAAAAAATTAAACAGCTATCTTTTTAAATAAAAAATGAGATATTATCCCCTTAATACTTAAAATCTGAAAAATGTCATCAAACATAAAATATAGTGAAAGCCCAGGGCTATCCAATGGTAGTAACCAAATCCCTGAAGTCCCAATATTTTCTGAATAATTCCAGAAAAACACCTAATTTTTAAATAATGCCATTTAAGACATATCAAAACAATGCCAAATAGACCAACAAAGGGCTCCACCAATGTTGGAAGACCACAGCATGTAAGGCACTGGCTATTAATAATAATGTGGAGCCATTTACCACTAATAAATTTTTGTCAATTGCCAAAACAAATGCTGTTGTCAAGGATATTTGGGACATACCCACCACTAGTGATTTGGCTGTTGATGAATTAGAGGGTTTAAGTCAGGAGGAGAGATTGGAAATATCCGGTTTGGCTATGGATGTAGCTTCAGTGAAGCAAAGGATGGTGTATGACAAAGCAGACAAGGTTGTCAAGGATTCTTCAGAACAAGCAGTGAATGAAGCAACCCTGTCAAAAAAATGACAATTTTTCATCAAGCATGATGAAAAAGTTGAAGTAGAGGTGGTAGAGAAAAACCTTTATTCCTTGAAGTTTACCCTGAGTTTGGAGTAAGTTATTTAAATTAAATTTTATTACTTTGAAAGTAACTGATTTTTTTTTAGAGTTTGGAGACCATGGAAGAGGTACCTGTAGCATCAACCAGTGTGCCAGTCCCTGAGGTTCCCACTGAGGTTGAATGGCCGATTGAGAGTGGACCATTGAACACTGAGGAGGCCAACTTAGCAGTCAAATTCTTGGATCAATCATGTTCCAAGAAACCCCGTTGAACTCTTCAAATGTCATTCATCAAGGATTCTTGTGAAGAGCTTGGGAAAATTGTGGATTCAGATTTGTATGATATAGCTAAGGAATTTTTGGATATTGGGGAGGTGTTTTTTGCTAAAGGTGATGGGATTTTTGAAAAGAGTCAAAAGGGAATTTTCCAAGTGATGGAGAATATGAAGGATTTGACTCAGAGTAAAATAGAAGAAAAAATTAAAGTAGAAATGAAAAATTTTATTTTTGTATATAGTTTTATCTTGAATATTATTTTAATTTGCTATTTTTTTATTTTTATTTATTTATTGTGTAAAGAGAGGGAAGGAAAGACAAAAAAAATTGTCTTTAAGAAAGAAAATTTTGAGAAAAGAAAAAAGAAATTTAAAATTTAAAGAAATTTGATTCAAGGTTAATTGTTGGAGACAGTTGTCTTGATTGTTTGAGTGTTTTGATAGTTTGAGTTTGAAGAAACAGAAAAGAAAATAAAACAGAAAAAGAGTTTCAAGCTTGAAAGAGAAAAGAAAAAAGATTTTTAGGGAAACAATATAGTAATTTTGGTATGAAAATATTTTTTGAAAGAAAAAATAAATTTATTTTAATATATGTTGTAATCAGTTTGTTTGATTTTCTTTTTTTTCTTTTTTTTTGTTTTAGCTTTTTTTTATTTTTTATTTTAGTTGTATTAAAGTTTCTAATTTAATTTTAAAGAAATATAGGAAATTAAAAAACATGGAAAAATAGTTAAAAGAATTATTAAGACTTTAAATGATTATGAAGCTTTAACTTTTAAATTTGAGAGACATGTTAAGGATTCATAATTTTAAGTTTTTAGAAAAAGAAAAGAAAGGAAAGGAAAGAGAGAAATAAAGAGAGAAAAAATGGAAGAATTTTAAAGTTTAGGTTTTGAATGGTCTTCCCATTCCACAAGATATTGATTTTTCCCTTTGCGCCTTCTTGAATCAAGAATCCGGCTTACTTTCCACTCTAGATGATCTTCTACTTCAAATGGTTTCAGAGGAGGATGGCTCTTGCCCAGGTATACTTCTTGAGCTAGTTCCAAGAGAGCTACATGAAAAAAGGATGAATAGATTTCCACTTTGGAGTTAGCTTGAGTCAAAATTCATTTTTGGAGATTTCATCATCAATTTCAAATGGACCCAAGAATTTCTCAGATAGTTTCCTAGATGGTTGAGTTTTTTGGATATTTTTTGTGTTGAGAAATATTTTATCACCTGCTTTAAAGAGTGGAGAGGATTTTTGATGCTTATTGGCCTGTTCCTTATACCTTTATTTGCCGCTTCCAGGTTAGTTTGAAGTTTTCCTTGAAGTCGTGAAATTGTTCAAAGATAATTTTCAGCAGGATGATTAATTCCTACATTAATTTTATTGAATTGAGGATGTCTACAATAGATAGTTTTGAAGGGAGATTGTTTTGTAAAAGAATGTGTTGAGTTGTTATAAGCAAATTTGGCCAATGGTAACCATGTGGTCCAATCGTCTTGTTGATAATTAAAATATATTCAAAGATATTTTTCAATGATATGATTGACTCTTCTGATTTTCCCATAATTTTCAGGATCATAAGCAGTAGAAAGATTCCTCTTAATATTTAATTGTCAACATAATTGAGTCCAGAAGGTAGAGACAAACAAAGAACCTCTATCTGAAATAATATCATTGGAAAATCAATGTTTAGAGAATACATGTTCTAGAAATAATTTTGCTAACTCCTCTGCTATTGCAGTAGTAACAGCTTAAATAAAAATAGACATTTTGAAAAATCTATCAACTACAACTAGTATACTATCAAAATTATCTGATGGAGGCAATTGAGAAATGAAATTCATTTAAATTAATTCCAAAGGTTTAGAGGAAACTGGAAGTGGTTGAAGCAACCCATACTTCCTATGAAAAGGTACCTTGTTCCTATTACATTCAGAACAGGCTTTAATATAGGCCTTGGTTTCTCTAGTCATTCCTGGCCAGAAGAAATCCCTTGCTATTAACTGGTAGGTTTTATCAACCCCAAAATGAACAGCTAATAGAGAATCATGTCTGCTATTGAAAAACCATCATTTTATAATTTTATCATTGGGTATGACTACTCTACCTTCAAAGACTAATAGACCTGATTTGATTCTGAATCTTTTGGCCCCTTTCCTCAAAAGTCTTTTTTCTATTACCCCCACACAATATTTATCTTTCAATTGAGATTCTTGAATTTTAGATAGTGGATTTTGAATTGTTTGAGTTGATGAGTTGTTAAGATTGATTCATGGAAAATTAACTTGACATTTTCTGGGTTCTTGTTAGTGAATGCCTCCCACTGCTCTGGGTAAATGTTGTACCAACGTGACAATATGTCTGGAACCACCCAATTTTTTCCAGTGAAATAGGTAATTGTGAATGAAAATTCAGATAAGAACTCAACCCATTTGGCTTGACTTTGTGTCAAGACTTTGGAAGACGTAAAGTATTTTTAAAGCATTATGATCCCATAAAATTTGAAAAGAACTATTAAGGCTGAAAAGAAAAGAACACCATTTTTTAAGACAATGAATAATAGCAAGTAACTCTTTATCATGAATTTTGTAATTTAACTCTGCTGCAAGCAATTTGCGTAATTCAAATGCAAAAAGATAAAACAATTTTGTTTCAGGATTTAATTGGGATATAACCCCTGCAATAGCATAATCACTAGCATCTGCCTCAACAATTGTTGAAGCAGAGGGATCAAAATGTCAAAGAATTGGAGATGTTGTGAATTCAGACTTCAATGTGTTGAATTCTTTTTGTGCTGTATTGGTGAAAACAAACGGAATATCTTTTCTAACAAGAGAAGTGAGATTTGTAATAGTTTTAGAGTAATCTTTAAAAAATCTTCTATAGAAATTTACAACACCTAAAAAACCTTGCAATGATTTAACAAATTTTTGCTCGAGCCATTCCAATATTTTTTTAAATTTTCTATCATCCATGACAAGGACATCAGTGGATAATGTAAAACCTAGAAAGTCAATAGACTTTAGGTGGAATTTGCACTTAGCGTGCTTTTCATAGAGACCATGCTCTCGAAGACAATTTAGAACCTGTCGGACATGTTTAGTATGTTCCTTTTAGGTCTTTGAAAAGCTTAAAATGTCATCTAAATAGATAACAACAAATTGTTTGAAAACATTATGAAAGATATAATTGACAAAATTTTGAAAAGTTGAGGGTGAATTACATAATCCAAAAGGCATAACTAAATATTTAAAACTACCAAAATTAGTGCGCATTGCCGTTAAAGGTTCATGGGCTTTAGCAATACATATAAGGTTTTAATTGCCTCTTAAATCAATTTTAGAGAAGAAATTAGAACTTCCAAACAAAGTTAGAAGTAAAGACATAGGAGGAACTGGATATGTGCTCTTCTTAGTCACTGTGTTGAGTTTTCTATAATTAACACACAACCTAAGACTTCCATCTTTTTTCTGCACAAAAATAACTGGAGAGCTGGTTGGGTATTTACTGGCTCAAATGGATCCTTTTTCCACATTCTCTGCAATTTAGTCTCGAAGGACTTGAGACTCATCCTTCAATAGGGAGTAGAAAGGAATTGCTGAAGACACTTGTCCTACTAACTCTGTTTGATTATTGTAGGGTCAATTAGGTGGTAGCTTGTTGGCCTTATGAACTAAAAATACATTGAGGAAGTCATGATAAACTTCCAGTAAAGTTGATTTAATTGCTTCAATATTGATTTGGTCCTCCTCTTCATTTTCAAAGAAGTCTGTCAAGGGCAGACCTGAATTTAGATAGCAAGAATTGCTTACCTCAAGGCTGTTGAAAACCTCTTTGAGTGAAGTAACTGAGCTAGAAAGGTTATCCAAATTCTCATTTAGAGAAAAATCAGTTGGTTTCAAATTATCCGGAAGAGATATATCCTCTAGCAGAACTTGGTCAGACGGGTTGTTTAACTCCCTATTGACCTGCATTTAAGAATCAGAAACATAATTAGAGCAAGGGGTGATCAATCCCTCTGACCAATAAATTTCAGGATTCCAATGCGTTAAAAAGTCATGGCCAAGAATTGTATTGTCCATCCTCAGGGCGTTCAAGACTGTTAGTTCCCACTTGAAGGAGGGAAGATTTTGAAAGTTGAAAACCCATAAAAATTTCTTACTAACTCAATACTTGGGTTCCTGTGATTTGACCAAATAAATTGGAATTCAATTGATACCTTCAAATGTCAGCTTGAGTTTTTCAGAAAAAGATAAACTGATAAATGAAATTGAAGCTCCAGATTCAATGCAATAACTAAAGGATATATCCTTCTTAAAAAGAATAAATCTCAAATGGCTAATGGAAACTCCATTCCTTAAGAAATGGAGGTTCTGTGCACTGGGAGAAATAAAATAGTTTGCTTTGTACACAAGTAAGATATCCTCTAGTTTTTTGACATAGAGATTTTACCTTCCCTTTTCTTAAATTTTTCACAATCTTCTGACCTGTGTTTACACACACAATACGTACATAACCCATTATCCTCCCATCTTTTTCTTTCAGCTTCCTTTAATTCTCCTTTTGGATCCAAAACCTAACTTATATCTCTGGCAGTCAAGCTTTTGGATTTATATTTATCCTTTAACTTGTGACTGGGTTTGGATTTGGTTTATTAGGCTGTTCCAGAGTGATTGTTTGGCGGAGGCCTAGATTTGAAATTGGAACCATGAGATTTTTGCACATTACTCCTTTGTTGAAGTTGTCCTTGATGTATGCCATTGAGCTCAAGGGTCCTATCCATTAAGTCCAACAAACTTTCCTTTATATTCCCATGTAGATTCAATTGATCCCGAATCCTCAAAGGAAGTCCCTTTTTGAAATGATATTTAAGAGCAGAATCATTCCAAATAACTTTAGTTTGAAAAGCCCTGAAATTTGAGATATACTCAGAAGCTTTACCATTATTTTTCATGCAAATGAAATTAAGTTTGACCTCCGCATTTTCAATTTCATTAGGGCCACCAAACAAAGTAAAAAACTTGTTGTCAAACTTTTCCTAATTATTAATAAGTAATTGAGGTTTCTTTGAGGAAAGAATGAGTAAATAAGGTTCAAACTACTGTTGTGGTACGTTCCACACAGGTAACCTCTCTTTTGGACCAAAAAGCTTGTGTAGCCCAGGAAGAAAAATGCGAAACATAGCACAGTAGATAGCATTATCATGAATTTGTAATAGTTTTATTCAAAGAACAAAGGAAAAGAGAAGTGGGGAGGAGGATTCAGGGTCTGTGTGCTCGGATTTTTCAGAAAGACATGCGGCATGAAGGAAATTGTGTATTATCAACCTAGGAGTGCAAGCGCTAAACATTATGGATTTGTATTTTCTAATAATTGTGTGTTATGCATTAAGGAAGGAATTATGGCTCAAGGAAGGCCTCAAGTACATGGTATACTGCACCGTGGTTTACTGTAACAGGTAACGTAAGTTTCAGAGTCTAACTTGTTAAGTAAATTATCAGAACTATGGACTTAGTAATGAAGCAAGGAGAACAGGGACTCAATCAAAAAATTACCCAAGAGTTGAAGATACAAGGATTAGTGCTAAAAGGAGTCAACATGGGAATTAGCACTGAAACAATTCAAAGGTACAGTCATAAGTGCACATGTGGAATATGAGTGAAACAATTTAATACTAGTATTAGTAGGCTTAGGTTATTTTTAGGGGATGTAGTTGTTACAAGCGGTATGGTAAGGTAAACTCTTACAGTCGCCTTGCTGTAAGCAGAATCCGGAGGAGATATGTGGATTTAGCTGAAAACCCCGTCCTTCCAATAAAAATAATAAAATGGGAATTCTAAATCACTAAGCTAACCAATCTACTTGAATCTGATTGATAAAAATAATGAAACTCTAAAATAATTAACGCTTATTGAGATTAAATGATCGTGGCTGTTGATAAAGAAATACTGATAACAACAATTAAGGTGTACCAGTGAAAGATCTGAAAAGATTGACTTTTATGTTTTTATAATAATTTAATTTTTTATGAGACAGCAATAATCAAGTCCCAGTGACGAAGACCTTTCTAAAGATACCCTGTATGAAGTGTTATTTAAACTGTTGAATAGTATTTCTAAAATGTTAAGTATAAAAATATAAAGTTATAAGGGTATTACAAATTTATTTAAATTTGTTGAGTAATAAAAAATGAGACCGTGGTGGTTAATGATTAAGCTGTATGATCTTCCCCCCCTCAATTTCGAGTTTGAGAGTCGCTTAAGTATTCCTAGTCACGTGCCTAAGTTTTCCCCTCCAGAGCTCTTCCAGAGTCAATCCGGAGCCCGTACGGAGTCCGTACGGAGCCGGAACGGAGTCCGTACGGAGTCCGTACGGAGTCAAAGCGGAGTCCGTACGGAGTCCGTACGGAGTCGAAACGGAGTCGAAACGGAGTCCGTCCGGACTTCCGGACTCAATTTAGAACCTTAAAACTATAATAAAAAATCTAGAAAAATTACACATAATAGAGCTACTTCCCCTTTACATACCAAACTAATTTTCGTAGTCTGCGCAGCTCTAATTACCCCGTGAAAATTCATCAAAGTTAAGTAATTTTTGAAAACGTAAATATTTCTATAAAACTTTAAAATTCATTTAAAAATATAAGAAAAATAGTAAAAATTCTGGGAAAATTTCCCAAGGTTCTTGAGTGACTCGACTTAATACTTATAAATTTTTCAGACCGTAAAAATAAGTTTTCTCCGTAAAATAAATTGTTTTCGTGTAGGCATTTGCTCGTGACCAATTTCTTCATATTTTAAACTCCAATAAATTAAATAAAACCCTTTTATAAAAAAAAAATAATAACTCCAATCTTGCATTCCGTGATAACTCCATTTACATACTTAGGTGCCGTACTAAACTTTAGGCTACCACATCCTCCCTCCAATCGAGAATGTCCCCATTCTTAAAACTTTGCATAAGTGGTTGAACACAATATTCATCTTTAACCTTCAACCACCATCTTCTTTAATCAACTATAAAATTCATCTTCATCAATATGTCTTCCAAAGAACTTGTCGCTCCATGTGAACTCTGCGCTCGATACCAGGTACCTTGTTTAATGTCCAATCCTAATCTTCCTGGCAGGACAGCTTGCGACTTATGCCGTGTGAAAAAAGTCAAATGCAACCGGCCAATAGTTCCTTCTAAAACAAACGTATATTTAGGACCAGCAGCTCTCCCTGATCCCTCAACTTCTAAAAAGCGATCCAAAATTCCTGTCTTCTTAAAACGAATAAGATCAAAAACAGCTTCAAAAGTTCAATCTTCATCAACGGATCCCGGCCTAATTTTGCCTTCACAAGATCCTAATCCTATAACGCCAGTACCCCCAACTAACTTTGCTGAGACTATGTTTCCTGGCTCTAAATGTAAGACCCTATTTATCTTACTAAAAAAAACTTTTAATCAAAATTGACTAAACCTATGACTTAATAACATATTTGAACTTCTAGCTGTCGAAATAACCAACACTGATGATGTTGGTAGAGTGAAGACGGACTATATCAATCATTACCCAAACTTTCATCGCTATCTTTTTCTTGACTTTACTAATGAGTTGAAACGAAAAATGCTGGCCTATTTTCAAGAAACTCCAGCTAATAACCATGAAGACCTCATGAAAAGAAGAATTTTAATGCAAAGCTTTGATAATGATGTTGAACAATTTCAAAGAAATTATCTTTTCTAACAGTATAACTTGATAAAAATTTGTTTTTGCTTGGTCTTCTTAAACTTTCAAAATAAATGATGTTTTCTTTCTTCTCTGGCTTGATATAACATAAAATAAAATAAAATAAATCTTGTGATGATTCCACTACTGAGAGCAAGGTTTGAATCCCTTCAGACTCCCATATACCAGTCTTCCTTCTTGTCACAGCATTGAGAGAGTGGATCTTCCTATGAGCCGAATACTCCTGATTCCAACCTCATAGGGCCCCCCACTGAGCCGAATTCTATGATTCCAATCTCGCCATAAGGTCCTCCAAGCTTCACACCAAAAAAAAAATGGCCTAACTATGAGGCACTAAAAAAAATCATTCCCTAAAATCCAACTACCATCCTAACTTCTGATTCCTTCATCACAATTTTCAAACTTTGCTATACAGCAAACCCATAAAATACTTTTGCCAGGCTTCCAATAATAATATTAACTTTAGACCATGTTAAAGCGCCACAAATTTCACCTAATTAACCATTATGCTTTCTTTAGCATCATTACCACCTAAAATTTTAACCTCCTAAAGCTATCAGCACCCAAATCCAGAAATAATTGAATAACCAGTTTAAAGTCTTAGTGGACAGTGATAAATTAATAGATTGAATTGAGTTATCCAAACAAGATTGACATTCCAGTTTAAAGTCTTGGTGGACCAAACATATAATCGATTGCCAGTTTATGGTCTTGGTGGACCAAAGATCGTTTAGGTGCATAAATAACTTGAAATATTCCTAAATAAGGCCTAGGTTTGACCAAAGATTGAATAAATTTGATAATCCAGTTTAATGTCATAGTGGACCAAACATTTGATCGACAAGTAATCCAGTATAAGGCCATAGTGGTCCAATGAATGTTGAATTATCCTGCAGATATTAATTTTCCAGTTTAAAGTCATAGTGGACTAAACAATGAATGAACTACCAGTTTAAAGTCATGGTGGACCAAACATTTAATCGATAAGAAATCCAGTTTAAGGTCATGGTGGACCCAACACTTGATAATAGTCCAGTTTAAGGTCTTGGTGGACCTAAGAAATCCAATAAAAAAAACTTAACGACAGTCTTGAAAATTAGCCAGTTTAAAGTCTTGGAGGACTAACAGCTCCATAATTCGTATAAAACCCTTAAGGAAAGTCTTGAACAGTAGCCAGTTTAAAGTCTTGGAGGACTAACAGATCCAAAATACGTGTAAAAAAAACCTTAAAGAACGTCTTGAACAGTAGCCAGTTTAAAGTCTTGGAGGACTAACAGATATCTTGAAGTAAAATCCCATTGGTATTGAGTTCTCCTAGACCCTGTTTCCTGTCTAAACTAAATGAACAAAACTAAAAAGAATGAAAACTAAAAAATAAAACTGAGAAATATAATAATTTTGATTTAATTAATTAATTTATTTTATTTTATTATTTTTTTTTTTTATTTATTTTATTATTTTATTTTTATTTATTTATTTTATTTTATTTTATTTTTATTATTTATATATTTTTTTTTTTATTTTACTTTTTTTTTTTTTTTTTTTATTTTTATTTTTATTTTTTTTTTATTTAATTTTTTTTTTTTTTTTTTTTTTTTTTAAAAAATTTAAAATAAAAGATTTTAGAAAAGATAGTTTTTAAATAAAAGTTAAAATTTAATTTTAAAGAAAGATAAATGAATGTGAAAAGAAAGATAAAAAAAGTACTAAAAAAAAAAAAAAAAAAAAAAATTTTAAAATAAAATTTTAAAAGATGCCCCCCGGCCATTTGATGAGCCGTACCCTCGACATCATACCCACATCCAAGTGCAACTTGATGTGGTTACACAATTTTAAGAAATTGAAAAGAAAAGAAAATAAATGAAAATTTTTTTTAGAAGATAATTTTTATAATGATGATCACTGGGTGGGCTCCCTCCAATTTATAAAAATGATTAGAGACCACCAGTGAGCATCACCTTTACATTAATTCATAATATATATTAAAGAAAAGAAATCACAATCTAACATAAAAAATCAAAAACAAATTAAATAAAAAAAAATCTTGAATCCGGCGTTGAGAGCGGTGTCTCTTGATTCGTTCCAGTTTATAGTCTTAGTGGACTTCCTAAAATTAAAAGACAAAGCCAGGATTCAACTAGAAACAGGGAAAATTTTGGAAACGAACATTATGGGGTAATTGTGTATAGAGCAGCCAGCCCATCAATTACCCCCACACTTGCCAATATTAAATTAAGAAGGTTCCCCTGTGAACACTTCTTCCAATAAATTTTAAAAATTTTCCAACACTATCTTCACCCATATTTTAAGAATTTTAAATTTTGAAAATTTCAAAGAAGGTTTTCTTGAATTTCGTAAAGTTTCATCATAGTTTCGTCGTCCATATACAGTGTAACGATAGTGAAGTATTTTGATAAAAAAAGAAGATAGTTTATCCTCGTTGCGGAGGTATAAATTTAAGAAATTTCATAGTTTATCCTCATTGCGGAGGAATCCATAAAATTTCGTTGATATCATAGTTTATCCTCATTGCGGAGGATCCATAAAATTTAAGAAGTTTCATAGTTTATCCTCATTGCGGAGGAATCCATAAAGTTTCATCAATATCATAGTTTATCCTCATTGCGGAGGATTCCATAAAATTTCGTAGATATCATAGTTTATCCTCATTGCGGAGGAATCCATAAAGTTTCATCAATATCATAGTTTATCCTCATTGCGGAGGATCCATAAAATTTAAGAAGTTTCATAGTTTATCCTCATTGCGGAGGAAGACTTCGGCACTCCTGGTGCCTCTAGGATAGAACCGTTTCACTTGATCGGCCGCTACCCTCTTCTTCAATACTACTCCATCCAACTCTTCTAGCACATATGAACCGCCGGAAACTTGCTCCTTGATTTTATACGGTCCATTCCACCTATCTGCAAACATCTTTCCCCACTGACTTTCCAGACTCCTATTATACACCAGGACCATATCACCTGGGTTCAAAGGTTTCCTTAATCGATGTGCCAACCGCTCATCCCAATATCTAACTGATTGATTTCGGATCTTCATCATCCGCGAATATGCCTTTTCTAAATATTCTTCTTTCTTTTCTAGCTGCATCATTCTTGCACACAATAATTCTTCAGTAGTTTTGACCGTGTCCCAGTCAACTCCAAGATATGATTCAGCTTCTAAATCAACCGGTAAAACTGCTTTCTGTCCAAAAACAAGTTCATAAGGTGAAAATCCGGTCGTCCTTTTGGCAGTGATTCGATCAGCAAATAAAACTAAAGGTAAATAGTGCCTCCACTTTTCGGCACTTGTCCCACACATTTTAACTAAAGCATCCTTAATAACTTGATGCCCTCTTTCAACCATGCCTTCAGCTTCAGGATAATATGGGGTTGCTACCCTAACCTTTGATCCAACTTTCAATACGGCCTCTTTAAACTCTGTCCCAAATTCAGGACCTCCATCTACCGTCACCAACTTCATCACCCCATACCTATATACCCAATTATTCAAAAAGAATTCTGCCACATTTTTGGCAGTTAAATTAATAAGAGGCGCTGCCTCTACCCAACCAGATAAATCATCTCTGGCCACAATTAAATATTTATACCGTCCCTCTTTTATATGAACGGCATCTAAACTAACTCTTCCAAAGAGCGTATATTCACCGGTCGCGCGTCCAGGTTCTTTTGGCCTTAAATAACTTCGTCTTTGACATTCTTCGCATGACTGAACCCACTGTTTAACAGCCATCTTCATGCCAGGCCACCAAAATCGATCAGAAATTCTTCTAAATGTTTCTCCAACGCCTCTATGCCCGAGATCTTCATGCAGTGATTTCAAAACTAATTCTTGCCCCTTCTGTTGAGTTATAACTACTTGAGGATTTGGATACCTCCTCCTCATTAAACGTCGACCAGATAGGTAAAACGTAGATGACTTCCTCTTGATAGCCACCCATTCATCGTCTTCACAATCTTCTGGCCTCTCTAAAGTCAACAAATATTTGACTAACAAAAAATAAAAACCAGTCTGACCCCAGACTTCATCTTGAAAATCGATTAATATAACATCAATAGGGACTTCTCTATCACCAATATCACCTGCACATGAATGAGCCAATAATCGTTGACCCCTAAATAAATTTTTAATCGAGCTATGTCGACGTTTTTCTTCTGAACCTTTGGATCCTTCGAAAACCGTATTCAAAAATACCTCTTTCTCTTTATCCACCCTTTTATTTAAATTCTCTAATTCTCCAACATATACACCATTCCTTAATTTACTACTATCCCACACTACCAATCCATTTTCCTCTACATACACCACATCTTCTTCTACCTCCTCTCTGCCGAATTTATCTACACCTTTTCCAACACCTTTATTAACATAAAAACTATTTTCCAGTTTATCCTCTTGGTGGAGGTCATCGTCATCATCATAATCTAAACACAATAGTCCTGCCAGTTTAACCTCATGGGGGAGGTATGGAAAGTCTTCAGCTCCTTTAGTGCTGGCTTTGATAATAGGTATATCTTCATCGAACTCTTCTGAGTCTGAATCTTCTTCAGTGGGTGGTCTCCTTGATAAACCATCTGGCATAGTAAAAGTTTTGCCAGGCTTATGAACTAAATCAAACGAAAAATGTTGAATAAAAGCTACCCATCTCGTCATGGGTGCGTTCGGTAAACTTGGGGAATTAATCATCTGGATTAACGATTTCGCATCCACTTGCAACTCAAAATGTTGCCCCCACAAAATATGCTGAAGTTTCTTCAGTATTTTTGCCACACCACATAATTCCAATTTTGGTTGAGAATATCTTGATTCGACCTCAGTAAATACTACAGATTCATACCTAACTGGCCTGATGTAACCAGCTTTATCCATCTGAGACAAAACCGCCCCAGCTGCAACCTGACTTGAATCAACTGCTAAATAAATTCTGCCAGCATCTTTTCCATAATCCAACTTGTGCAGGACTAAATCCTTCCCTACAACCTCCTTCAACTTCACAAACGCCTTCTCACACTCTTCATCCCACTCCCAGTCTGCACCCTTTCTCGTTAACCGTCTCAATGGAGCTGCCAATGAAGAAAAGTCCTTGATAAACATTCTAACATATACGCAAACGCCTAAAAACCCTCTAACTTCGGTCGTATTCTTGGGTCTTGGCCAGGACTGAATTTTGTTAACTTTCTTCTTGGACATAATCCTACCCTCTCTACATACCACATGGCCTAATATTTCTAAGGCTGGCACACAACAAGAAAATTTTGATCCTGAAATAGTTAAGCCAGCCTCTTCAATTCGAAACAAGATTCTTTCTAAAGTAATTGCAAACTCCCAAATGAATTTGCGTATCCCGGGATTCTCTTCCAACACCTGGTTATCATAGTCGGTTGTTGGTCCCTTAATTCCTCCATCATCTATAAAGATTCCAGCATATTGTGGAATTTCATCTTGAAGGATCCAAGCCATCTGAGCTTGATAAACTGCAACCGAATTTGTTGCTCCTTGAGGTAATCTTGTTAACTGTAAACGTCCAAGTGGTGTATCGAATGTAGTGAGAGGCCTTGAGTCCGGATGTAACTCTCTCTCATCATATCCACCCATAATATCTCCCAAACCATAGCACACTCTCCCTGCAAACGCTTCAACAAACTCCTCAGCACTAGGTGGTATCCCAGCATCCTTTATTGTAACCCTATTTAATTCCCTAAGATCATGAACAACTCTAAGCTTGCCATTCGGTTTCTTGATACAAAATACCGGACTAGAATAACTTGACGTTGATTGCTCATACAGTCCAGTGCGTATCCGTTCTCTGACAACTTCGATATAAGCTTCTTTCAATGCAGCCGGAATAGGAATCGGTTTCTGCTGCCACGGTTCATGACATACCACAGGAATCTTGTAAGGCTCCCCATAGGAATGCTTCAACACACCCCTCTCCTCTTCTACAAAAGCAATGGCCTTCTCTCGCTTGACCATCACATCCAACAACAACTTCTTCTCTTCTCCAGACAACCAACCATCAGGTCCAAAATTAACAACACCCAGTCTCTCAAAAGTGATTCTTGACGTCTCAGAAAATTCAGGCGGATTCTTTACCAAGGGACTTTCATAAGGATCTCTTGATAACCTTGGTCTTCTCAAGGGTGGATTTAATTCAGCAGGTAGCGGTTCATTAATAGGTCGAACTTTATTTGCTACTTTCTTATATTTGGCTGCGTCCACATCTAAATAAACTTGAGGTAAAACATCGCCATTAAAACTTTCATCAAATGAATCTTCTTCATCGTCAGAATTGGAATAAGAAAAATTAGAAAAATATTTTATTTCGTTTTTAAATTTTACCCTTTTCTCCTTTCCCTCGTCTAATTTATAAACAGATTTTCCAACACCTTTGCTTCCCTTATCCAACATTAAATCACCTGTAAAGAAAGTCGGCAGTTTAACCTCTTGCTGGAGGACTGGAATTGAATTTTCACAAAAATTATTTTTTTGTGTTTTAATTATACCGAGATTTTTTATTTGATTTTGATGAGATTTTCGCAGTTTACCCTCTTGCTGGAGGTCCAAAATAGAAGGAGATAATTGCAGTTTAACCTCTTGCTGGAGGCCCGAAATAACATTTTCACAAAAATTATTTTTTTGTGTTTTCCTTATACTGAGATTTTTAATCGAGTTTTGATGTAATTTTTGCAGTTTACCCTCTTGCTGGAGGTCCAAAAACATACCCTTCCAATTTTTATCCAACCTAATTTGGCCCATTTTGCCTTTTTCACCGTTTTTAAATTTAATAGAAAAACCGGGTAAATCCAATAAACATATAGAAAAGTCCAAAACGTATTTGCACTCCAAAGTAATATTAACAGAAAATAATTGAGAATCCACTTGAATTATCTCCAAGTGAGCTGACCTATTGCAATCCGGGATCTCATCCTGAGGAGAGATTACAACATTAGAGCGATCAGCCCCTGCTACCCCAAAAAATGAGGGCATTCATCCCTTTCCAACAAACATAATTCACCAGAAGCCGTCCGTTTTATATGCCGCTTCTTGGTGCAAACACAACACTGGCACAGAGTAGTAATCCCTGGCCGTGTTTCCCAACCTTCATCTCCAGGAGGCGCTAACCGCATATGTAACCTCCGCATATCTTCACCAGTGATCTCCAAACTAATCCCCATGCCAGCTTGATACCCTATCCTGGCCTCAAAATCCATCAAAAAAGGGCCACCAAGAACAGTTTTGACTGCTCCTCTGGCCACATAAAAGTGAACCTTACCAACAGATCCACCAATGCCTAACCTGACATGCTCAGCTGTACCCATCAGCTCTGTTGCATGCCCTCCAATACCTCTGAGGTTTCCCCCAGTCCCACTTTTAATTGGCAAGCCTATACTCGTTGCTTGCTCCAATGAAATTAAATTAATTTGAGACCCTGAATCGACCAAGGCCTTTACTTCTTTACCATTAAGAGTTACCACCAGGTAACCCAGGGGAGCGGAAAAATGTGTATCTACATCTTCCCCAAACTTTTCAACATTTTCACAAATATATTCCACCTCTCCAGTGGAAACCCGACGCCTCGTCAAATGCTTCTTTTGCTTTTCAGCAAGCGCCGGACTAATTGTAAATAACTCCCCCAAAGATAAGGGAATCTGCAGTTGATTCACCCTATTCAAAACTGCGTCCATCGCATTAGCTTGACCAGTAACTACTGGCCGCTCATACTGGACCTTTGATTTAACAACCTTGGCCCTGGGTACCTCTTGAGGTCCAACCGAGCCATCTTCACCCCCCATTATAACATCTTCACTTTCTATAACCCTAACTCCGTCACCAGCTTCTTGCACTAATCCTGATCCATCGCTAGTCCTTCTTACACCCTCCATTGGGATGGGACCGCTAAAACTTGGTCTGGGTAGAGACGCCAACGGTACGTCCTCCTCAGAATCCGAATCATCCTCTGGCATAGGCTCACCATTTAAATCAAACTTGCCATAACTAGGGGGCCCCATATCAGCAATCCCCTTCTGCATTTTATATAATTCGTCCTTAGAGTAAGGGTTCAATTTGTTGGCGGCAGTTTGAGCACTAGAATTCTTGTCCTTAGAGTAAGGGTTCACTTTGTTATTGGCCTTGCCAGGATTAGCCCTCAATTGGCTCTGAATGCTACTTTTCGCCTTAGTAGCAGCTGCTCTTCTAGCAGCATTAACATCGTATTCGCCAGCCATACAGCTACCCTCCACCTGGGCAACCGTCGCCAGCTCTAAACCACCAAAAGAAGTAGAAAATGTGGCTTTACTGACCTCTTTCTCCTTGCCCTTGTCAGCTTTACCACCATTACCATTACCAGTTTTGCCACTCTTGGCATTAACATCTTCATCCGTCACCTCTTCAAATCTGGCTCTCCTTTCAGCCGTTAAACTTCTTCTGACCAAATCAGAAGGAGACTGTCCATCACTGGGCTTGATGAACGAACCATCGGGAAATTTATAAACTTTACCATCAAATAAAACTCGCCCAGCATCCATATCCTTATCAAGAGCAAAACAAACTGTTGCTCTATGACCCCTCCTATTACAATAGGAGCACACCTTTGGCTCATCATAGCCACCTCTATATCCATTACCACCATTCCCACCATTTCTCCCATTGCCTGGGAAGCGGTTACCGTTGTTATTGCCATTATAATTTCGACGTTCATAACCTCTGGACTGATAAGAAGTCGACGTCGACGAAGAAGCGATTGGGGCCTTATTGGCCTTCTGGGTTTCTTGAACAAATATTTTTAATTGTTTCGTTAAATCGGCCAAGTGATCGACCATCTTGTTGTCTACATTGCCCTCAACTTTTGCAGCAGGAACACCCATTTGTGCCTTCTTGGCCTCCTGGGCTTTGACCATAATATCGTTGTTCTCGGCCAAAACTTCGCTAACCTTACTGACATATTGAGTGCAAGACTCTTGATACTTGTCCAACGCTAATAACTTTAGATGGGCTTGGATGTTCTCTTTAATAACCTCCAGAGCCGGTAACTTCTGCTCACCGTTTGGCAGTTCCTTCATTAAATTCTTTCTTGAGAGATCCTTCAAGACGTCCATTCGAATATCCCTACTGCATGCTGACCAAAACAAATCTTTTGCTTGATTTTCATGCACTAATTCATCCACCAAAATAAGATATTCTACCACTTCATCAAACTGAACACAAAGTTTTTTGAAGTCCACCATTGAAGAAACACCACCTTTAGCTTGCCAGTCACCTACAATTTTGTTGAGGTCCATCATAGTAAACCTAACACCCCATCTATCAACCATAGCTTTAGAAAGCTTAACCCAATCCTTGTCCTTAAATGCCTGCATAGCAATAACCTCTTTTTCCACCTCCCTATCGGCAATAAAAAATCTAACTTGCTTCACCATATCGACATGGGAAGCACCATCAACAGCAGCAGCAGCTTCATACCTGCTAATGAACCATTTAACCTCCTCCCCATCAAACTTTGGGCCATCCCAAGAAACAATTCTAACTGAGGGAGTAAGAGGGTTAGAAGATCCAGAAGCAACAGCAGAAGAAGACATCCCAATAAGTAATGAAAAGCGTTAACAATCGATAAAATAACAAGCCTCTTGCAGGCCAATAACAAAAATCCAATTAGAGTTCCAGAAAATAAGCCTCTTGCAGGCTAATAACGTTCTTGATCCAAGTAAGTCTTTAAAGAAAGCTAGAGAAATCGTACCCCACGTTGGGCGCCAACTATGGTAAGGTAAACTCTTACAGTCGCCTTGCTGTAAGCAGAATCCGGAGGAGATATGTGGATTTAGCTGAAAACCCCGTCCTTCCAATAAAAATAATAAAATGGGAATTCTAAATCACTAAGCTAACCAATCTACTTGAATCTGATTGATAAAAATAATGAAACTCTAAAATAATTAACGCTTATTGAGATTAAATGATCGTGGCTGTTGATAAAGAAATACTGATAACAACAATTAAGGTGTACCAGTGAAAGATCTGAAAAGATTGACTTTTATGTTTTTATAATAATTTAATTTTTTATGAGACAGCAATAATCAAGTCCCAGTGACGAAGACCTTTCTAAAGATACCCTGTATGAAGTGTTATTTAAACTGTTGAATAGTATTTCTAAAATGTTAAGTATAAAAATATAAAGTTATAAGGGTATTACAAATTTATTTAAATTTGTTGAGTAATAAAAAATGAGACCGTGGTGGTTAATGATTAAGCTGTATGATCTTCCCCCCCTCAATTTCGAGTTTGAGAGTCGCTTAAGTATTCCTAGTCACGTGCCTAAGTTTTCCCCTCCAGAGCTCTTCCAGAGTCAATCCGGAGCCCGTACGGAGTCCGTACGGAGCCGGAACGGAGTCCGTACGGAGTCCGTACGGAGTCAAAGCGGAGTCCGTACGGAGTCCGTACGGAGTCGAAACGGAGTCGAAACGGAGTCCGTCCGGACTTCCGGACTCAATTTAGAACCTTAAAACTATAATAAAAAATCTAGAAAAATTACACATAATAGAGCTACTTCCCCTTTACATACCAAACTAATTTTCGTAGTCTGCGCAGCTCTAATTACCCCGTGAAAATTCATCAAAGTTAAGTAATTTTTGAAAACGTAAATATTTCTATAAAACTTTAAAATTCATTTAAAAATATAAGAAAAATAGTAAAAATTCTGGGAAAATTTCCCAAGGTTCTTGAGTGACTCGACTTAATACTTATAAATTTTTCAGACCGTAAAAATAAGTTTTCTCCGTAAAATAAATTGTTTTCGTGTAGGCATTTGCTCGTGACCAATTTCTTCATATTTTAAACTCCAATAAATTAAATAAAACCCTTTTATAAAAAAAAAATAATAACTCCAATCTTGCATTCCGTGATAACTCCATTTACATACTTAGGTGCCGTACTAAACTTTAGGCTACCACAGCGGTGTATTTAGTTTACTAATGGATTAGCTATTATTTTACTAATATGGCCCTAAAGACAGCGCTGGAGATCCACTAGGGAACTGCATCTGGAGCATTGAAAAATATAGAAAGGAAAGGCTATCTAATAAGAAAAGGAGAGTTGTTAGGTAGAGAAATTATCATTCAAATCAGTTGTTTGATTACAAACATTAGAGCTTCATATTATATACTTTCAAAATATATTGTGATATATAGCTTTTTGTCTATTTTTTGATTACTCTGATAACAGTAAGAGATTTTATTTTTCTGTAATTAAGTATTTAAGAGTATAGTTGAGATATTCTGAGTCTTTTAGAGTTCATGCGTCTGTGTGTGTATTTCATATAGTTTATTGAAAAAGCGCAACACAGAGGGAATATATAGATTTGGTAGGATAAACTATTATTTGAGTTATGTTATTGCTATAATAAGGCATATTCAAAGAGATCTCTTAAAGAGGGAGTAGCTGTGGATATTAGCGCTTATTAAGAATAGAAATATCCAGATAGTAATATTTTTTTTCCTTATCTTTTAACTCATCTCTCAAATTATAAGCTATCTAGTCACGTATTAGTGTACACATTATTGTGCTGTCTTTAAAATACAAGTGGCAGGCACTTCTTTTTAGAAATTGAAAGAAGAACAAACCCATCTCACAGTGTATCTACTGCTTAGTAATTTAGAAATCTCTAAACCATGACACATTTCCTGATAAATAAGAAGAGGCATAAATGACCTTGTAATGATTAATACTAAAAGTTTTTGGGTCATTGTGGAAAAGTAGCTTGCATGTTTGGAAGAAGGGATTCAATCTGTCAGGGTGCTCTTCATCAAATTTGTCAGGAGATTTAATTGAAGGAGTTTTAAAATTAAATCCTTCAGATGGGGCAGGATTAGTAATGGTTTTAACCAGGAGTTTCATAAATTCCTTCAATAAAGCAGTCTGGACAATATTTGAAGGTTCGCCTGAAGGTCTGACAGCTGGGTCTGATGGTACCTTTTTAATGGTATCCCCTCCTTCATCTACTTCACTGGAGTCCTCAAAATCCTTGGGAATCTGCTCTACAGATTGAATTGAATTTTCACACTCCTTTAAATCAAGTGGTACAAGAGAGTGAGTGCAAAAAACAAGACGTAATGAGGTCCCCCTATCCCTAGTGAAAGCTTTAGTAGTAGCCCCCATGGGAGGAGGAGTGCATTGAACAGGCACCATATTTAGATTTAGCACCCAAAAGGCATAGTAGTACAAAGAATGAGAACTATGGAGGATTAAATTATACTCTCACAAGTCAACCTATGCACAGAGCCAAGTGTGATCCCAAAGTAAGTGAGATAAAAGGAAGGGGTGATTAAAACTTTTAAGCACAGAGGATTACTTTGAGGAAGTGATTTCAAGGATATGTCTAAGTAAGCTTTAATTGTTCAAGATAACCTTTGAGGAATTTTTAATTTATAGGGTAAGGACACTAATTATTGTGGTAAATCTCACAAAGAATTTCAACTTAATAATCAAAGGAAAGATTTAATTATTTTAGGATTTAAAGAAATTGATTAATAAGAAAGAAAAGGACAAATATAACAATAGCCTAATAAGAGTTTGACTAATATCACAAATATATTTTATAATTTAATTCTAGGGAATGTCAAACCAAAGTAACCCCCTTTATATATCCTATTCCTCCTGGTACTGACCCAATAATCAGCTAGCCACCATATACCACAGACCCATATAATCCACCAGAGTTTCTATTTACCAATCATCTAAACTTATATCCCTTCTTCCCTTTTCCTACTTCACAGACCTCCTAATTTACCCTCAGATCCACAATTACCCCCTATTCAAATATTGCCTCAATCTTAGTGCTAGATTGTGTGTACATTACTTATGCTTGAAAATTATAAACATCTTTTCTTGTAGTATACTTTAAATTTTGAATAGTGTGGCTAATTAAAGAACACAATAAAATTAAATTTCCCCAAGGTTGCTTTTCACTTGTTTTTAGCGGAGTTAGAGCTTGAATAGTGAGGTTGTTGTGGTTTTTTTATTTCAAGTGTCACGTAATGCATTACAAGTCTCAGTAATTTTAATCTCCTTAATAATTAATGGGTTACAATCTTATAGTTGGTAGAAAAATAGATGTAATAATTCTAACACTACTAAAAGACTTTAAATTACTATTGTTGCTCATTGTAACTGTAAGGGTTATATATTTTAATTGTGATGGCAAAGATTTTAGATAATAAGACAAAATATTTCAAGTGGTCCTTTTGGTCTTGAAGATATTAACAGAGGCCCAACAGCGGTGATAGGTGGATATTCAAGGATTTAAAAGTAAGGGTATGTAGAGGATTATCTTCATCTTTGATTACTCAATTAAAAGTAAAATTATAGTTATTATTACCCAGATGTAGGTACTAAATCAATAATTAGAAGTCATGAAGGTATTATTTTTGGTAATTAAATAAATTTTTGTGTAAAAAAAAGATGCTTTAAAACAACCAAAATGGGATGCCTCATATAGGCAAAAGAGAGAGAAAGCATGGAGCTAAAAAATCATATATACAGGAGTATGAGAGAAAAAAAATTTCCAGAATAAAATATTTCAAATATTAAGGCTGTTCTATAAAGAGTGTATTAAAATAATGTATTTACTGTATATGTCAAATTATTCTATTTATGTCAAAGTTATAGTAAATATCACTTTTTAAATAAATAATTTGAATTTTTTTTATTTAATTTATTTTAGCATTAATTTTTATTTCATTTAGCTTGTCATTGAGCACAGTTTAATGGAATAAATAATATAAGGGAAATTTATATTAATTTTAAATATTTACTAGATTTACTTATTGTAATTAGTCAATTTATTAAAAGTAAATTTAACATAGATATACTATAATTAATAATAAAATAAGAAATAAAAAAAGCATGGCTTCATCCCAGTAAAAAATTAAATATTTTACTGGGTAAGTCTAGCAGCCTGGCTAACACTCCCTCACTCTAAAAAAACAATAAATAAAAATCTATGATTTTTCTTTTTATATTTCTTTAGCAGAGTAGGAAGACTAGAAATATTTTTCCCAGGTATCCAAGAATCATATTCAGAAGATTTATTCTTGAATCTCAATAAGTATTCAGTACCTTTTTCAGCAGTAACTATTCTGTCATTTAGAATCTTATCAATTTCTGCTATCTCAATGATTTTATTAGGGTTCCTCTTTGGTTTTTTACTCCTTTTGGGAAATAAATCACTATTGGATGTGTAAGGTTTCAGAAGATATATTGGAAAAACAGGATATTTTCTGTCATATGGAGAGTTCAAGATTACTTCAACTGAATTACCACCAACCATCCTTCTGACAACAAATGGACCTACAAATGGGTCTTTTAATTTTTAATTACCTTGTAAATTGAAGTGGACTGTAGAGATCAGTACTTCATCACCCTTTTTAAAAGTTTATTCTTTATGCAATTTGTCCCACCTCTTCTTCTCATATTCAAAAGATTTTTCAATAAATTTTTGAGCATGACTTCTGAAAAATTGTTGAATTTTAAGAAAAGATTTTGAACCAGGATGTTAGTCCAATTTAATTATTTTATTATTGAGAACTTGGGCAGGAGTATTTGGAACATATCAAAGCCAGAGCCCAAAAGGCTTTTTCTGAGTAACAGAATGAACAGTGCTATTATAAGCAAATACCAACCCAGGAAGTAAGGTAACCCAATTATGAATGAATCTGTCATTGTCTTTGTACTCAAGGCCAAAGGCACAATACCTTAATATCATTTCCTCTAAGTTCTGAATCATTGTTTCAGCCAATCCATCAGTCTGGGGATGATTGACAGTAGAAAGTTTCAGATCACAACCACAAACGTCCATCAGAGACATCCAAAATTCAGAACTAAATTTAGTGTCTCTGTCAGAGATTATGGCTTTTGGAAAACCAGAAGTATTAAACATATGAAACCACCACAAAAAATCCAATTCTTTAGTGGAAACATCCTTGTGAATAGGGATAAATTTACACATTTTTTTGAATCTGTCCACAGTAACCCAACACAATTTATAATTGTCTTTCCCCCAAATGAATAATCCTGTTACAAATTCCATGTTTATTAATTACCATCATGCATCAGGAGCTTCAATATGTTGCATTAATCCAGCTCTTTTTCCAGTTAATCTTTTTGATTTTTGGTAAGAATTACAGCATTCAGCATATAGGTTGGAGTCTTCAGACATATTAACCCACAAAGAAGTGTTCTTAATTCTGATCATTGTTTTCTCAAGATCAAAGTGTCCAGCCAATATATCATCATGAAAAATTTTCAAGATGATCTCTTTCATAGAAGGAGGCAAAAAAATAACATTACTCAACTTTCATCTATAATATAGGTAGCCTTAATCAATTGAAAATTTACCTTTTTTCAAAGCCCTCTGGTACTTTGGTGGGAGGGTTTTAATTAATGCTTGTATTGAAGAATTCTCTTGATCATTTAATATAATACATAACTTTTTTAAGTCAGTGTCCTTATCATATGAATCCACAATAAGCTGTAATACCTCTTCCTCCATATCAACCACATATATCACATGAATGTGAACTATTTCAACTTCAGGAACATATGCAGGGTTTGAGTCATCATTTTTCAAAGGTAGCCTTGATAATATATCCAAATTTGAGTGAACAATACCGGTCCTATGAATTATTGTCATCCTCCCTCTTTATTCTTGAACAGATAACTGCCATTTGAGCATATGTCTGTTAGGTTTTTTTAAGTTTAAGAGGGAATTAAATGCACTGCAGTCAGTGACAAATTCAAATTTCTGGTCATCCAGATAATAATGTAGCTTCTCTAGAGCACACAGTACTGCTTAACACTCCAGCTGAGTGGCAACTCAACTTTCATCTATAATATAGGTAGCCTTAATCAATTGAAAATTTACCTTTTTTCAAAGCCCTCTGGTACTTTGGTGGGAGGGTTTTAATTAATGCTTGTATTGAAGAATTCTCTAGATCATTTAATATAATACATAACTTTTTTAAGTCAGTGTCCTTATCATATGAATCCACAATAAGCTGTAATACCTCTTCCTCCATATCAACCACATATATCACATGAATGTGAACTATTTCAACTTCAGGAACATATGCAGGGTTTGAGTCATCATTTTTCAAAGGTAGCCTTGATAATATATCCAAATTTGAGTGAACAATACCGGTCCTATGAATTATTGTCATCCTCCCTCTTTATTCTTGAACAGATAACTGCCATTTGAGCATATGTCTGTTAGGTTTTTTTAAGTTTAAGAGGGAATTAAATGCACTGCAGTCAGTGACAAAGATAATAATGTAGCTTCTCTAGAGCCCATACTACAGCTAAACACTCTAATTGAGTAGCACCTTATTTCAATTCACTATTTCTCAAGGTTCTTGAAGTATAACAAATTATTACTTCTGATACTATTTCATTCATAACTTGTTTTTGATGGAGAGCAGCACCAAGACCAATAAAACTGGCCTCTGTGTATAAAACAAATGGTTGATTAAAGTCAGGCAAAGCAAGAATTGGTGCTGAAATCAAACAATGGTTCATAGTGTCAAATGCTCTTTGTATTTCACTGTTCCAGACAAAAGAAACATCTTTCCTAGATAAATGGGTAAGAGGTAATGCTATGATCTGAGAATTTTTAATATACTATCTATAGTGTCCACACATTCCCAAAAAAACTGGATCTCTATTACTGTGGTAGGAGCTTTCACCTTTTTTATGGCTGCAACTTTGTTCTGGTCAACACATATCTAGAAACCTGAAACAACATGACCAAGCACTTTTAAAGAATTAAAACCAAATTTGCATTTTTTCAAGGCAAGTGTCATATTTATTTCATCCATCTTATGAAATACTTTACACAATTGGTTAAGATGGTCCTCAAATGTTTTAGAGAATATGATGATATCATCAATGTAAGCCATCAGCCATCCTTCAATTATTTTCTGATGGAATGTGTTAACCATAACCTTTTGAAAAAACTGAAGAAGCATCTTTGAAGCCAAATGGCATACTAACATACTTGTAAATACCCATATAATTTGTAATCATCAGTAAATTCTGATAATTCTTCTCAATAGGTACCTGGTGATATCCTTTATTACCATATAAACTGCTGATATATTTAGCACCATGTAAGGTAGCATGTATAGAGCTAATTATGGGTAAGTGATAAATATAATCAACAGTATAAGTGTTTAATTCTCAATAATCACCACATAACCTGGCTTTATCTTTCTCATAAGAAATTAAGACATGTTAGATAACACAATGTTTAGTTGTTTCAATACCTTTTCAATAATATTCATTTTTAAAAGGGTAGAGATATTATCTTCAATATCTTTTCTCTTTGTGGGAGAAGCAGGATAAGGCTTCTTCTTTAAACAAGGTGGTATTTCAGTTAATGAGAAAGATAATGAGAGCTTCATTTCTTCCTTCACCAATCCTTATTTATGTGACCCATGAGCAAAGGCCATATCAAAAGATTTTATCAATTGAATGATGGAATCTTTTTCCTCACCAGAAAGTTTTTCTCCAAAAGAAGCAGTGTCAATTTCAGAAAAAAGGGCAGGAATTTATTTTGTAGAGCTTCCTTTATATTTAACTACAGAATGACATGTGTTCAATCCTGGTGTTACTAATTTTTTGGGAGAGGAAATTCTAAATTGTCTCTCCCCCTTTATCCCCATTGTGAAGCTTTGGCTTAAGGGATCTGATCTTATGCCATATTTGTTTAAAATATCATTTCTCTCAATGAACCAACTTCTTAATTTATCATTTTTCATTATAAAAAATCAGACATAGCTCTTAAAAAACCATGGTTACATTTGAAAAATATGGTGGCTTTGTATTTACCAATAGAAGAAAAAACAGAGCCATAACCTCTCCAATTCTCAGAAATGATAGGTATAAGTTTTGATTTATAATCTTGGTCCACTGAAGCAAGTTCTTTCTCAGATACTTCACTTCCTCTAGCTCCAGAACCTGAAACAAACTCTATGTTATTTCCATTAATTAAGACTGGTTCCTTGAGGGGGGCAATAATAATTGAGCTGTCCTCAAGATTTATTATGATCTCAGCATCTTCTACTATAGATAAATCACTATTCCCAATATCAATATTATTTAAATAGTGAATATCTTCTTCCAGAATCAAAATTTTCTGGTGAGATTCATATGAAATATTTCTGGCACAATCACTTGAAGTATCATCCAGTGCAGCTGTGTCATCATCTTGTTCCTCTTTCTGTTCAGCAAGATTTATATTCTTGTGACAAACATGGCCTTTCTGCTGAGGCTTTTTGCATTTAAAGTAAGTTTTTGTTGCCTTTTTAGGTGCAACAGGGGCAGAGGGTTTACCAACTTTTTCAAGATGTTTCTGTTGGTAATTGGAGATTTTTTCCAATATATTTCTAGGAATTAATCTTCTAGAATCATACTTTTTATTTAAAAGGATCTCATTACAAGTATTAATAAAAGAAGAAGGTTCTCTTGAGAACTTAGTCCTAATAACTATCAAGTGTCTCAGAGACATTGGCAATTTATAGAAGATCCTGTCCTTCCATAATTCAAACTCCTTATCTGGGTAAATTGCCCTCAGGATTTTCACAAGTTTCATCAGAAACTCAATAGGTTTTTCAGCAGATGAAGAGCTATATCTAGCTTCTTCATAATGCCTTTGTTGAGCTAAACTAAACTTAGAACCACCAAATTGTGCTTTAATTAATTTCTTCCAATCTTCCCATGAGTAGTCATTATTATATGAAAAGACAGATTCATACCACGTTAGGGCTAAATTGGTAAATAAAGAGATTAATTTTGACACAATTTCTTCATATGAAACTTTGCAAGAATTTTTAAGATTATCAATCCTGCAAATAAATTGCTACCAATCAGAGGAAGAATCACCATCAAATGTTGGATATTGGTCAAGTTTTGGCTAATTTATTTGATTTTATAAAATCTACTTATTACAAGCTTATTTATAAGTGAGAATGTCAAGGGGTCTTTCAAGTCTATAAGGTTTTATAGGGAGGTCCAATGGCGGTAACAACAGTTTTTAAGGGTTTCAAACTCAGGTACATATTTTCCTATCTTGAAGATTATTTACTCAATAATAAGAGGTAAAGAGTTGGATTAGAATTACATTTAATGGAAATACTAAGGCAATAATAAATAGTAATAAGAGGATTGTAAATAGTTGTTGTAAAATAAGTAAGTAATGAATGAATCAAAAAACAACCAAAAGAGAGGCCTTATATAGGCAAAGGAGGGAAAAGGCACGGCAATGGAATTCTAAAAACAGTAGTATGAGAGAGAAAGAAAAAGAATATTCCAGAAAGAGTATTTTCAAATAAAAAAGTTTTTCTAAAAAGAAGGCGTCAAGAAGATTTATTTACAGAGTATGTCAGAAATACATAAATTTATTTAATATTTAATGTAGAAGTCAATTCTAAATAAGAAATTTGAATTTTTTGTATATATTTATTTTTATTTGAATATTAAAATTTTATTTCAATTTAAAATCTGATTTTTTAATATAAAATTTTATTTCTTCTATCCTGTCAATGAGCACGGTGTTAAAAAAATATAAGGGACATTTTATATTTAATTTTAATTATAAATTTAATTTTACCATTCTGTAATTACTTAACTTATTACAGGTAATTTTAATATAAATAATTAAAAAAATAAGGTGTGGCTTCATCCAGTAAATAATTAATTATTTTACTGGGTAATTCTAGTAGCCTGGCTGACACTCCCTCACTCTAAAAAAAACAATAAAAAAAAATTCTATGATTTTTTCTTTTTATATTTCTTTAGCAGAGTGGGAAGATTAGATATTTCCTTCCCAGGTATCCAAGAATCATATTCAGAAGATTTATTCTTGAATCTTAATAAGTTTTCTGTACCTTTTTCAGCAGTAACTATACTGTCAGTTAGAATCTTATCAATTTCTACTGTCTCAGTGATTTCATTAGGGGTCTTTTTTAGTCTTCCCCTCCTTTTGGGAAGTAAATCACTATTGGATGTATAAGGTTTCAAAAGAGATATCGGAAAAACAGGATGTTTTCTTTCACATAGAGAATACAAAATAACTTCAACTGCATTATCACCAACAATTCTTCTTATAACAAATGGACCAACAAATGGGTCTTTCAATCCATTATTAACTTGTAAATTGAAGTGGACTGTAGAAATAAACACCTCATCACCCTTTTTATCAGTTTATTCTTTATGGGATTTGTCCCATCTCTTCTTCTCATATTCAAAGGATTTTTCAATACATTTTTGAGCATAACTTCTGCAAAGTTGTTGCATTTGAAGAAAAGATTTTACACCAGGATGTAAATCCAATTTAGGAATTTTATTATTGAAAATTTGGGCAGGAGTATTTAGAACATATCCAAGCCAGAGCTCAAAAGGCTTTCTTTGAGTAACTGAATGAACAGTGCTATTATAAGCAAATTCCAACCCAGGAAGTAAGGTAACCCAATCATGAGTGAATTGGTCATTGTCTTTATACTCAAGGCCAAAGACACAATACCTTCTTATCATGTCCTCTACAGTCTAAATCATTCTTTGAGCTAATCCATCAGTCTGAGGGTTATGGGCAGTAGAAAGTTTCAGATCAAAACCACAAACATCCATCAGAGACATCCAAAATTCAGAACCAAATTTAGGGTCTCTGTCAGAGATTATGTCTTTAGGAAAAACAGCAGTATTAAACATATGAGACCACCATAAGAAAGCTAATTCATTAGTGGGAACATTCTTTTGAGTAGGAATAAATTTACACATTTTTGTGAATCTGTCCACAATAACCCAACAAGAGTTATAACTGTCTTTTCCAGAAATGGGTAATCCTGTTACGAAATCCATTTTTATTATCTGCCATGGTGCATCAGGAGGTTCAATATGTTGCATTAATCCAGCTCTCTTACCAGTCAATCTTTTTGATTTTTGGCAAAAATCACAAGATTCAACATATAATTTGGTGTCTTCAGACATATTAACCCACCAAGCAGTGTTTTTAATTCCGATCATTGTTTTTTCAAGATCAAAGTGTCCAGCTAATATGTCATCATGACAAATTATTAAGATGATTTCTTTCATAGAAGGAGGAATAACAATTACATTACTCAACTTTCTTCTATATTATAGATATCCATCATCAATTGAAAATTTACCTTTTTTCAAAGCCCTCTGGTACTTTGTTGGAAGTGTTTTGATTAATGCTTGTATTGAAGCATTCTTTGGATCATTTAATATGGTGCATAGATTTTTTCAAGTCAGTGTCCTTATCATAGGAATCCAGAATAAGATGTAATTTCTCTTCCTCCATATCAACCACATATATCCATTCAAGGGTCACTTTTGGTCTAGAAGCTTTGGTACAGTATAATATGAAGATTTGAAGGATTATTTGACTCTCAAAAGTTAGGTACGTAATTCTCAATCAAGTATTATTTCTTTTACTCAAAGTAAGAGGTAGATTTAAATATTTTATATAAGTTATAGAATAGAATTACGTTTATTGTAAGTAATAAAGATATAAAATATAATAAATAAGTTTTAGTGTTGTAGTTATTGTAATAAATGAGTTGGTAAAATAGAATGATAAAAAGACAACAAAAAGAGAGGCCTTTTATAGGCAAAGGAGAGACAAAGCACGGAAATCAAATTCTAAAAACAGTAGGAAGAGAGAGAGAAAAAGAACATTCCAGAAAGAGTATTTCAAATAATAAAGTTATTCCAAAAAGAAGGCGTCAAAAAGATGTATTTACAGAGTATGTCAGAAATACATCAATATTTTTAATATTTACTGTAAATGTCAATCCTAAATAAGAAATTTGATTTTTTTGTATATATTTAATATTATTTGAATATTTAAATCTTATTTTATCTTTGTATTTTATTTTTTAAATATAAAGTTTTATTTTTTCCCAACCTGTCAAATGAGCACGGTGTTAGAGAAAAATATAAGGGACAAAATTATAATTTTAATTTTACTTATTTATTTAATTAATTAATTTAATTTTAACATTCTTTAACTAGTTAATTTATAACTAATTTTAATGTAACTAAATGATAATTAAATAATAATTAAAGATGATAAGGTGCAGTTTCATCCAGTAAATAATTAATTATTTCACTTGGTAAGTCTAGTAGCCTGGCTGACACTCCCTCACTCTAAAAAAATAATAAAAAAAATGCTATGATTTTTTCTTCTTATACTTTTTTAGTAGAGTAGGAAGATTAGATATCTCCTTCCCAGGTATCCAAGAATCATATTCAGATGATTTATTCTTGAATCTCAATAAGTATTCTGTACCTTTCTCAGCAGTGACTATTCTGTCATTTAATATTTTTTCAATTTCTGCTGTCTCAGTGGTTTCATTTGGGGTTTTCTTTGGTCTACCCCTCCTTTTTGGAAATAAATCACTATTGTATGTGTAAGGTTTCAAAAGAGATATTGGAAAAACAGGATGTTTTCTGTCATATGGGGAATACAGAATAACTTCAACTGCATTATCTCCAATCATTCTTCTGACAACAAAAGAACCAACAAATGGATCTTTTAATTTGTTATTACCTTATAAGTTGAAGTGGACTGTAGAAATCAACACTTCATCACCCTTTTTAAAAGTGTATTCTTTATGGGATTTGTCCCATCTTTTTTTCTCATATTCAAATGATTTTTCAATATATTTTTGAGCATGATTTCTACGTAGTTGTTGCATTTGAAGAAAAGATTTTACACCAGGATGTATATCCAATTTAGGTTCTTTGTTATTGAGAATTTGGGCAGGAGTATTAGGAACATATCCAAGCCAGAGCTCAAAAGGCTTTCTTTGAGTAACAGAATGAACAGTGCTATTATAAGCAAATTCTAACCCAGGAATTAAGGTAACCCAATCATGAGTGAATCTGTCATTATCTTTATACTCAAGGCCAAAGGCACAATATCTTCTTATCATGTCCTCTAAAGTCTGAATCATTCTCTCAGTTAAACCATCAGTCTGAGGGTGATGGGCAGTAGAAAGTTTCAGATCACAACAACAAACATCCATCAGAGACATCCAAAATTCAGAAGTAAATTTAGGGTCTCTGTCAGAGATTATGGCTTTAGGAAAACCAGCAGTATTAAACATATGAGACAACCATAAGAAAGCTAATTCTTTAGTGGAAACATCCTTGTGGGTAGGGATAAATTTACACATTTTTGTGAATCTATCCACAATAACCCAACAAGAGTTATAACTGTCTTTACCAGCAATAGGTAATCCTGTTACAAAATCCATGTTTATTATTTGCCATGGAGCATCAGGAGGTTCAATATGTTGCATTAATCCTGCTCTTTTACCAGTTAATCTTTTTGATTTTTGGCATGAATCACAGGATTCAACATATAATTTTGTGTCCTCAGACATTTTAGCCCACCAATTAGTGTTCTTAATTCTGATCATTTTTTTTTCAAGATCAAAATGTCCAGCTAATATGTCATCATGACAAATTTTCAAGATGATTTCTTTCATAGAAGGAGGAATAACAATAACATTACTCAACTTTCTTCTATAATATAGATATCCTTCATCAATTGAAAATTTTCCTTTTTCCAAAACTTTTTGGTACTTTGGTGGAAGGGTTTTAATTAATGCTTGTATTGAAGCATTCTTTGGATCATTTAATATGGTGCATAACTTTTTCAAGTCAGTGTCCTTATCATATGATTCCAGAATAAGCTGTAATAGCTCTTCCTCCATATCAACCACATATATCCCATGGATATGGATAATTTCATCCTCAGGATCATAAGCAGGATTTGAGTCATCATTTGGTAAGGGTAACCTTGATAACATATTCACATTTGAGTGACCAATACCAGCTCTGTGAATAATTGTCATTCTCCCTCTGTATTCTTGAACAGCCAGCTGCCATCTAAACATATGTCTATTAGGTGTTTTCAAGTTTAAAAGGGATTTAACTGCACTGCAGTCAGTGACAAGTTCAAATTTCTGGTCATCTAGGTAATAATGAAGCTTTTCCAGAGCCCATACTACAGCTAAACACTCTAATTGATTAGCACCATATTTCAATTCACTATTTCTCAAGGTTCTTGAAATATAACAAATTACTACTTCTGAAACTTTATCATTTATCACTTGTTTTTGATGGAGGGCAGCACCAAGACCAATAAAACTGGCATCAGTGTACAAAACAAATGGTTGATCAAAGTCAGGTAAAGCAAGAATTGGTGCTGACATCAAACAGTGTTTCATAGTGTCAAAGGCTCTTTGTCTTTCACTATTCCAGACAAAAGCAACATCCTTTCTAGTTAATTGGGTAAGGGGTAATGCTATAACTTGGTAATTTTTAATATACTGTCTATAGTATCCACACATTCCCAAAAAACTTTAGAGCTCTCTCACTGTTGCAGGAGCTTTCACCTGTTGTATGGCTGCCACTTTGTTCTGGTCAACACATATCTGTAAGCCTGAAACAACATGACCAAGAACTTTTAAAGAATGGAAACCAAATTTACATTTCTTCAAAGCAAGTGTCATATTTATGTCATCCATTTTCTGGAATACTTTACACAGGTGTTTAAGATGGTCCTCAAATGTTTTTGAGAATATAATGATATCATCAATATAAACCATCAGCCAACCTTCAATTACCTCTTGATGGAATGTGTTATCCATTACTTTTTGGAAAACAGAAGGGGCATTTTTAGGGCCAAATGGCATCCTAATATACTTATAAATACCCATATAAGTGGCAATCATCAGAAAGTTCTGAGAATTTTTCACAACAGGTACCTGGTGATATCCCTTATTACCATCCAAACAGCTGATATATTTAGCACCCTGTAAAGTAGCATGTATAGAGCTGATTCTAGGTAAAGGATAGATATCATCAACAGTATAAGTATTTAGTGCTCTATAATCACCACATAACCTGGCTTTATCTTTCTCATAAGAAATTAGGACAGGTGAGATAACACAATATTTAGGTGTTTCAACTACCTTTTCAATAATATTCATTTTTAAAAGGGTAGAGATATTATCTTCAATATCTTTTCTCTTTGTGGGAGAAGCAGGATAAGGCTTCTTCTTTAAACTAGGTGGTATATCAGTTAATGGGCAAGACAATGAAAGTTTCATTTCCTCTTTAACTCATCCCAGTTCATGTGACCCATGAGCAAAGGCCATAGGAAAAGATTTTATCAAGTTAATGATGGAATCTTTATCCTCACCAGAAAGTTGTTCTCCAAAAGAGGCATTGTCAATTTCAGACATAAGGGCATGCATTTCCTTTGTAGATCTTCCTTTATATTGAAGCACAGAATTACATGTGTTCAATTCTGGTTTTAATAATTTTTTAGGGGAGGAAATTTTAAATTTTCTCTTCCCATTCAACCCCATTGTGAAACATTGGTTTGAAGGATCCAATTTTATGCCATACTTGGTTAAAATATCATTCCCTACAATAAACCAATTGCTCAAGTTATCATTTTTCATGACAACAAAATCACAAATAGCTCTTACAAAACTATGGTTATATTTAAAAAACACTGTGGTTTTGTATTTACCAATGGGGGACAAAACAGAGCCATACTCTCTTCAATTTTCAGAAATGGTAGGCAACAGTTTAGATTTATAGTCTTGATCTACTGAGGCAAGTGCTCTTTCAGATACTACACTTCCTCCAGCTCCAGAATCCAGAACAACTTCAATGCTGGTTCCATTGATCAAGACTGGTGCTTTGAGAGGGGCAATAACAATTGAGCTATCCTCAATGTTCCTTATGATCTCAGCATCCTCAACTGTAGATAAATCATTATTATCAATATCAATAGTATTTAAATAATGAATATCTTCTTCAAGAATCAATATTTCTTGTTGAGATTCATATGAAATATTGCTGGCACAATCACTTGATGTATCATCCAGTGCCACTGTGTCATCAGCATGCTCCTCTGTTTGTTCTACAAGATTTATCTTCCTGTCACAAACATGGCCTTTCTGCCAAGGCTTGTTGCACTTGAATCAAGTGTTTGTTGCATACTTCTTTGGTGCAACAGGGGCAGAAGGTTTACCAACCTTTTCCAGAGGTTTTTGTTGGTAAGTGGAGGGTTTCTCCAAAGGGGTCCTAGGAATGAATCTTCTTGCATCATACTTATTGTTTAGAAGTATCTCATTGCAAGTATTAATGAAAGAAGAGGGTTCTTTGGAGAAATCAGTCCTAGCCACAATCAGGTCTCTCAGAGACATTGGTAATTCATAGAGGATCCTGTCCTTCCATAAATCAAACTCCATATTTGGGTCCATTGCCCTTAAGATTTTTACAAGTTTCATTAAAAACTCAATAGGTTTATCAGTAGAAGAGCTATATCTATTTTCTTCATACTGCCTTTGTTGAGCCATTCTGAACTTGGAGCCACCAAATTGTGCTTTAATTAATTTCTTCCAATCCTCCCATGAGTAGTCATTCCCATCCAGGAGAACAGATTCATACCACATCAGGGCAACATTGGTGAACAAAGAAATTAATTTGGACACAATTTCCTCATTTGGGAGTTTGTAAGAATTTTTTAAATTATCAATTCTGCAAATAAATTGTTGCCAATCAGAGGAGGAATCACCATCAAATGTTGGGTACTGGTCAAGTTTTGGCCAATTCTTTTGATTTGAAGGAGTCTCCTTAGTACTAGCCTGTTTCTGAGTAAGAAGCAGCTGTAATTTCTCTAATTGTGCTGAAATCTCATTGTTTAATCCTTCTGTTGCAGATCCTGGTGCATCATCAGTTTTTGATGGAAACTCAGTGTTATCAACAGGTATTTCTGGATCAATTTTTATTTTAGATGAACTAGCCACAGGTACTGGTTGAGCATCCTGCACTATATTTTCCTTCACAGAATTGTCAGAATATTTTTGGTCATTTAACAATGAGTTCAATTTTTCTTCAATGGTTGTTAGTCTTGTTTTCATTCTTGGAAGACTAGATAAACTTTCATTGATAGTTGTAAAAGATAATTGGTTTTTATGTTGAAAAGATGACAAATGGTCACTCAATCTTTTCAGATTTATCTTATCTATTTCTACCTCCTGGCAACAGGCAGATACAGTATCTTTTAGTTTAGACAAATCATTTTTTATATTTTGCCATAAAGCAATTTTCTTTTCATGGGTTGCTTTGTAATGAGACAATACATCAGAGACTCTCTGTGCTTCACTTTTTAATGCTTGATAACCCTGATCAGTTAACAAACTATTATATCTCTGAGTAAATTGCATATTGTTCATTATATGATTTTGCTTGGCAATAATATCTCTCAAGTGCTCATCATTAATTCTTGCTACATCTGGAGTGTTTCTCAATAAGGAAACTGAGTAACTTTCCAGACTCTCATAGAACTCAGGGTCAAGAGTTTCATCAATCACAGCCATATCAGGATTAATTATTGAGGTAGCAATTAAAAGTAATGGATTGGATACATGAGATAACTGTCTACTATTCCCAGCTTCTATAGGTCTCAAGGTTTCATCCTGCCTTCCAGATTTACCTGAAGGAACAGAGTCAGCCACAAGAAAAGGCACTTGAGAATCAATAGAGGGACGTACCAGGGTTTGCTGGGTATCACCATATTGGGCTTCCTTCTTCTTTTGCCTCCTTGATAAGGGTGGGGAGGAGTGGGGTTGGCCTGGGTGGGCCTTGATGGACCTACCTGAGGTAACTGATGCTGATTTTGAGCTAAGTAGTCCCACTGTGTGTTGAGCCAGTCCCACTGCCACTTGGACACTTCCACCATCTCTTGGGATTGGGGAGCCAATTGTTGTTGATCCCTGGGAGGAAGAGGTTTCCTTTTCTCTTGGAGAGAAGTATTTGTTCTTTTCTCCCTTTCTTCCAAGGCATCTACCCTTACCTTTAGTTTCAAGCTGTCTGTCTTTAACTCCTTTATGTGGGTTGACAGATTCTTTATCTGCTGGGACAACGGCATCTTTTTTATCTTGAAGCCTCTTGGAAGTTCTTCTGGTGGGTTTGTCCTGGGCTTCTGATCCTGAGTATTGTCCACTAGGATTTCTACTTCTTCCATTTCTACATCCTGTTTGGGGAAAGGATTTATTAGTTTGAGAAATTCTTCTTGTTAAAGGAGAACTTACAGAAGTAGGCTCATCATAATCAATTAAGTCTGGTTCTTCTTCACGTGCAGCAAAACCACTTTGATCAGTCATTTTAAGATTCTACTGAAATGAAGGAAAAGAGACAAAAAATTAATTAGTCTTTACTTTTAATTTTTATTTAACAGAAATAAAATAAAAATAATAATAAAAATCTTTTTAGGATAAAAATCAACTTAAATAAAATTAATTAAAAAAAAATTAAAACCAGGATAATGCAATCAACTGTAGAAATAAATTAGAATTTCTATTAATTTTTATTTTCAGGATTTAAATCAACTAATTTATTACCAGGATTTATTGTCAACTGGAATAATCAAATATGAATCTTTATTAATAAAAATTATTTTAACTGATTACTTAACTACCAGGACTTAATGTCAACTGAAGTAGTTTAAATATGAATTTTATTACTTAAAAATATTTATTGGATTACCAGGACTCAAAGTCAACTGAAGTAATGAAATGTTAATTATTTATTTAAAAAAATATATAATTGTCAGGACAATTTGTCAACTGGAACAATTAATTAATCAGGACAAATGTCAACTGAAAAATTATAATAATTATTTTATTTAATAAAAAATATTATTGTCAGGACAGTTTGTCAACTGGAACAATTAAAATTCAAATTAATCAGGACAATTGTCAACTGAAAAATGATAATAATTAGTATTAATATATAATTATTTTATTACCTCTGGGACTAAGAACAGTTATTGCTCTATTATGGTCAACCAGGAAAAATAAAAAAAATATAATAATAAAAATAAATTCCAATTCCCAGACACCTCCCCCTGCGAAATGAGCAAATTAATGCCATTTACAGAGTGCTGAGTAAAAGGAAATACGTAGCAAATGAAGAGTGAAGAGTAACCCACAAATAGTAATCACAATAATTACCACGATATATACGATCTTTAGTCAGTATATGAACTTAAGTTTTGGAGCGCGGTTCGATTCCTGTTTGCAGCAAAAAACTTTTATCACGTGACGTATGACGTTCGTCGTTTTCTTGCCTCCACTCGTCCTTTACAGGTGCTTGTACGCCGATGGTCCCCTCGATTACGCCTCAAGTAATGTTGCGCCGTCAATATTTCGGAAAGGATCCCAATTGTCAAGGGTCACTTTTGGTCTAGAAGCTTTGGTACAGTATAATATGAAGATTTTAAGGATTATTTGACTCTCAAAAGTTAGGTACGTATTTCTCAATCAAGTATTATTTCTTTTACTCAAAGTAAGAGGTAGATTTAAATATTTTATATAAGTTATAGAATAGAATTACGTTTATTGTAAGTACTAAAGATATAAAATATAATAAATAAGTTTTAGTGTTGTAGTTATTGTAATAAATGAGTTGGTAAAATAGAATGATCAAAAGACAACAAAAAGAGAGGCCTTTTATAGGCAAAGGAGAGACAAAGCACGGAAATCAAATTCTAAAAACAGTAGGAAGAGAGAAAGAAAAAGAACATTCCAGAAAGAGTATTTCAAATAATAAAGTTATTCCAAAAAGAAGGCGTCAAAAAGATGTATTTACAGAGTATGTCAGAAATACATCAATATTTTTAATATTTACTGTAAATGTCAATCCTAAATAAGAAATTTGATTTTTTTGTATATATTTAATATTATTTGAATATTTAAATCTTTTTTTATCTTTGTATTTTATTTTTTAAATATAAAGTTTTATTTTTTCCCAACCTGTCAAATGAGCATGGTGTTAGAGAAAAATATAAGGGACAAAATTATAATTTTAATTTTACTTATTTATTTAATTAATTAATTTAATTTTAACATTCTGTAACTAGTTAATTTATAACTAATTTTAATGTAACTAAATGATAATTAAATAATAATTAAAGATGATAAGGTGCGGCTTCATCCAGTAAATAATTAATTATTTCACTGGGTAAGTCTAGTAGCCTGGCTGACATATCCCATGAATATGAATAATTTTCTCCTCAGGATCATAAGCAGGATTAGAGTCATCCTTTAGTAAAGGTAAGCTGAATAACATATCCACATTTGAGTGAACAATACCAGCCCTATGAATAATTGTCATTCTCCCTCTGTATTCCTGAACAGCTAACTGCCATCTGAAAATATGTGTGTTAGGTGCTTTCAAGTTTAAAAGGGATTTAACTGCACTGCAGTTAGTAAAAAGTTCAAATTTCTGGTAATCTAGGTAATAATGTAGCTTTTCTAGAGCCCACACTATGGCTAAACATTCAAGTTGAGTGGCACCATATTTCAATTCACTATTTCTCAAGGTTCTTAAAATATAATAAATTACCACTTCTGATACTTTATCATTCATCACTTGTTTTTGATGGAGGGCAGCACCAAGACCAATAAAACTGGCATCAGTGTACAAAACAAATGGCTGATTAAAGTCAGGTAAAGCAAGAATTGGTGCTGACATCAAACAGTGTTTCATAGTGTCAAAAGCTCTCTGTCTTTCACTATTCCAGACAAAAGCAACATCCTTTCTAGTCAGTTGGGTAAGGGGTAAAGCTATGACTTGGTACTTTTTAATATATTGTCTATAGTATCCACACATTCCCAAAAAACTCTGGAGCTCTATAACCGTGGTAGGAGCCTTCACCTGCTGTATGGCTGCCACTTTATTTTGGTCAACACATATCTGTAACCCTGAAACAACATGACCCAGCACTTTTAATGAATTAAAACCAAATTTACATTTCTTCAACGCAAGTGTAATATTTATTTCATCCATTTTGTGGAAAACTTTACACAGTTGGGTGAAATGGTCTTCAAATGTTTTTGAGAATATAATGATATCATAAATATAAACCATCAGCCATCCTTCAATTATTTCTTGGTGGATTGTTTATCCATAACTGTTTGAAAAACTGAAGGGGCATTTTTAGGGCCAAATGGCATCCTAATATACTTATAAATACCCTTATGAGTAGCAATCATCAGAAATTTCTGGAAATACTTCTCAACAGATACCTGGCGATATCCCTTGCTATCATCCAGCAGCTTATATATTTAGCACCTTGTAAGGTAGCATGTATAGAGCTAATACTAGGTAAAGGGTAGATATCATCAACAGTATTAGTATTCAATGCTCTATAATCACCACATAACCTGGCTTTGTCTTTCTCATAAGAAAATAGGACAGGTGAGATAACACAATATTTAGGTGTTTCAACTAACTTTTCAATAATATTTATTTTCAAAAGTGGAAAGATATTATCCATAATATCTTTTCTCTTTGTGGGAGAAGCATGGTGAGGCTTCTTCTTCAAACTAGGTGGTATTTCAGTTAATGGAAAAGATAATGAAAGTTTCATTTCTTCGTTAACTAATCCTAGCTTGTGTGACCCATGAGCAAAGGCCAAAGGAAAATATTTTATCAATTTAATGATGGAATCTTTATCCCCACCAGAAAGTTGTTCTCCAAAAGAAGTGTTGTCAATTTAAGACATATGAGCATGCATTTCCTTTGTAGACCTTCCTTTATATTGAATCACAGAATTACATGTGTTCAATTCTGGTTTTAACAATTTTTTGGGGGAGGAAATCTTAAATTTTCTCTTCCCATTCAGCCCCACTGTGAAGCATTGGCTTGAAGGATCTAATTTTATGCCATATTTGGTTAAAATGTCATTTCCTATGATAAACTAAATGCTTAAATTATTATTTTTCATGACAACAAAATCACAAATAGCTCTTACAAAACCATGTTTATATTTAAAAAACACTGTGGCTTTATATTTAACAATGGGGGACAAAAAAGAGCCATAACCTCTCCAATTTTCAGAAATGATAGGAATCAGTTTTGATTTATAGTCTTGATCCACTGAAGAAAGTGCTGTTTCAGATACTACACTTCCTCAAGGTCCAGAATCCTGAACATCTTCAATGCTGCTTCCATTGATCAAGACTGGTGCTTTGAGAGTGCCAATAACAATTGAGCTATCCTCAATGTTCCTTATGATCTCAGCATCCTCAACTGTAGATAAATCATTATTATCAATATCAATAGTATTTAAATAATGAATATCTTCTTCCAGCATCAAGATTTCTTGTTGAGATTCATATGAAATATTGCTGGAACAATCACTTGAAGTATCATCCAGTGCTATTGTGTCATCAGCCTTCTCCTCAGTTTGTTCAACAAAATTTATCCTCTTGTCACAAAAATGGCCTTTCTGCCAAGTCTTGTTGCACTTGAAGCAAGTTTTTGTTGCATACTTTTTAGGTGCAACAGGGGCAGAAGGTTTACCAACCTTTTCCAGAGGTTTCTTTTGGTAAGTGGAGGATTTCTTCAAAGGGATCCTAGGAATGAATCTTCTGGAATCAGACATGTTGTTTAGAAGGATCTCATTACAAGTATTAATGAAGGAAGAAGGTTCTCTGGAGAGCTCAGTCCTGGCCACTATCAAGTCTCTCAAAAACATTGGTAATTTATAAAGGATCCTGTCCTTCCATAACTCAAACTCCATATTTGGGTCCATTTCCCTCAATATTTTTACAAGTTTCATTAAGAACTCAATAGGCTTATCAGCAGAAGAGCTATATCTAGTTTCCTCATACTGCCTTTGTTGAGCCATCCTAAGCTTGGAGCCACCAAATTGTGCTTTAATCTATTTTTTTCAATCTTCCCATGAGTAGTCATTCCTATCCAGGAGAAAAGATTCATACCACATTATTGCTACATTGGTAAACAAAGAAATTAACTTAGACACAATTTCCTCATCTGGGAGTTTGTAAGAATTTTTCAAGTTATCAATTCTGAAAATGAATTGCTGCCAATCAGGACAAGAATCACCATCAAATGTTGGATACAAGTCACGTTTTGGCCAATTATTTTGATTTGAAGGAGCCTCTTTAGTATTAGCTTGTTTCTGAGTAAGAAGCAGCTGTAAATTCTCCAATTGTGCAGTCATCTCATTGTTTAATACTTCCATAGGAGATCCTGGTGCATCATCAATTTTTGATGGAAACTCAGTGGTATTAACAGGCATTTCTGAATCTAATTTTACTTTAGATGAACTAGCAACAGGTAAACTTGGAGCATCCTGTACCATATGCTCCTTCAAAGAAGTTTCAGAATTTTTTTGATCATTAAACAATGAATTCAATTTTTCTTCAATGGTTGTTAGTTTGGTTTTCACTCTTGGAAGACTAGATAAACTCTCATTGACTGTTGCAAAAGATAACTGGGTTTTATTTTGAAAAGATGAATAATGATCACTCAATCTTTTCAGGTTCATCTTATCTACTGTTTGCTCCAGGCAACAGGTAGATACAGTATCTTGCAGTTTAGACAAATCATATTTAATATTTTGCCATAAAGCAACTTTCTTTTCATGGGTTGCTTTGTAATGAAACAAATCATCAGAAACTCTCTGTAACTCACTCCTCAATGCTTGATAACCCTGTTCGGTTAACAAACTATTATATTTCTGATTTAATTTCTTTTTTTTCATTATATGATTTTGTTTAGCAATAATATCCCTCAAATATTCATCATTAATGTTAGCTACATCTGGAGTGTTTCTCAATAAGGAAACAGAGTAACTTTCCAGATTCTCATAAAACTCAGGCTCAAGTGTTTCATCAATAGTAGCCATATCAGGATTTAACATTGAAGTAGCAATTAGAACTAAAGGATTAGATACATTTGAAATTTGAGCAATTTGTCTACTGTTCTCAGCCTCTACAGGTCTCACAGTCTCATCTCCTCCTCCATAATTACCTGAAGGAACTGAATCAGCTACAAGAAATGGTACTTGAGATTCAATAGAGGGGCTTACCATGGCTTGGGAAAGACTTGGATGTGGTTTTTCTTTCTCCTTCTTCCTCCTTTATAGGGATGAGGAGGTATTGTATTGGACTTATTTGTTCTTGAAGGACCTGCCTGAGGTACTTGGTGCTGTTGCTGTTGGGACAGATAATCCCACTGGGTGTTCAGCCAATCCCACTTCCACTTTGAGACTTTTAACTTTTCTTGTTGCTGGGGGGCCAGTTGTGGAAGGGCTTTTGGAGGAGGATGTTTCTTCTTCTCTTGAAGAAAAGACTCTATGTTTCTTACCTTGTCTTCTAGACAGTCTATCCTTGACCTCAGCTTGAGGTTTTCTGTCCTCAACTCCTTTATGTGAGTAGAGAGATTTTTTAGCTGCTGGTTTAAGGGCATCTTTTTTATCTTGAAGCCTTTGGGAAGCTCTTCTGGGGGGTTTATTGAAGTTTTTTTGTTCCTGGGCATTTGTCTCTACCAGTATCTCCACTTCCTCCATTTCCACATCCTGATTGGTTCAATGATTTATCAATTTGAGCTAATTGTGTAGTTAAAGGAGTACTCACAGAAGTAGCCTCATCATAATCAATCAAATCCAGTTCATCTTCACGTGCAGCAGAAAAACCTTGGTCAGTCATTGTTTTAAATCTAACCTGAGGTGAGGGAAAGAAATAATAAGATGAATCAGTTTTATTTTTGCTGTATAAAAGAAAAATAAATAAATAAAAAAGAATATAAAACTCTTCAGGATAAAAATTAACTGAAAATAATAATCAATTATTTATTACTTCAAACTAATCTTATAACCAGGATTTACAAGAAATCAACTGATGAAATAAAAATAATTTTTAATTTAACAAATAAATTTATGATGATTATCAGGATTTAAATCAACTGAAGGATATTTAATTACCCGGACTCAATGTAAACTGAAATAATTTAGTATAGTTTTATTTTTCATTAATTAAAATTTTCATTGTCAGGACAATTTGTCAACTGGAACAAAAAAAATATTTTAATTTATCAGGACAAAGTCAACTAAAAACTACAATTAATTTTAAAAAAATAAAAATCCATTACTTCTAGGACTAAGAACACAACTGCTCTATCTTTGTCAACTAGGAAAATGAATATAAAAAAATAATTTCAATTTACCAGACACCTCCCCCTGTAAAATGAGCAAATTAATTCCACTTACAGAGTGCTGAGTAAAAGGATATACGTTGTAGACAATCCTATAGTACTAGCTATAGGCCTTGACCAAGGGAGTTGGAGAAAAACCAGAGAGAAAATCCCCTGTCCCTTTAGAAAAATAGAGTGAGATTTACTTGCTAAAGTAAGTTGGTTCCTGTTTTGCTAAAGCCCCTTTTTAACACACTTGACTGCTTGATGAGCCAAGAAATTAGTCCCCAGATAGACTACCAGACCAAAGAACTGAAATGTAGAACAAAGTCCACACCAGAGACAGCAAAGATACTTGATGTAGGCTGCAAATCCACACGAGAGACAGCAATAATACTTGCTATAGCTTGCAAGACTATAACAGAGAAAACAGTTGCTAAAGTTAAGTTAAATGAAGAACTTACTTGCAACAAACACAGCCAATTGTGGCCAGAAAACAGTGAAAACTGAGTGAGGAACAATGAGATCACCTCCGGATGGTTGTATGATGATTAAGGTTGCCCCAAACTGTCTTATTCACTATGTACACACAGACCACTAACTAAGAGCCCATGCGCACCCACCAATCTGGCGCCTGTACCTGCCAAATTGCATAAAAAACCCTCCTGGAGCACTCCCCAACCTCCTAAAACAGAGGCGGGCGGGCCGCCCGAAGTCGGAGATGCCGCCTGAAGCGGCCCGGCCTCCCTGAAGCCAGAAAACCAATAAAAACCACTAATCTACTTGAAAAATTAGCTACAACTACTAAAACCTTTAAAACACGGAATTTCACTATAACAACATTGAGACATGAAATATAGAGAAAAATTAGCTCTATCCAATGGTACTAAGCACTTAACCCTAAGACTTAAGGTTAGCCCGTAAAACACAAAAAACAAAATTAAACAGCAATCTTTTATAAATGAAAAATGAGGAAATGACCCCTTAAAACTCAGAATATGAAAAATGTCTTCAAGACATAAAATATAGAGAAAAACCAGGGATATCCAATGATAGTACCCACATACCCGCAGACCCAATATCCACAGAATAAAACCAGAAAAATACTAAATTCCTTAACAGATGTCAATTAAGACATGCACAAACAGCGCCAAATCACACAACAAAAGCCCCTGCCAATGTTGGAAGACCACATCCTCCCTCCAATTGAGAATGTCCGCATTCTTTCTTCATCCAACCACCATGTTTAACCTCCTTCCCAAATCTGCCTCTGAAATGGGCCCCTGCCAATACTGCATCAACAATAATTTAATCTGCGCCATGACACCACCTGTCCATCCATACAGAATGTCCTGCAATGTCTGCCACTCCAGAAAGAAGACCTGCCACAGACCTGGTCCACTTTCTTCCCTCCACCTCAACCTGGTCCTTCTTCTGCCAGCACCAAAAGATCTAGGCCATCCATCCTGATACCCAGATTAATCAAAAAGCTCCACCCTTCCCAGAAGAGTGCCACAACCCATACAACAACTAGTTCCCCCATCCCTGGTCCATCTGATGGTAAAGAACATTCATTCCTTCCTTCAACTTTAAAACTGATAACTTCTCAGTTCCTTCCTCTTCTGATAGTGATGATAACAATGTAGGATCCATTGCACCACCAACACCAACGCACTTGCCCACTATCAAGGCCAAGTTCAAACAACACACATCACAACAGAAACAACTTCTGCTTCACTACTTCCAATCCACTCCTGCTAGAGATCCACAAGACATTGAGAACCGAAGACACCTCATTCACCAGTTCAAGGCTAATTCTGAACACTTCATTTCATCTCTTGACTCCCTCTGTAATTCCACTAGTACTTGAGTTTGATTCAGAAAAGAAAAATTGACCACACCCTCTATAGGTTGTAACCACAAACAACCCTCAGTTTTAAGTCTTGGGGGACCATCCTCATTTTATAGTCTTGGGGGACTCAAAAACCCTCAGTTTAAAGTCTTGGGGGACTCAAAAAACCTAAATCATAAACCCAGAACCAGAGATCAACCACATTAAGACACAGAGAAAAAACTAACATTCTGGGGTAATTGTGAATAGAGCTGCCAGCCCATCAATTACCCCCAAACTTGCCTTTTCTAAATTCGGAGGCTCCCCCTGTGGATACCCTCCACCAATCTTTCAAAACCAACTCCAACAACAAAAACTTTTCCCTCAGTTTATAGTCTTGGGGGACTTACAACCCTCAGTTTAAAGTCTTGGGGGACTAACGCAGTGTTCAGTTTAAAGTCTTGACAGACTACTTCTTGATAAAATCTTGAAACCAGCCAGTTTAAAGTCTTGGAGGACTAACAGAAACCAGATTTCAGTTTAAAGTCTTGATAGACTGACTTGATACCATAGCTTTTTCAGTTTAGAGTCTTGATGGACTTACGGAATTTTGCATAAAATGGACGCAGCCAATTTCATGCAGCACACCTCTACAGCCAACCTGCTGAACTTCCACCTTCACTTCATCATCTACCCATCACTGACAAAAATCTCCTCCTATCCCTTTTCATCATCTTTTCTCACCACAGATCATGGCTGGATCTCCTGATGTTAACCCTTCTACTCTCCCTTGCTTCACTGCTCCCAAGGACTATGCCTGCAAACAGTGCATCCACATGTGCAGACCTTGCACATTCACTCTTCCAAATCCTGAATCCAAATTCTACAACAGGGCTTGTGACTCTTGTTATTCCAAAAAGAAAAGATGTGACAGAGACGCCAACTACCCTATTCCTCCGCCTTCTTCTTCTCACAAATACATCTCCAGATCCCCTACCAGATCCCCAGATCTTGGTCCTTCCTCTTCCTCTCTATCTTCTGCTCCTTCCAGAAGATCCAGAAGCTCAGCTTCCCGCATTCTTCTCAAAAGACCAGCCTTAGCCTCACAAGAAACTGCTTTTATCTCCGCCAAATTGGCTCCAAAAGCTTCAAAATCAACTCCCAGGCTTCTAGACCATGTCCAGGCGGCCCGCCCACCTCACCAAACAGTGAAAATCAGGGCCAAAACCTCCAAAAACGGCCAGAAAATAGCCAAATTCATCCAGAAAACAACAACAACTCAACCCAAATACCTCCTACTGCTCCCAGAGCAATGCAATCCACCCTTCCAAAATCCAAAAGCACCAAAATTTCCCAGATTTCTAAGAGAACTGCCAGGGAACCCCAAGAAGAAACCAGAACACCACACACTGCATTACAAAAACAACTTTGTCCCCAACTAAGACAAAGAAACTACACCTCTCCTCTGTCAGCCAACTACTCTTCTGACAGTTCCATCTCTTCAAATTCTCCATCCAGAAGAGAGCAGTCTGCTTCCAAATCCCCCTCTCCTGCTCCATCCTTTAACAACCCTGGTACTCCATCACCAACACCTCCTCCAGCTGAATCCAACAGAAATAACAACCACAACAACAACCACAATCTCACTGCTCCAACTAGGCCCCAGGAACCTCAGCATCCCAGTTTACCTTCTCAGGATCCTTCAGAGGAAGACCATGAGAATCCATATCTTTCCCTAGTTGATCCACCCACTATGTCCATTACAAAATTGTCAGAGACCCAAATCCCAGCTGCTTACAGATTTGATGAGCTTCCAATCTGTAAGTACCAAATTAATTATTCCATTCCTTCAACAAAAATAATTACTGATCCAATTCTTCTTGTCTAGTTGGCACCCCTCCTCCTGAATCTATTATTGGAGTTGGCCAAACTCTTGAAACTTCTTTGACCCTGGATTATGGAGACATGAAGAAACACCTAAGCACCATGTGTTCCAATATTCTAAAAGCCTTTGCCCTCCATGGACCCTTGAATGACTTTGAAAAGTCCTTGAGAAAGCGCCTACTGGACGACCACTGGAAAATGTATAGGATCATTAAACACACCCTCCAGCACTCCATTCCTGCCTCTTTTTCTTCCTCCTCTGAACTTCCCTCTAATCCAATCCCTGATCATTACAATCCCTATAATCTCTCCAGCAGGATGCACTTCAAAGAACACAGTTCTTCCCACAATCCCAACAAAAAACAAAAACGTCATCACAATCCAGACCAGCCTCCAGAAGCTTCATCATCCAGACGATGAGCTCCTGCAAAAAGATTAGAAACATAATAATAATATAAAACAATTAATAAAAATAATTTCAGAAATTTTTTTTTTTTTTTTTTTTATACTGTCTACTAATATACTAAAAATAAAAAAATTAATAAATAAAATGAAATGAAATAACATAAATGAAATAAAATAAAATATAAAAAATAATACAAATGGTATCCCCCAGCCAATTGATGAGCTGATCCCCTGATACCTTACCCACATCCAAGTGCACCTTGATGTGGATACACAATTAAATCTTTTAAATTATTAACAGAAAACAAAATTCAAAAAAATTTAGAAAAACAGAAGATAATAAAAATAATGAAACACAGAAACACATGAAATAAATAATAAATAAAAATAAAATAGCATTGCCCGGCCAATTGATGAGCCTTTCCCCACCAATTCTTGCCCAAATCCAGGTGACCCTGATGTTGTAACACCCTATATTTTTGATTTTATAATTTTAAACAACCCCCATAAAAAATTAAAGAAAAAAAGAGAAAAAAGAAAATAATCTAAAACTGCTATCTAGAAAAAAAATAATTGCCAAATCAAAGACAGTCCAGCTCCATAGATGGTCCAATAAGGGAAAGTCCGATCCATAGAAATGATCACTGGGTGGGCTCCCTCAAATAAGTAAAAATGATGGGAGACCACCAGTGATCCACCACCAATCTGAAAGAACCAAAGATAAAGAAGCCAGTCCCAAACCAGTTTAAAGTCATAGCGGACTTGAAACCTGAATAATAAACAACAGAACTAGAATTCAACTAGGAAAAACAAAAGACTTGAGACAGACATTCTGGGGTAACTGTTCTACAGAGCAGCCAGCTCATCATTTACCCCCACACTTTCCAAAATAAAATCTAGAAGCCCCCCCTGGGTGCCTTCTAACAAAAACACAACATTCGTCACAAAAAACCAAAACCAATAAGAGCGAAGAGACCGGCACTTGAAAATTAGAGGAAATTCCAGTTTAAAGTCATAGAGGACTAAAACCTGTGAAAAGAAACCAATACTAGGGTTCAACCAAATTATGAGAAAGGGTTGTAAACAGACAATCTGGTGTAACTGTTGATAGAGCAGCCAGCCCATCAGTCACCCCCACACTTGCCAAGATCAAATCTAGAAGCCCCATCCCTGGGTACCTTCTAACAAAAAAATTCCAACAAACAGATGCATAGCATCACCACAAAAAAAACCAAAATTAAATAATGGTCCGTAGTTTATCCTCATTGCGGAGTCAATCTTCTTCATGCCTAGTGCCTCTGAGATAAAACCTCTTCACTTGGTCTGTAGCCACCCTCTTTTTCAAGACTGCACCATCCAACTCTTCCAAAACATAAGAACCTCCAGACGCCTGAGACCTGACTCTGTAAAGTCCATTCCATCTGTCAGCAAACATTTTGCCCCACTGACTCTCCAAACTTCTATTATACACCAAAACCAAACAACCAGGTTTCAAGGGATTCCTGAGTCTATGAGCTAACTTCTTTTCCCAGTATCTGACTGATTGATTCCTAATCTTCATCATTCTAGAGTATGCCTTCTCTTGACATTCCTCTCTACATTCCAACTGTTGCATCCTGGCACAGAGCAAATCTTCTGTTGAGTGCACGTCATCCCAATCAATTCCAAGATAAGAGACAGCTTCCAAGTCCACTGGTAGAACGGCTTTTTGACCAAACATTAGCTCATAAGGAGAATAGCCAGTTGTCCTCTTCACAGTGACCCTATCAGCAAATAAAACCAAGGGTAAATAATGCCTCCACTTTTTGGCACTATCTCCACACATCTTCACCAAAGAATTCTTGATAACTTGATGGCCTCTTTCAACCATGCCTTAAGCTTCAGGATAATACGGTTTAGCCACTCTAACCCTAGAACCAACACTAGCCACAGCTTCTTTAAATTCGGCACCAAACTCTGGCCCACCATCAACAGTCACCAACTTTATCAACCCATACCTATAAATCCACTCCTTCTTCAAAAACTCTGCCACATTCTTGGCAGTCAAATTAACCAGAGGCACTGCCTCAACCCAACCAGACAAATCATCCCTAGCAACAATCAATATTTATACCTGCCCTCTTTAATATGGACAGCATCTAGACTGACCCTTCCAAAAACAGTTGATTCACCAGTAGCACATCCCACCTCTTTAGGTTTCAAGTGACTTCTTCTTTGACATTCTTCACAAGATTGAACCCAACCCTGCACAGCCAACTTCATACCCGACCACCAAAATCTGTCTGCTACTCTTCTATAAGTCTCCCCAAAGCCTCTATGACCAAGGTCTTCATGCAAAGACTTCAAAACCAATTCTTGACCCTTCTTCTGAGTCACCACCACTTGAGGATTAGGATGTCTCCTTCTCATCAACCGCCTTCCTGACACATAAAATCCAGGACTCTTCTTCTTGATTGCCAGCCAAGTATCATCATCACAACTATCTGGCCTCTCCAAGGTCAACAGATATTCCACCAAAATAAAATAAAACCCAGATTGACCCCAGGTCTCATCTTCAAAATCCAACAAAACAACATCCAAGGGTACAACTCTGTCATCAAAATCACCATCGTGAACATGAGCCAATTGAGCAGCCCAACCAGGACACCAATCCTTAAATTTTGGCACATCCTTCTCTTTCCACTGAACCTTGTGAGAATCCAGTTCACTAACAAAAACACCCTTTTCCAATTTTGAGCTGTCCCAAACAACAACTCCATCTTCATCAACAAAAACATCCTGATCACCAGAATCAAGATCAGATCCAGCCAGTATAGCCTCTTGGGGGAGGTCAGAACAATCATCCAGTTTAGCCTCATGGGGGAGGAGAAAAAAATCCTCAGCACCCTTTGTGCTGGCCCTAACCACTGGAACATCTTCCTCAAACTCTTCAGAATCAGAATCCTCATCTTCATCCTCACTTCCAACTTCCAACTCTTCAAATCTTGATTCATCTTCTGAATCACATCTTCTAAAATTTTGCAGTTTATCCAATTTTCTGCAGTTTAACCTCATGCTGGAGGCCCAAAAATAGATCTTGATGATCTTCACATAAATATTTTGCATCTTCTTTCTTCATTATCTTCAGATTTTTTTCTTGATTTTCGTGAATTATCTTAAAATATTTATCTTCTTTTCTTGAGATTCTTCTGTCCTACAAAAATAAACAGGGGTTTCCCCAATGCTCACAGGTGTGCCCAGGTAATGTTTTTGAAAGGTGTAGAAGAAAACCTAGCGGTGCACAATTGGGAGGACTTACTTTTAGACCCCAATCTCACTGCCCCAAAACTTTTCCGCATATCTTTCAATAAAGATATATAACCAATCTTCTTCTTTGAACTTGAATTAAAAATAATTAAGAATCTTGAGAGAGAACAGAGACTTGATAAAAAACTTGATGAATACTTGCAGAGAAGAGAAACATTAAAAAGAGAAAGTTGAAAATCCACTTGGTATATCTCCAAGGGAGCTGACCTACTACAACCTGGGATTTCCTCATCTTGGGGAGAGGTTGTAGCACTAGGGTGATCAGCCCTCATTACTCTAAAAAAGACAGACTCTCAATAGAGCCTGAGCCACACTCCAAAAAACCAGAGGCAGCACCCACTTCCTTCCTTCTCCTGCAGCAGTCAATGCACTGGCACATTGAAGATAAAACAGGCCTAGTCTCCCAACCATCCTCTCCAGGGGATGACAACCTCATGTGAAGCCTCCTTTTGTCTTCACCATTCAACTCCAAACTGATTCCCAATTCAAATTGATAACCAATTCTTGTCTTAAAATCCATCAAGAATGGCCCACCCAAAACTGCTTTTACATTACCTTTAGCAATGTAAAAATGAACCTTCCCTGAGGCTCCTCCAACATCTAACTTCACAAACTCTGAAGTTCCAACCAATTCAGTGACATGGCCACCAATCCCTCTCAAATTCCCACCAATACCAGTTTTGATGGGGAGGCCCATATGAGTTTCCTCAAACAAAGAAATCAGGTTTATCTGAGAACCTGAATCCACCAATTCCCTTGCCTCCCTGTCATTCAGAGTGACATTGACATATCCCAGAGGAGCAGAAAAATGAGTTTCCAACCCCTCACCAAACTTTTCAGCAGAATCACAAATGTATTCTACCTCACCAGAAGAAACCCTTCTCCTGGTCAACAACTTCTTCTGCCTATCAGCCAACCCTGGACTGATAGCATACAATTCCCCATAATATAGGGAAACCTGACCCTGGTTCATCCTTTCCAGGACAGAGTCCATAACATTAACTTGACCAGACACTACTGGCCTCTCAAAGTGAGCTCTTTGCTTCACCACCTTGGTCCTAGAAGATTCTTGAGGACCAGCACCACCAACAGATTTACCATTAACAGGAACCAAACCAGATCCCTCACCAGAACCTCTGACTCCAACAGACTTTGGAAATGAAGCCAAAGGGACATCCTCCTCAGAGTCATAATCCACCTCCATTGGCATTGGCTCACCATTCAGGTCCAATGCACCAAAACTAGGGGGGCCCATGTCAGCCATACCCTTCTGCATCTTATACAGCTCCTCTTTGCTGTACCTTTTCCTATCTGCACTCAGCTTAGGATCACCCTTTGAAGCATTTGGCTTTGGTTGGGCCTGAGAACTGCTCTTAGGCCTACCCACCTTCCCTGCTTCTACATCATAAACACCAGCCAAGAATTCACCACTTGAATGTCCACCACAAGAATACAACTCCGAACCACCAAAGGAAGTAGAAAAAGAGACCTTATTGACCTCCTTCCCCTTTCCCTTGACGTCCTCATCTACCTTAACAGAAGACTTCCCCTGATCAGGAATCTCCTCAAACCTTGGCCTCCTTTGATTGAGACCACCTCTTCTCCTGACCAAATCAACAGGAGCCTGCCCCTCACTGGGCTTCACAAAAGAACCGTCAGGGAACTTAAAAACTCTGCCATCAAACTCCACTTTTCCTTCGGACACATCTCTGTTCAGTGCCCAACAATCATTGGACCTGTGCCCTTTCCTACAGAAATAAGAGCAAACCCAAGGATCACTCCTACCAGCCCTCCTTTCAAAATCTCTTGGCTGAGAAGGTGCCTTATTAACCTTCTTGGCCTCCTGGACAAAAATGTGCAGCTGTTTTGTCAGATCAGCCAACAGCTCCACCATTGGGTCCCTCTCCTGTTTGGGAACCTGCACCAAATTCTTCTCCTCCTTCTTCTCCCTAACTTCCTCTTCAGCCAAAGCCTCACTTACTTTGCTGACATACTTGGCACACCCCTCCTGATAGGTGTCCACAGCCAATAACTTCAAATGGGCCTCAACAGCCTCCTTCACCTTATCCAAGGCAGGCAAATTCTGATCCCCATTAGAAAGAGTTTTCATCAATTCCTTTCTTGACAACTCCTATAACACATCCATCCTGACATCTCTAGCCAGGGCAGACCAAAAAACATCCTTGGCAGAATTTTCATGTGCCAGCTCCTCCACTTCCACCAAATATTCCACCACAGGATCAAACTGTAGCAGAAACTTCCTGTAACTATGTAAGTTACCAACACCAACATAAGATTTCCATTCACTGACAACCTTGTTTAGATCCACCATAGTGAACCTGACACCCCATCTATCCACCATCTCCCTACACAGCAATTTCCAATCCCTCTTCTTGTAGCCAGACATGGCCACAATCTCCTTCTCCACTGACCTATCACCAATGAAGAAGATAATCTGCTTCACCATGTCCAGGTAGGAAGCACCATCCACTCCAGCAGCAGTTTCATACTTCTCTAGAAACCACTTGACATCCTCCCCATTAAACTTGGTACCATCCCAAGTTTTAATTCTCACACACTCCCTACCCATCACAGAAGGAGGACCATCCCCCCCACTGAAAGTCACCACAGGAATAGCAGAACCAGAAGCCATTCCTCCAGTCCAAAACACCAAAAAGTGCCAACCAAAGAAAACAGAGATTCCAAAGAACTAGCAAGTTCTACCCCACGTTGGGCGCCAGAAATGTAGACAATCCTATAGTACTAGCTATAGGCCTTGACCAAGGGAGTTGGAGAAAAACCAGAAAGATAATCACCTGTCCCTTTAGAAAAATAGAGTGAGATTTACTTGCTAAAGTAAGTTGGTTCCTGTTTTGCTAAAGCCCCTTTTTAACACACTTGACTGCTTGATGAGCCAAGAAATTAGTCCCCAGATAGACTACCAGACCAAAGAACTGAAATGTAGAACAAAGTCCACACCAGAGACAGCAAAGATACTTGATGTAGGCTGCAAATCCACACCAGAGACAGCAATAATACTTTCTATAGCTTTCAAGACTATAACAGAGAAAACAGTTGCTAAAGTTAAGTTAAATGAAGAACTTACTTGCAACAAACACAGCCAATTGTGGCGAGAAAACAGTGAAAACTGAGTGAGGAACAATGAGATCACCTCCGGTATGGTAAAGTAAACTCTTACAGTCGCCTTGCTGTAAGCAGAATCCAGAGGAGATATGTGGATTTAGCTGAAAACCCCGTCCTTCCAATAAAAATAACAAAATGGGAATTCTAAATCACTAAGCTAACCAGTCTACTTAGATCTGATTGATAAAAATAATGAAACTCTAAAATATTTAACGCTTATTGAGATTTAAAGAAAGTGGTTGTTGATAAAAGAAATACTGATAACAACAATTAAGGTGTACCAGTGAAAGATCTGAAAAGATGACTTTTATGTTTTTATAATAATTTGAATTTTTATGAGACAGCAATAATCAAGTCCCAGCAATGAAGACCTTTCTAAAGATACCCTGTATGAAGTGTGATTTAAATTGTTGAGTAGTATTTCTAAAATGTTATATATATAATATAAAGTTATAAGGGTATTACAAATTTATTTAATTTGTTGAGTAATAAAAAAATGAGACCGTGGTGGTTAATGATTAAGCTGTATGATCTGTCCCCCCTTTTCAATTTCGAGTTTGAGAAGCGCTTAAGTATTCCTAGTCACATGCCTAAGTTTTCCCCTCCAGAGCTCTCCCAGAGTCAATCCGGAGCCCGTACGGAGTCTGTACGGAGCCGAAGTGGAGTCCGAACGGAGTCGGAACGGAGTCTGTACGGAGTCGAAACGGAGTCCGTCCGGACTTCCGGACTCAATTAGAACCTTAAAACTATAATAAAAAATCTAGAAAAATTACACATAATAGAGCTACGTCCCCTTTACATACCAAACCAATTTTCGTAGTTTGCGCAGCTCTAATTACCCCGTGAAAATTCATTGAAGTTAAGTAATTTCTGAAAACGTAAATATTTCTATAAAACTTTAAAATTCATTTAAAAATATAAGAAAAATAGTAAAAATTCTGGGAAAATTTCCCAAGGTTCTTGAGTGACTCGACTTGATACTTATAAATTTTTCAGACTGTAAAAATAAGTTTTCTCCGTAAAATAAATTGTTTTTGTGTAGGCATTTGCTCGTGACCAATTTCTTCATATTTAAAACTCAAATAAATTAAATAAAACCCTTTTATATATAAAAAAATAATAACGCCAGTCTTGCACGCCGTAATAACTCCATTTACGTACTTAGGTGCCATACTAAACTTTAGGCTACCACATCCTCCCTCCAATTGAGAATGTCCCCATTCGTAAAACTTTGCATAAGTGGTTGTGCAATTCCAAAAGAATTAACTTTTCCAATAAAGTAATTTGATAAATTTGTTTTAGCTGGTCTTCTTTTAATTCTTTATAATAAAAACGTTGTTTCTTCTTCTCTGGCTTGATATAACATAAAATAAAATAATATAAATCTTGTGATGATTCCACTACGAGAGCAAGGTTTGAATCCCTTCAGACTCCCATTAACCAGTCTTCCTTCTTGTCACAGCATTGAGAGAGTGGATCTTCCTATGAGCCGAATACTCCTGATTCCAACCTCATAGGGCCCCCCACTGAGCGGAATTCTATGATTCCAATCTCGCCATAAGGTCCTCCAAGCTTCACACCAAAAATGGCCTAACACTGAGGCACTAAAAAAAATCATTCCCTAAAATCCAACTACCATCCTAACTTCTGATTCCTTCATCACAATTTTCAAACTTTGCTATACAGCAAACCCATAAAATACTTTTGCCTGGCTTCCAATAATAATATTAACTTTAGAACATGTTAAAGCGCCACAAATTTCACCTAATTAACCATTATGCTTTCCTTAGCATCATCACCACCTAAAATTTAAACCTCCTAAAGCTTATCAGCACCCAATTCCAGAAATAATTGAATAACCAGTTTAGAGTCTTAGTGGACAGTGATAAATTAAAAGATTGAATTGAGTTATCCAAACAAGATTGACATTCCAATTTAAAGTCTTGGTAGACCAAACATATAATCAATTGCCAGTTTATGGTCATGGTGGACCAAAGATCGTTTAGGTGCATAAATAACTTGATAAATTCCTAAGTAAGGCCTAGGCTTGACCAAAGATTGAATAAATTTGATAATCCAGTTTAATGTCATAGTGGACCAATGAATGTTGAATTATCCTGCAGATATTAATTTTCCAGTTTAAAGTCATAGTGGACTAAACAATGAATGAACTACCAGTTTAAAGTCATGGTGGACCAAACATTTAATCGATAAGAAATCCAGTTTAAGGTCATGGTGGACCCAACAGCTTGATAACAGTCCAGTTTAAGGTCTTGGTGGACCTATCAACTTCTCTATCCTTGAACCCAGATTTGCCACCAGCTTTCTTCATCCTAGTTTCAAGTTTTCTTCTTCAAAAAATATCTCCTAACAAGATGAAACCTTCTGACTTCATTGCTTCAGCTGATCAATCTTGCAAATACTGTGCCTTCACCCATAGGGAATGTATTTTCTCTTTTAACTGGCAAAAGCACACTTATAACAGGGCCTGTTTATCCTGTTATGAGAAGAAAAGAAAATGTTCTGGCTTGAACTGTGGTTCTTTCCCCATCACTGCTACTAGCTTTGCCACCTTCTGCAAACCTCTTCCTTCTTCTTCACCTTCTACTCCACCCCCTATTCCATCAACCTCTAAAGATCCCATACCTTTTTCTCCATCAGCCTATTTAAATCTTTCTCCATCACCTAATCCTCTGGGTCCTTCTCTCCAATCTAGACTTGCTGCTACTCCCCCAAGAACTCTTGCTGCTCCCAGGGCCATGCTTCAACCTTCTAACAATTCCTCTCCTTCTTCCAACATCTTGAAGCACAAAAGGTCCTATAATAGCCAGCAGTCTTCATCTTCTCTTTTATCATCCAAAAGGCCCAGAACATCTACTTCAAACACCAAATCCAACACCAGTCCTCCTCATCTATCAAAAATAAAAAATCCTTTTCTAAACATAAGAAATCCCACTCCATTACCAAGTAAGCCATTTATCTATGATCATGATAGTGTTGACACAGGTTAGTTGTCTCTTTTTATTTTCGTAATCTTCAGATTTTAATTTGCTGATATTTTAATTTGATAAGCGTCCACCGGTTCTCCAATTTCATATTCAGCTTATGAACTACCAGAACCTAATCCAAGCTTCCCTAGAGTTCCAATTCACCTAGTGTCTGAAAAGCTTTTTGCTAATTTTAATAACCTTCTCGCTTATTTCCAACGATACCCGCCCTCTGATAGATCAGAATCTTGGATGAGAGAGCAACTGTTAAGAGACCTTTTCAAAATAGCCAACTGGCTTCAACACTATCGTGACCGTGAAATAAGATTCGAATCCCAGGAAATCGATCAAGGTCCTTCTAAATTTTCTAATTTCGATTCTTCAAAAGATAACAATCCTTGATGGTGTTCTTCCTGGTATGTAGCTTTCTTGAATAATGTTTGAAAAATAAAATATAAACATCTAAACTACCTAAAACTAAAATACCTTTTATTTTTTTATTTATTTTTTTTTATTTTATTTTATTTTTTTTATTATATTTTTTTTTTTTTTTTTTTTTAGTTATTTTATTATTTATTTTATTTTTTTTTATTTTTTTTTATTTTTTTAACCATTTAAAATAAAAGATTTTTTTTTTTAAAAAAAAAGATAGTTTTGAAATAAAAGTTAAAATTTAATTTTAAAGAAAGATAAATGAACGTGAAAAGAAAGATAAAAAAGTAATAATAAAAAAATAATAATAATAAAAATTTCAAATTAAAGTTTTAAAAGATGCCCCCTGGCCATTTGATGAGCCGTACCCTCGACATCATACCCACATTCAAGTGCAACTTGATGTGGTTACACAATTTTGAGAAATTGAAAAGAAAAGAAAATAAATGAAAGTTTTTAGAAGATAATTTTTATAATGATGATCACTGGGTGGGCTCCCTCCAATTTATAAAAATGATTAGAGACCACCAGTGAGCATCACCTTTACAATAATTCATAATATATATTAAAGAAAAGAAATCACAATCTAACATAAAAAAATCAAAAACAAAATAAAATAAAATAAATCTTGAATCCGGCGTTGGGAGCGGTGTCTCTTGATTCGTTCCAGTTTACAGTCTTAGTGGACTTCCTATAATTAAAAGACAAAGCCAGGATTCAACTAGAAACAGGGAAAATTTTGGAAACAAACATTATGGGGTAATTGTGTATAGAGCAGCCAGCCCATCAATTACCCCCACACTTGCCAATATTAAATTAAGAAGGTTCCCCTGTGAACACTTCTTCCAATAAATTTTTAAAATTTTCCAACACTATCTTCACCCATATTTTAAGAATTTTAAATTTTGAAAATTTCAAAGAAGGTTTTCTTGAATTTCGTTAAGTTTCTTCATAGTTTCGTCGACCATATGCAGTGTAACGATAGTAAAGTATTTTTTTATAAAAAAAGAAGATAGTTTATCCTTTTTGCGGAGGTATCCATAAAATTTTGTAGATATCATAGTTTATCCTTGTTGCGGAGGTATAAATTTAATAAAAGTCATTAAAATTGTAGTTTATCCTCATTTCAGAGTTAGACTTTGGCACTCCTGGTGCCTCTAGGATAGAACGGTTTCACTTGATCGGCCGCTACCCTGTTCTTCAATACTACTCCATCCAACTCTTCTAGCACATATGAACCGCCGGAAACTTTCTCCTTGATTTTATACGGTCCATTCCACCTATCTGCAAACATCTTTCCCCACTGACTTTCCAAACTCCTATTATACACCAGGACCATATCACCTGGGTTCAAAGGTTTCCTTAATCGATGTGCCAACTGCTCATCCCAATATCTAACTGATTGATTTCGGATCTTCATCATCCGCGAATATGCCTTTTCTAAATATTCTTCTTTCTTTTCTAGCTGCATCATTCTTGCACACAATAATTCTTCAGTAGTTTTGACTGTGTCCCAGTCAACTCCAAGATATGATTCAGCTTCTAAATCAACCAGTAAAACTGCTTTCTGTCCAAAAACAAGTTCATAAGGTGAAAATCCGGTCGTCCTTTTGGCAGTGATTTGATCAGCAAATAAAACTAAAGGTAAATAGTGCCTCCACTTTTCGGCACTTGTCCCACACATTTTAACTAAAGCATCCTTAATAACTTGATGCCCTCTTTCAACCATGCCTTCAGCTTCAGGATAATATGGGGTTGCTACACTAACCTTTGATACAACTTTCAATACGGCCTCTTTAAACTCTGTCCCAAATTCAGGACCTCCATCTACCGTTACCAACTTCATCACCCCATACCTATATACCCAATTATTCAAAAAAAATTCTGCCACATTTTTGGCAGTTAAATTAATAAGAGGCGCTGCCTCTACCCAACCAGATAAATCATCTCTGGCCACAATTAAATATTTATACTGTCCCTCTTTTATATGAAAGGCATCTAAACTAACTCTTCCAAAGAGCGTATATTCACCGGTCGCGCGTCCAGGTTCTTTTGGCCTTAAATAACTTTGTCTTTGACATTCTTCGCATGACTGAACCCACTGTTTAACAGCCATCTTCATGCCAGGCCACCAAAATCAATCAGAAATTCTTCTAAATGTTTCTCCAACGCCTCTATGCCCGAGATCTTCATGCAGTGATTTCAAAACTAATTCTTGCCCCTTCTGTTGAGTTATAACTACTTGAGGATTTGGATACCTTCTCCTCATTAAACGTCGACCAGATAGGTAAAACGTAGATGACTTCCTCTTGATAGCCACCCATTCATCGTCTTCACAATCTTCTGGCCTCTTTAAAGTCAACAAATATTTGACTAACAAAAAATAAAAACCAGTCTGACCCCAGACTTCATCTTGAAAATCGATTAATATAACATCAATAGGGACTTCTCTATCACCAATATCACCTGCACATGAATGAGCCAATAATCGTTGACCCCTAAATAAATCTTTAATCGAGCTATGTCGACATTTTTCTTCTGAACCTTTGGATCCTTCGTAAACCGCATTCAAAAATACCTCTTTCTCTTTGTCCACCTTTTTATTTAAATTCTCTAATTCTCCAACATATACACCATTCCTTAACTTACTACTATCCCCCACTACCAATCCATCTTCCTCTACATACACCACATCTTCTTCTACCTCCTCTCTGCCGAATCTATCTACACCTTTTCCAACACCTTTATTAACATAAAAACTATTTTCCAGTTTATCCTCTTGGTGGAGGTCATCATCATAATCTAAACACAATAGTCCTGCCAGTTTAACCTCATGGGGGAGGTATGGAAAGTCTTCAGCTCCTTTAGTGCTGGCTTTGATAATAGGTATATCTTCATCGAACTCTTCTGAGTCTGAATCTTCTTCAGTGGGTGGTCTCCTTGATAAACCATCTGGCATAGTAAAAGTTTTGCCAGGCTTATGAACTAAATCGAACGAAAAATGTTGAATAAAAGCTACCCATCTAGTCATGGGTGCATTCGGTAAACTTGGGGAATTAATCATCTGGATTAACGATTTCGCATCCACTTGCAATTCAAAATGTTGCCCCCACAAAATATGCTGAAGTTTCTTCAGTATTTTCGCCACACCACATAATTCCAATTTTGGTTGAGAATATCTTGATTTGACCTCAGTAAATACTACAGATTCATACCTAACTGGCCTGATGTAACCAGCTTTATCCATCTGAGACAAAACCGCCCCAGCTGCAACCTGACTTGAATCAACTGCTAAATAAATTCTGCCAGCATCTTTTCCATAATCCAACTTGTGCAGGACTAAATCCTTCCCCACAACCTCCTTCAACTTCACAAACGCCTTCTCACACTCTTCATCCCACTCCCAGTCTGCATCCTTTCTCGTTAAACGTCTCAATGGAGCTGCCAATGAAGAAAAGTCCTTGATAAACATTCTAACATATACGCAAACGCCTAAAAACCCTCTAACTTCGGTCGTATTCTTGGGTCTTGGCCAGGACTGAATTTTGTTAACTTTCTTCTTGGACATAATCCTACCCTCTCTACATACCACATGGCCTAATATTTCTAAGGCTGGCACACAACATGAAAATTTTGAACCTGAAATAGTTAAACCAGCCTCTTCAATTCGAAACAAGATTCTTTCTAATGTAATTGCAAACTCCCAAATGAATTTGCGTATCCCGGGATTCTCTTCCAACACCTGGTTATCATAGTCGGTTGTTGGTCCCTTAATTCCTCAATCATCTATAAAGATTCCAGCATATTGTGGAATTTCGTCTTGAAGGGTCCAAGCCATCTGAGCTTGATAAACTGCAACCGAATTTGTTGCTCCTTGAGGTAATCTTGTTAACTGTAAACGTCCAAGTGGCGTATCAAATGTAGTGAGAGGCCTTGAGTCCGGATGTAACTCTCTCTCATCATATCCACCCATAATATCTCCCAAACCATAACACACTCTCCCTGCAAACGCTTCTACAAACTCCTCAGCACTAGGAGGTATCCCTGCATCCTTTATTGTAACCCTATTTAATTCCCTAAGATCATGAACAACTCTAAGCTTGCCATTCGGTTTCTTGATACAAAGTACCGGACTAGAATAACTTGACGTTGATTGCTCATACAATCCAGTGCGTATCCGTTCTCTGACAACTTCGATATAAGCTTCTTTCAATGCAGCCGGAATAGGAATTGGTTTCTGCTGCCACGGTTCATGACATACCACAGGAATCTTGTAAGGCTCCCCATAGGAATGCTTCAACACACCCCTCTCCTCTTCTACAAAAGCAATGGCCTTCTCTCTCTTGACCATCACATCCAACAACAACTTCTTCTCTTCTCCAGACAACCAACCATCAGGTCCAAAATTAACAACACCCAGTCTCTCAAAAGTGATTCTTGATGTCTCAGAAAATTCAGGCGGATTCTTTACCAAGGGACTTTCATAAGGATCTCTTGATAACCTTGGTCTTCTCAAAGGTGGATTTAATTCAGCAGGTAGAGGTTCATTAATAGGTCGAACTTTATTTGCTACTTTCTTATATTTGGCTGCGTCCACATCTAAATAAACTTGAGGTAAAACATTTTCTTTTGTATCGCCATTAAAACTTTCATCAAATGAATCTTCTTCATCGCCAGAATCGGAATAAGAAAAATTAGAAAAATATTTTATTTCATTTTTAAATTTTACCCTTTTTTCCTTTCCCTCGTCTAATTTATAAACAGATTTTCCAACACCTTTGCTTCCCTTATCCAACAGTAAATCACCTGTAAAGAAAGTTGGCAGTTTATCCTCTTGCTGGAGGACCGGAAATGAATTTTCACAAAAAATTTTTTTTTGTGTTTTAATTATACCGAGATTTTTTATTTGATTTTGATAAGATTTTCGCAGTTTACCCTCTTGCTGGAGGTCCATAATAGAATTTTCACAAAAATTATTTTTTTGAGTTTTACTTATACTGAGATTTTTAATCGAGTTTTGATGAGATTTTCGCAGTTTACCCTCTTGCTGGAGGTCCAAAAACATACCCTTCCAATTTTTATCCAACCTAATTTGGCCCATTTTGCCTTTTTCACCGTTTTTAAATTTAATAGAAAAACAGGGTAAATCCAATAAACATATAGAAAAGTCCATAACGTATTTGCACTCCAAAGTAATATTAACAGAAAATAATTGAGAATCCACTTGAATTATCTCCAAGTGAGCTGACCTATTGCAATCCGGGATCTCATCCTGAGGAGAGATTACAACATTAGAGTGATCAGCCCCTGCTACCCCAAAAAATGAGGGCATCCATGCCTTTCCAACAAACATAATTCACCAGAAGCCGTCCGTTTAATATGCCGCTTCTTGGTGCAAACACAACACTGGCACAGAGTAGTAATCCCTGGCCGTGTTTCCCAACCTTCATCTCCAGGAGGCACTAACCGCATATGTAACCTCCGCATATCTTCACCAGTGATCTCCAAACTAATCCCCATGCCAGCTTGATACCCTATCCTGGCCTCAAAATCCATCAAAAAAAGGACCACCAAGAACAGTTTTGACTGCTCCTCTGGCCACATAAAAGTGAACCTTACCAACAGATCCACCAATGCCTAACCTGACATGCTCAGCTGTACCCATCAGCTCTGTTGCATGCCCTCCAATACCTCTGAGGTTTCCCCCAGTCCCACTTTTAATTGGCAAGCCTATACTTGTTGCTTGCTCCAATGAAATCAAATTAATTTGAGACCCTGAATCGACCAAGGCCTTTACTTCTTTACCGTTAAGAGTTACCACCAGGTAACCCAGGGGAGCGGAAAAATGTGTATCTACATCTTCCCCAAACTTTTCAGCATTTTCACAAATATATTCCACCTCTCCAGTGGAAACCGGACGCCTCGTCAAATGCTTCTTTTGCTTTTCAGCAAGTGCCGGACTAATCGTAAATAACTCCCCTAAAGATAAGGGAATCTGCAGTTGATTCACCCTATTTAAAACTGCGTCCATCGCATTAGCTTGACCAGAAACTACTGGCCGCTCATACTGGACCTTTGATTTAACAACCTTGGCCCTGGGTACCTCTTGAGGTCCAACCGAGCCATCTTCACCCCCCATTATAACATCTTCACTTTCTATAAGCCTAACTCCGTCACCAGCTTCTTGCACTAATCCTGATCCATCGCTAGTCCTTCTTACTCCCTCCATTGGGATGGGACCGCTAAAACTTGGTCTGGGTAGAGACGCCAACGGTACGTCCTCCTCAGAATTCGAATCATCCTCTGGAATAGGCTCACCATTTAAATCAAACTTTCCATAACTAGGGGGCCCCATATCAGCAATCCCCTTCTGCATCTTATATAATTCGTCCTTAGAGTAAGGGTTCAATTTGTTGGCGGCAGTTTGAGCACTAGAATTCTTGTCCTTAGAGTAAGGGTTCACTTTGTTATTGGCCTTGCCAGGATTAGCCCTCAATTGGCTTTGAATGCTACTTTTCGCCTTAGTAGCAGCTGCTCTTCTAGCAGCATTAACATCATATTCGCCAGCCATACAGCTACCCTCCACCTGGGCAACAGTCGCCAGCTCTAAACCACCAAAAGAAGTAGAAAATGTGGCTTTACTGACCTCTTTCTCCTTGCCCTTGTCAGCTTTACCACCATTACCATTACCATTTTCGCCACTCTTGGCATTAACATCTTCATCCGTCACCTCTTCAAATCTGGCTCTCCTTTCAGCCGTTAAACTTCTTCTGACCAAATCAGAAGGAGACTGTCCATCACTGGGCTTGATGAAAGAACCATCAGGAAATTTATAAACTTTACCATCAAATAAAACTCGCCCAGCATCCATATCCTTATCTAGAGCAAAACAAACTGTTGCTCTGTGCCCCTTCCTATTACAATAGGAGCACACCTTTGGCTCATCATAGCCACCTCTATATCCATTACCACCATTCCCACCATTTCTCCCATTGCCTGGGAAGCGGTTACCATTGTTATTGCCATTATAATTTCGACGTTCATAACCTCTGGACTGATAAGAAGTTGACGTCAACGAAGAAGAGATTGGGGCCTTGTTGGCCTTCTGTGTCTCTTGAAAAAATATTTTTAATTGTTTCGTTAAATCGGCCAAGTGATTGACCATCTTATTGTCTACATTGCCCTCAACTTTAGCAGCCGGTAATTCCATTTGTGCCTTCTCGGCCTCCTGGGCTTTGACCATAATATCGTTGTTTTCGGCCAAAACTTTGCTAACCTTGCTAACATATTGAGTGCATGACTCTTGATATTTGTCCAACGCCAATAACTTTAGATGGGCTTGAATGTTGCCCTTGATAACCTCCAGAGCCGTCAGTTTCTGCTCACCATTAGGCAGTTCCTTCATCAAATCTTTTCTTGAAAGATCCTTCAAGACGTCCATACGAATATCCCTGCTGCATGCTGTCCAAAACAAATCTTTTGCTTGGTTCTCATGCACTAAGTCGTCCACCAGTATGAGATATTCCACCACTTCATCAAACTGAACACAGAGCTTTTTGAAGTCAGCCATAGAAGAAACTCCACCTTTTGCTTGCCAGTCTCCAACGATTTTATTGAGGTCCATCATAGTAAACCTAACACCCCATCTATCAACCATAGCTTTAGAAAGCTTAACCCAATCCTTGTCTTTGAATGCCTGCATAGCAATAACCTCTTTTTCCACCTCCCTATCAGCAATAAAAAACCTAACTTGCTTCACCATATCCACATGAGAAGCACCATCAACAGCAGCAGCAGCTTCATACCTGCTAATGAACCATTTAACCTCCTCCCCATCAAACTTTGGGCCATCCCAAGAAACAATTCTAACTGAGGGAGTAAGAGGGTTAGAAGATCCAGAAGCAACAGCAGAGGAAGAAATCCCAATAAGTAATGAAAAGCGTTAACAATCAATAAAATAACAAGCCTCTTGCAGGCCAATAACAAAAATCCAATTAGAGTTCCAGAAAATAAGCCTCTTGCAGGCTAATAACGTTCTTGATCCAAGTAAGTCTTTTAAAGAAAGCTAGAGAAATCGAACCCCACGTTGGGCGCCAACTATGGTAAGGTAAACTCTTACAGTCGCCTTGCTGTAAGCAGAATCCGGAGGAGATATGTGGATTTAGCTGAAAACCCCGTCCTTCCAATAAAAATAACAAAATGGGAATTCTAAATCACTAAGCTAACCAGTCTACTTAGATCTGATTGATAAAAATAATGAAACTCTAAAATATTTAATGCTTATTGAGATTTAAAGAAAGTTGCTGTTGATAAAAGAAATACTGATAACAACAATTAAGGTGTACCAGTGAAAGATCTGAAAAGATTGACTTTTATGTTTTTATAATAATTTGAATTTTTATGAGACAGCAATAATCAAGTCCCAGCGATGAAGACCTTTCTAAATATACCCTGTATGAAGTGTGATTTAAATTGTTGAGTAGTATTTCTAAAATGTTATATATATAATATAAAGTTATAAGGGTATTACAAATTTATTTAATTTGTTGAGTAATAAAAAAATGAGACCGTGGTGGTTAATTATTAAGCTGTATGATCTGTCCCCCCTTCTCAATTTCGAGTTTGAGAAGCGCTTAAGTATTCCTAGTCACGTGCCTAAGTTTTCCCCTCCAGAGCTCTCCCAGAGTCTATCCGGAGCCCGTACGGAGTCCGAACGGAGTCGGAACGGAGTCCGTCCGGACTTCCGGACTCAATTAGAACCTTAAAACTATAATAAAAAATCTAGAAAAATTACAAATAATAGAGCTACGTCCCCTTTACATACCAAACTAATTTTCGTAGTCTGCGCAGCTCTAATTACCCCGTGAAAATTCATCGAAGTTAAGTAATTTCTGAAAACGTAAATATTTCTATAAAACTTTAAAATTCATTTAAAAATATAAGAAAAATAGTAAAAATTCTGGGAAAATTTCCCAAGGTTCTTGAGTGACTCGACTTGATACTTATAAATTTTTCAGACCGTAAAAATAAGTTTTCTCCGTAAAATAAATTGTTTTTGTGTAGGCATTCGCTCATGACCAATTTCTTCATATTTAAAACTCAAATAAATTAAATAAAACCCTTTTATATATATAAAAATAATAACACCAATCTTGCACACCGTAATAACTCCATTTACGTACTTAGGTGCCATACTAAACTTTAGGCTACCACACCGGATGGTTGTATGATGATTAAGGTTGCCCCAAACTGTCTTATTCACTATGTACACACAGACCACTAACTAAGAGCCCATGCGCACCCACCAATCTGGCGCCTGTACCTGCCAAATTGCATAAAAAACCCTCCTGGAGCACTCCCCAACCTCCTAAAACAGAGGCGGGCGGGCCGCCCGAAGTCGGAGATGCCGCCTGAAGCGGCCCGGCCTCCCTGAAGCCAGAAAACCAATAAAAACCACTAATCTACTTGAAAAATTAGCTACAACTACTAAAACCTTTAAAACACGGAATTTCACTATAACAACATTGAGACATGAAATATAGAGAAAAATTAGCTCTATCCAATGGTACTAAGCACTTAACCTTAAGACTTAAGGTTAGCCTGTAAAACATGAAAAACAAAATTAAACAGCAATCTTTTATAAATGAAAAATGAGGAAATGACCCCTTAAAACTCAGAATATGAAAAATGTCTTCAAGACATAAAATATAGAGAAAAACCAGGGCTATCCAATGATAGTACTCACATACCCGCAGACCCAATATCCACGGAATAAAACCAGAAAAATACTAAATTCCTTAAGAGATGTCAATTAAGACATGCACAAACAGTGCTAAATCACACAACAAAGGCCCCTGCCAATGTTGGAAGACCACAACGTAGAGTATGAAGAGTGAAAAGTTACCCATGAATAGTGATCAATAGTTACCACAAAATATATAACTATTAGTTAGTATATAAGCCTAGGTTTTGGAGCACGGTTCAATTCCCATTTGCAGCAAAAAATAAGTCAAGTGATATATGTCGTTCGTCATTTTTGTTGTCCACTTGTCCTTATAGGTACCTTGATTGTGCTGTTCCCACGGTTTCTGGTCCTCAAGATAACAATTCGGAAAGTTTCCCAACTGTCAAGGGGTCTTTCAAGTCTAGAAGGTTTTATAGGGTGGTCCAATGGCAGTAACGATGGTTTATAAGGGTTTCAAACTCAGGTACATATTTTCCTATTTTAAAGATTATTTACTCAATAATAAGTGGTAAAGAGCTTGATTAGAATTATGTTTAATGTAAATACTAAGGCAATAATAAATAGTAATAAAAGGATTGTAAATAGTTGTAATAAAATAAGTTAGTAATGAATGAATTAAAAAACAACCAAAAGATAGGCCTTATATAGGCAAAGGAGGGAAAAAGCACGGCAATGGAATTCTAAAAACAGTAGTATGAGAGAGAGAGAAAAAGAATATTCCAGAAAGAGTATTTTCAAATAAAAAAGTTGTTCTAAAAAGAAGGCGTCAAAAAGATGTATTTACAGAGTATGTCAGAAATACCTAAATTTATTTAATATTTACTGTAGAAGTCAATTCTAAATAAGAAATTTGAATTTTTTGTATATATTTATTTTTATTTGAATATTAAAATTTTATTTCAATTTAAAATCTAATTTTTTAATATAAAATTATATTTCTTCTAGCCTGTCAATGAGCACAGTGTTAGAGAAAAAATATAAGGGACATTTTATATTTAATTTTAATTATTAATTTAATTTTACCATTCTGTAATTAGTTGATTTATTACAGGTAATTTTAATGTAACTAATTTAATTAAATAATTAAAATAATAAGGCGTGGCTTCATCCAGTAAATAATTAATTATTTTACTGGGTTAGTCTAGTAGCCTGGCTGACAGAGAAGAAGCTGTAACTTCTACAATTGGGCAGTAATCTCATTGTTTAACCCTTCTGTAGGTGAACAAGGTACATCATTAATTTAGATGGAAACTCAGTAATATCTCCAGGCATTTCTGGCACTAATTTTACTTTAGATAAACTATGGACAGGTACAATTGGAGTATCCTGTGAAACAGGTTCTTTCAAAGAAATGTCAGATAACTTTTGCTCATGCAACAATGAATTCAATTTCTCTTCAATGGTTGTTATCCTAGTCTTGACTCTTGGAATACTAGATAAAGTTTCATTGATGGTTGCAAAAGATAATTAGTTCTTACTTTTCAAAGATGAATCATGGTCACTTAATCTCTTTAAGTTCAACTTATGTTCCTTTAGCTTCTGGAAACAGATAGACACAGTGTCTTTTAAATTAGACAAATAATTCTTGATAATTTTGCACAAAGAAACTTTCTTCTCATGAGTTACTTTGTACTTAAACAAATCATCATAAACTATCTGTATTTCACTTCTCACTGATTGATAACCCTGTTCAGTTAACAAAATATTATAGTTTTGCATCAATTGCATGTTGTTCATTATATGATTTTTTCTAGCAATAATATCTCTCAAATATTCATCATTAATGGTAGCTACATCTGAAGTATTTCTTAATAATGAAAAAGAATAATTATCCAGATTCTCAAAAATTTAGGATCAAGTGTTTCATCAATAATAGCAATATTAGGATTTATCATTAAAGTGGAAATCAATACCAAAGGATTAGTTACATTAGAATATTGAGAAATCTTGTCAGGCTGAGGTCAAGTAAAAAGACGTGAACTAGCTTGAATGGTCAGTTGTCTAGACTATTTTAATGGTCCTATCTGAATACTGTAGTACAAATCCAATAAGTATTAAAATGTGACTCAATATAAGGGTCTCAGTAATTCTAATCTCACTAATTATATATGGCTTACAATCTTTATAGTTGGTAGAAAAATAGATTTAATAAATTCAGATACTATTCAAAGACTTTATAAGTAATATTTATATGTATTTTAATTGTATTGGTTATATGTTTAAACTGTAATGATAAAGAATGTAGAAAACAAGACGCAAAACCTCCTCCTTTTATACACAATAAGTTCCCCAATGAATCCCTTGATTTACCAGTCCTATACACAGTTAATGACGCCGACATCCAACTAATAGACATTCCCATAAACATCTGAAGTAACCCATAACATAATTAGAAGAATATCACCTGCCAAAATCCAGTAATAATAGGGAAAATCCATCAAAATTAAAGAATAAGTAAAAAAAGAGATTATATGAGTATGATAAATCAATATAAAAGACTAAAGAGAGAAATTTAAGGTTAATAAGAGCTTAATAATAAGGGGTATTCACAGTAGAAATGATGGGGCTAATCCTGACATTATACTACATGAAATTCCCATTCAAAAATGACCAAAATTGACTGAGAAACCACCTAGAAACCCAAAAAAGGGCATGAGATGTGGGGTAACTACATGCAGTCCTTGGCAGGCGCTTGAACTGGTAAATATTTGACTAATTTTAGGCAAATTTAAGTGTGGTAGTGAAATAAGACGCCAAGAGTGAGGTTATTAATAAAATTAGTGCATATTAAGAGGGTCAATGCATTATTAATTAAGCTAGGACACTAAATAAGCACCTCTCGCCTATTTTAGTGTGTTTATCCACAGTGGTCATAGAATGTGGGGTAATTATAGTGTGAAAAAGCTAACTTTGCTAAAAATGAAGCTATTCACTTGTGAAAAATGCAGGCAGTATGTGGCCAGTACACAGAAGCCATTTCTGGCATAAAAAACACCAAATTTGAAAAGTGATATTTTTATGCATTTAAATAGCCAAATCAATAGTCCTAAATGAGAACAATTGAACTTTCAAAGCACATTTTTAATATTCTTAAATATATAGTGCATATAATCAACTTTTAAGTGATTTAAAGCGCATTTCTTGTTTTTTGCATAAAACAATGAAAATAACAGCTTTAAGTGTACTTAAAGATTATGTAGCCTTATAATTAAGTTCTTAAGGTTACTCTAGCATATTCCAACTTAATATTAAGTACATAAGACTTATAAAAGGTGGATATATGCATGTATATAAGGTGTTATAATGGCATTTTTTGTGTATTATCATAATTTCACCTATGTTTACTGTTTGTGTACTCTAATTTATTGTTCCCATGTATAGTTCATGTGTTTAACATAAATTATAAGTACTTTTTACTCATTCCTGGGGATATACAGGTTGACAAATCTTCTTACTACAGTCAGCCTCTACTGGTCTCAAGGTATCATCTCCTTTTCAAGAATTACCTGAAGGAACTTAATCAGTAACAAGAAAGGGTACTTGGGATTCAACAGAGGGGCTTACCCTGTTTTTGGAAAAAATTGAATTTGATTTTTTTTCCTCTTTATTCTTCCTTGGTAGGGGTGAGGAGGTGTTGGGTTGAACTGATGGGTTCTGGAAGGACCTGCCTGAGGTGCTTGCTGTTGTTGTTGTTGGGCCTGGAGGTAGTCCCACTGGGTGTTTAGCCAGTCCCATTGCCATTTTGAAACTTCCACCTTTTCCTGTTGTTGAGGAGCCAATTGTGGAAGGGCTTTTGTTGCTGGAGGAGGTTTCTTCTTCTCTTGAAGAAAGGATTGTTTGTTTCTTACCTTTTCTTCTATAATTTCTGCTTTTGATCTTAGTTTTAGATTCTCTGCACTCAACTCCTTGATGTGAGTGGAGAGGTTGCTGAATTGCTTCTTAAAGGGTATCTTTTTTATCTTGAATCCTTTTGGAAGCTCTTCTGGGGGTTCACTGCAGGATTTTGATCCAGAGTAGTTTTTTCCACTTTTATTTCTATTTCTTGCATTTCCACATCCTGATTGATCCAGTAATTGATTAATTTGTGCAAGTTTTGTAGTCAAAGGAGATCTTACAGAAGTCTCATCATAATTAATCAAGTCTAGTTCCTCATCACAGGCAGCAGAAGCACTTTTATCAGTCATTGTTGTAGATAACCTGAACTGAGAGAAAGAAATATTAAAATTTAATCAGTTATTATTTTGCTTTGTTGAAAAAATAAGAGAAAAATTAAAAATATTTCAAGTATATAATCAATTATCAGGATTTTTTAATTAACTGGAATAATGAAAATATGATGTTTATCAGGACAAAAAATCAACTGAAATAATAATCGCAATTATTTATTTATTAAATTAAGATATTTATGTTTTATTACCAGGTTTTAAAATAAATCAACTGAAATAAAAAGATAATTTATTAATTATTAGGACAAGGATTCAACTGGAATAATTAACACAATTCTCAATTGAATTACTAATATATATGTTGATTATTATCAGGACTAAGAGTCAACTGAAATACTTTATTACCAGGACTTAATTTCAACTGAAATAATTCAATATATTCAATTCAATTAGTTTTATATATCTATTTTTTTACTGCTAGGACAATTTTTCAACTGAAACAATAATATAATATTTTTAATTATCAGGGCAAAGGTCAACTGAAATAATTAAAAAAAAATATTTAATTTATATTACTTCTAGGACTAAGAACAAAATTTCTCTACCTTGTTCAAATAGGAAAAAAAATTATTATTTACAAAGCACCTCCCCCTGTAATGTTAGCAAATTAATGCCACTACAGAGTGCTAAGTAAAAAAGATATACATTAACTATGATTTATGCAAAGTGAGACCCACAGATAGTATTCAGTATAGTCACCACAAATATATATGACAATTGCCAATATATAAACTCTATTTTTGGAGTGAGGTTTGATTCCCAGTCATGGAAAAAAAATTAAGTCATGTGCCTGATGACGTTCGTCATTTTTAGTTGTCCACCAGTCCTTATTGGTCCTTGTAGTCGATGGTCCCACAGTTGCTGGAGTCAAGTTATTGGTGCATTGACAACAATTTGGAAAGTCTCTCAAATATAAAGGGTTCCTTTTGGTTTAGAAGATTTTAACAGAGGCTCAACGGCGGTGATAGATGGATATTCAAAGATATCAAAGTAAAGTTTCATAGAGGATTATCTTCATGTTTTATTACTCAATTAAAAGGTAAGATTATAATTATTATTATACTTAGATGGATTATAATTACGCAGATGTAAGTACTAAAGCAATAAGTAGTAGTAATAAAGGTATTATTGTTGGTAATTAAATTAACTTTTGTGTAAAAAAAAGATGCTTTAAAACAACCAAAATGGGAGGCCTTATATAGGCAAAATGGAGAGAAACCACAGAGCTAAAAAATGCTATATACAGGAGTATGATAGAAAACAAGAATCTCAGAATAAAATATTTCAAATATTAAGGTTGTTCTATAAATAGTGTATTAAAATAATGTATTTACTGTATATGTCAAATTATCTAATTTATTTCAAAGTTTCTGTAAATGTCACTTTTAAATAAATAATTTGAATTTTATTTATTTATTTATTTTATTTTAGTATTGATTTTTATTTCATTTAAAATTTCATTGAGCACAGTTTTAGGGAATAAAAAATATAAGGGACATTTAGATTAATTTTAAATATTTACTAAATTTACTTGTTAAAATTAGTTAATTTATTACATGTAACTTTAAAGTAAATATACTATAATTAATAATAACATAAGAGATAAAAAAGGTGTGTCTTAATCCCAGTAAATATTTAATTAATTTACAGGGTAAGTCTAGCAGCCTGGCTGACAGAAAACCTCCTTGTTTTATACCCAATATTTCTACAATATATCCCTCTGATTTACCAATCCTATATACCGCCAATGACGCCTCATTCTAGCTAAAACACCTGTCCATCAACATAAGGAATGACTGATAACACATTCAGAATGATATCACCCACCAAAATCATGGAGTAATAGGATTAATCCATCAAAATAAAAGAATAAGCAAAAAAGGAGTATATGTGTGTGATATCTTTAAATAAAAGACTAAAAAAAGAAAGAATAACACTAAATATTACACAATATTAAGGGGGATTAACAGTAGAAATGAAACAGCTTATTATTCCAAATTACTACATGAAATCCCTGTCAGCCAGGCTATCTCAGGAGCACAGTAATTTATATAATATATTACTAAAATCATGTAAGGGAATAACACTATGTAGTTACAATAATTATTTTATTAAATAATAAAATTATAAATATTTTATGAATAAATAATTACTATATTTAATTTTATTATTAAATAAGTTTTATTACATAAATTAATATTATATTCTTTAAAAACATGGTGCACTTCTATGTATTTAATATTTCTAAAAAAATGATTAAATTAATTATAATATTATAATATTAATTATATTTAACTTATAATGGAATTAAAATTAATTTTATATAACTTAGATATTAAATTCAACTCATCATATAATTGTATCCATAAATATTGGGCGCTTTTTTGACCCTTAATTGTGTCAATAGAATCAGTAAATAATTTAAAATACAAATCTAATATACTAATATTAAATTCTCACTTTAAATAAGTTACAATTAAATTAATTATTTGTTTCAATTAAATTAATTACTGAAAGTAGTTAAAACAATTAACTAATTTCTCTTAATAATTGAACTAAATTGATTATATAAAATTTTTTGTGAAAATAATTCTAGTTGTTTTAAATTAAAACCTTTAAATCTTAGTATAATACTTGTCTAGGATATTTTTTCTCACAATTCTCATGTCCTTATACTTATTTAGTTATTCATTACTTGTTTTGAGCTTTAATATGGTGTGGTCTTCCAACATTGGCAGGGGCCTTTGTTGTGTGTTTTGGCGCTGTTTGTGCATGTCTTAATTGACATCTGTTGAAGAATTGGGTATTTTTCTGGTTTTATTCTGTGGATATTGGGTCTGTGGGTATGTGGGTACTATCATTGGATAGCCCCGGTTTTTCTATATATTTCATGTCTTGATAATATTTTTCATATTCTAAGTTTTAAGGGGTCAATTCCTCATTCTTCAGTTACAAAAGATAGCAGTTTAATTTTGTTTTTAGTGTTTTATGGGCTAACCTTTAGTCTTAGGGTTAAGTACTTAGTACCATTGGATATGGCAAATTTAGCTCTATATTTCATGTCTCAATGTTGTTATAGTGAAGTTCCATGTTTTAAAGGTTTTAGTAGTTGTAGCTAATTTTTCTAAGTAGATTAGGTGTTTTTATTGGTTTTCTGGCTTCAGGGAGGCGGGGCCGCTTCAGGCGACACCTCCGACGTCAGGCGGCCCACCCGCCTCTGTTTTAGAAGGTTGGGGAGCGCTTCTGGAGGGTTTTTATTCAATTTGGCTGGTACAGGCACCAAATTCATTGGTGTGCATGGGCTCTTAGATAGTGGTCTGTGTGTACGTAGTGAATAAGACAGTTTGGGGCAACTTTAATTATCATACAACCATCCAAAGGTGATATCTTTGTTCCTCACTCAGTTTTCACTGTTTTTTGGCCACAATTGGCTGTGTTTGTTGCAAGGTTAGTTCTTCATTTAACTCAACTTTGGCAACTGTTTTCTCTGGCATAGTCTTGCAAGCTATATCAAGTATTATTGCTGTCTCTCGTGTGGATTTGCAGCCTACATCAAGTATCATTGCTTTCTCTGGTGTGGACATTGGTCTACATTTCAGTTCTCTGGGTTGGTAGTCTGTCTGGGGACTAATTTCTTGGCTCATCAAGCAGTCAAGTGTGTTGAAAAAGGGGTTTAGCAAAACAGGAACCAACTTACTTTAGCAAGTAAATCTCACTCTATTTTTCTAAAGGGACAGGGGATTTTCTCTCTTGTTTTTCTCCAACTCCCTTGGTCAATGCCTATAGCTAGTACTATAGGATTGTCTACATTTCTGGTGCCCAACGTGGGGTAAGAACTTTCTAGTTTTTTGGAATCTCTGTTTTCTTTGGTTGGCTCTTTTTGGTGTTTTGGTCTGGAGGAATGGCTTATGGTTGCTCTTTTCATGTGGTGACTGTCAGTGGGGGAGATGGTCCTCCTGCTGTGATGGTCAAGGAGTGTGTAAGGATTAAAACTTTGGATGGTACCAAGTTTAATGGGGAGGATGTCAAGTGGTTTCTAGAGAAGTATGAAGCTGCTGCTGAAGTGGATGGCCCTTCCTACCTGGACATGGTGAAGCAGATTATCTTCTTCATTGGTGATAGGGCAGTGGAGAAGGAGATTGTGGCCATGTCTGGCTACCAGAAGAGGGATTGGAAGTTATTGTGTAGGGAGATGGTAGATAGATGGGATGTCAGGTTCACTATGGTGGTTCTGAACAAGGTTGTCAGTGAATGGAAATCTTATGGTGGTTTTAGTAACTTGCATAGTTACAGAAAGTTTCTGCTACATTTGTGGTGGAATACTTGGTGGAAGTGGAGGAGCTGGCACATGAAAATGCTGCCAAGGATGTTTTTTGGTCTGCCCTGGCTAGAGATGTCAGGATGGATGTGTTGAAGGAGCTGTCAAGGAAGGACTTGATGAAGACTCTTTCTAATGGGGACCAGAAGTTGCCTGCCTTGGATAAGGTGAAGGAGGCTGTTGAGGCCCACTTGAAGTTATTGGCTGTGGACACCTATCAGGAGGGGTGTGCCAAATATGTCAGCAAAGTCAGTGAGGCTTTGGCTAAAGAGGAAGTTAGGGAGAAGAAGGAGGAGAAGAATATGGTGCAGGTTTCAAAACAGGAGAGGGACCCAGTGGTGGAGCAGTTGGCTGATCCCACAAAGCAGCTGCATATTTTTGTTCAGGAGGCTAAGAAGGTCAATAAGGCACCTTCTCAGCCTAGAGATTTTGATAGGAGGGCTGGTAGAAGTGATCTTTGGGTCTGCTCTTATTGTAGCAGGAGGGGGCACAGCTCCAATGATTGTTGAGAATCGAACAGGGATGTGTCTGAAGGAAAGGTGGAATTTGATGGCAGGGTTTTCAAGTTCCCTGATGGTTCATTTGTGAAGCCCAGTGAGGGGCAGGCTCCTGTTGATTTGGTCGGGAGAAGAGGTGGTCTCAATCAAAGGAGGCCAAGGTTTATGGAGATTCCTGATCAGGGGAAGTCTTCAGGTAAGGAGGATGATGATGTCAAGGGAAAGGGGAAGGAGGTCAATAAGGTCTCTTTTTCTACTTCCTTTGGTGGTTTGGAGTTGTATTCCTGTGGTGGACAGTCAAGTGGAGAATGCTTGGCTGGTGTTTATGATGTGGAAGCAGGGAAGGTGGGAAGGCCTAAGAGCAGTTCTCAGGCCCAACCAAAGCAGAATGCTTCAAAGGTGGATCCTAAGATGAGTGCAGCTAGGAAGAGGTACAGCAAAGAGGAGCTGTACAAGATGCAGAAGAGTATGGCTGACATGGGCCCCCTAGTTTTGGTGCATTGGACATGAATGGTGAGCCAATGCCAATGGAGGTTGATTCTGGCTCTGAGGAGGATGTCTTTTTGGCTTCATTGCCAAAGCATGCTGGAGTTAGAGGTTCTGGTGAGGGATCTGGTTTGGTCCCTTTTAATGGTAAATCTGTTGGTGGTGCTGGTCCTCAAGAAGCTTCTAGGACCAAGGTAGTGAAGCAAAGATCTCACTTTGAGAGTCCAGTAGTTTCTGGTCAAGTTAATGTTATGGATTCTGTCCTGGAAAGGATGAATCAGGGTCAGGTTTCCCTATCTTATGGGGAATTGTATGCTATCAGTCCAGGGTTGGCTGATAGACAGAAAAAGTTGTTGACCAGGAGAAGGGTTTCTTCTGGTGAGGTGGAATACATCTGTGATTCTGCGGAAAAGTTTGGTGAGGGGTTGGAAACTCATTTTTCTGCTCCTCTGGGATATGTCAATGTCACTCTGAATGGAAGGGAGGCAAGGGCATTGGTGGATTCAGGCTCTCGGATAAACCTGATTTCTTTTTTTGAGGCAACTCATTTGGGCCTCCCCATAAAAACTGGTATTGGTGGGAATTTGAGAGGGATTGGCGGCCATGTCACTGTATTGGTTGGAACTTCTGAGTTTGTGAAGTTAGATGTTGGTGGAGCCTCAGGGAAAGTTCATTTTTATATTGCTAAGGGAACAGTTAAAGCTGTTTTGGGTGGGCCATTCTTGATGGATTTTCAGGCAAGAATTGGTTATCAATTTGATTTGGGAATCAGTCTGGAGTTGACAGGTGAAGACGAGAAGAGGCTTCACATGAGGTTATCATCCCCTGGGGAGGATGGTTGGGAGACCAGGCCTGGTTTATCTTCAATGTGCCAGTGCATGGATTGTTGCAAGAGAAGGAAAGAAGTTGGTGCCGCCTCTGGTTTTTTGGAGTGCGGCTCAGGCTCTATTGAGAGTCAGTCTTTTTTAGAGTAATGAGGGCTGATAACCCTAATGCTACAACCTCTCCCCAAGATGAGGAAATCCCAGGTTGTTGTAGGTCAGCTTTCTTGGAGATATACCAAGTGAATTTTCAACTTTCTCTTTTTAATGTTTCTCTTCTCTGCAAGTATTCATCAAGTTTTTTATCAAGGCTCTGTTCTCTCTCAAGATTCTCAATTATTTTAATTCAAGCTCAAGGAAGAAGAGTGGTTATATATCTTTATTGAAAGATATGCGGAAAAGTTTTGGAGTGGTGAGATTGGGGTCTAAAAGTAATCTCCCAATTGTGCACTGCTAGGGTTTCTTCTACACATTTCAAAAACATTACCTGGGCCACACCTGTGAGCGTTGGGGAAACCCCTGGTTATTTTTGTAGGTCAGAAGAAAACTCAAGAAAAGAAGATAAAAATTTTAAGATAATCCAAGAAAATCAAGAAAAAAATCTGAAGATAATGAAGAAAGAAGATTTATGTATTTTTGTTAAGATTGTCAAGATCAATTTTTGGGCCTCCAGCATGAGGTTAAACTGCAGAAAATTATGAAGAAAGAAGATCATCAAGATCAATTTTTTGGCCTCCAGCATGAGGATAAACTGCACAATTTTAAAAGAGTTGATTCTGAAGATGAATCAAGAATTGAAGATTTGGAAGACTAAAGCAAAGATGAAGATTTGGAATTGCGGAAAAGTTTTGAAGTGGTGAGATTGGGGTCTAAAAGTAAGTCCTCCCAATTGTGCACCGCTAGGGTTTCTTCTACACCTTTCAAAAACATTACCTGGGCCACACCTGTGAGCGTTGGGGAAACCCCTGGTTATTTTTGTAGGTCAGAAGAAAACTCAAGAAAAGAAGATAAAAATTTTAAGATAATCCAAGAAAATCAAGAAAAAAATCTGAAGATAATGAAGAAAGAAGATTTATGTATTTTTGTTAAGATTGTCAAGATCAATTTTTGGGCCTCCAGCATGAGGTTAAACTGCAGAAAATTATGAAGAAAGAAGATCATCAAGATCAATTTTTTGGCCTCCAGCATGAGGATAAACTGCACAATTTTAAAAGAGTTGATTCTGAAGATGAATCAAGAATTGAAGATTTGGAAGACTAACGCAAAGATGAAGATTTGGAATTGCGGAAAAGTTTTGAAGTGGTGAGATTGGGGTCTAAAAGTAAGTCCTCCCAATTTTGCACCGCTAGGGTTCCTTCTACACCTTTCAAAAGCATTACCTTGGCCACACATGTGAGCAATGTGAAAACCCTTGGTTTTTGTTCCAGGTCTGGTGGTAAAGACGTTCTGAAGATCACTCAAGTTAAAGGCGGAGCTGCAAAGTACAAGAAGGTGGCACAGAAGATTAGGCCTGTCAATGAGCCTATGCCTGTAGGTTTGAATCCTCTGTTAAAGAAACCGCCATTTTAAAGAGATCCGTACTGTACTCCTTTGGTGTAGAATCCTCCAGAATTTGTAGAGACGGCTAGGGTGACTGTGGAAAAGTTGAAAGTTGTTAATTTTTGTCGTGATGGGTGGCTGTCTGAAGAAGAAAAGAAGTTGTTGTTGCACGTTATTGTGCTAAGGGAAAAATCTGTGGCTTTTGTTGAGGAGGAAAGGGGTGTGTTGAAGCACTCTTATGGGGAGCCTTACTTGATACCTGTGGTTTGTCGTGAACCTTGGCAAATCACACCTATTCTGATTACAGCTGCTATCAGAGAGGATTTCGTGGTGATTGTTAGGGAAAGAGTCAGGACTGGGTTATACGAACAATCGACATCCAGTTACTCAAGTCCGGTTTTCTGTGTAAAGAAGCAGAATGGAAAGTTGAGGGTGGTTCATGATCTTAGAGCCTTGAATAGAGTCACTATCAAAGGCACTGGTATGCCACCAAGTGCAGAGGATTTTGTTGAAGCTTTTTCTGGAAGGGTGTGTAATGTTTTGGGTGATATTATGGGTGGTTATGATGAGAGGGAACTTCATACGGATTCAAGGCCTCTCACAACTTTTGAGACTACTTTGGGAAGATTTCAGCTCACTAGGTTGCCTCAAGGAGCAACTAATTCAGTGACGGTATATCAAGCACAGATGGCTTGGATTTTGCAGGATAAGGTTCCTACTCATGCTGGTATTTTTATTGATGATGGTGGAATTAAAGGACCATTTACTGATTATAGTAATGAGGTGTTAGCGGAGAACCCTGGCATAAGGAGGTTTGTTTGGGAATATGCAATAACTCTAGAGAGAGTGTTGTTTAGGATTGAAGAGGCTGGTTTGACTGTTTCAGGGTCAAAATTCTGTTGTTGTGTTCCTGCTTTGGAAATTCTGGGTCATTTGGTATGTAAAGAGGGAAGAATTATGGCGAAGAAGAAGATTGATAAAATCCAGTCATGGCCAAGGCTTAAAAATACTACTGAAGTCAGGGGATTTTTGGGTGTGTGTGTATATGTCAGGATTTTTATTAAGGATTTTTCTTTGTTGGATTCACCTTTAAGGAGGTTGACCAGGAAAGATGCAGATTGGGAATGGACTGAAGAGTGTGAAGAGGCTTTTCAGAAGTTGAAAAAGGCTGTTGGGGAAGATATTGTTCTTCACAAGTTGGATTATGGTGTTGATGCTGGTAAAATTTATCTGGCAGTGGACTCAAGCTATATTGCTTCTGGTGCTGTTTTGTCTCAGGAAGATAAAACTGGGAGGGTCAGGCCAGTACGATATGAGTCTGTGGTGTTTAATGAGGTGTAATCCAGGTATTCTCAACCTATATTGGAATTGTGTGATGTAGCAAAAATTTTAAAGAAGCTACAGACGGTTTTGTGGGGGCAGCATTTTGAGCTGCAGGTGGATGCAAAATCTTTGGTTCAGATGATCAATACACCTAGTCTTCCAAATGCTCCAATGACTAGGTGGGTGGCATTTATTCAACATTTTTCTTTTGACCTGGTACATAAACCAGGCAACACTTTTACTATGCCTGATGGGTTATCAAGGAGGCCACCTACAGATGAAGAGTCTGAGGCTGAAGTGTTTGATAAAGATGTTCCGGTGGTTAGGGCCAGCACTAAGGGTGCTGAAGATTTTTCTGACCTCCCCCAAGAGGCTAAACTGGCTGGATCTGATCTTGATTCTGGTGATCAGGATGCTTTTGTTGATGTAGATGGAGTTGTTGTTTGGGAAATCTCAAATTTGGAAAAGGGTGTTTTTGTTAGTGAACTGGATTCTCACAAGGTTCAGTGGAAAGAGAAGGACCTGCCAAAATTAAAGGATTGGTTTCCTGGTTGGGCTGGTCAATTGGCTCATGTTCACACTGGTGATTTTGATGACAGAGTTGTACCCTTGGATGTTGTTTTGTTGAATTTTGAAGATGAGACCTGGGGTCAGTCTGGGTTTTATTTTATTATGGTGGAATATCTGTTGACCTTGGAGAGGCCAGATAGTTGTGATGATGATACTTGGTTGGCAATTAAGAAGAAGAGTCCTGGATTTTATGTGTCAGGAAGAAGGTTGATGAGGAGAAGGCATCCTAATCCTCAAGTTGTGGTGACTCAAAAGAAGGGTCAAGAAGTTGTGTTGAAGTCTTTGCATGAAGACCTTGGTCACAGAGGCTTTGGGGAGACTTATAGAAGAGTAGCTGACAGATTTTGGTGGCCAGGTATGAAGTTGGCTGTGCAGGGTTGGGTTCAATCTTGTGAAGAATGTCAAAGAAGAAGTCACTTGAAATCTAAAGTTCTTGGCCATGCTACTGGTGAAACAACTGTTTTTGGAAGAGTCAGTCTGGATGCTGTCCATATTAAAGAGGGCAGGTATATATACTTAATTGTTTCCAGGGATAATTTGTCTGGTTGGGTTGAGGCAGTGCCTCTGGTTAATTTGACTGCCAAGAATTTGGCAGAGTTTTTGAAGAAGGAGTGGATTTATAGGTATGGGTTGATGAAGTTGGTGACTGTTGATGGCAGGCCAGAGTTTGGGCTGAATTTAAAGAAGCTGTGGCTAGTGTTGGTTCTAAATTTAGAGTGGCTACACCTTATTATCCTGAAGCTGAAGGCATGGTTGAAAGAGGCCATCAAGTTATCAAGAATGCTTTGGTAAAGATGTGTGGGGATAGTGCTAAAAAGTGGAGGCATTATTTACCCTTGGTGTTATTTGCTGATAGGGTCACTGTGAAGAGGACAGCTGGCTATTCTACTTATGAGTTAATGTTTGGTCAGAAAGCTGTTCTTCCAGTGGACTTGGAAGCTGTCTCTTATCTTGAAATTGATTGGGATGATGTGCACTCAACTGAAGAATTTCTCTGTGCCAGAATGCAACAGTTGGAATGTAGAGAGGAATGTCAAGAGAAGGCATACTCTAGAATGATGAGGATTAGGAATCAATCAGTCAGATACTGGGACAAGAAGTTGGCTCATAGACTCAGGAATTTCTTGAAACCTGGTTGTTTGGTTTTGGTGTATAATAGAAGTTTGGAGAGTCAGTGGGGAAAAATGCTTGCCGACAGATGGAACGGACCTTACAGAGTCAGATCTCAGGTGTCTGGAGGTTCTTATTTTTTGGAAGAGTTGGATGGTGCAGTCTTGAAAAAGAGAGTGGCTGCAGACCAGGTGAAGAGGTTCTATCCCAGAGGCACTAGACATGAAGAAGATTGACTCCGCAATGAGGATAAACTATGGAAAGTTCTTTAAATTTTGAAATTTTTGGTGTTGCAGAGCATTTTTTGTGTTGGAAACTTTTTGTTAGAAGGTACCCATGGGTGGGGCTTCTATATTTGATCTTGGAAAGTGTAGGGGTAACTGATGGTCTGGCTGCTCTGTAGAACAGTTACCCCAGATTGTCTGTTTCCAACCCTTTCTCTCAATTTGGTTGAACCCCAGTATTGGTTTCATTTCACAGTTTTTAGTCCTCTATGAATTTAAACTGGAATCTCCTTTGGTTTTCATGTGCTGGACTCTTCACTCTTATGGGTTTTGGTTTATTGTGTTGGATGTTGTGTTTTTGTTAGAAGGTACCCAGGGGGGGCTTCTAGATTTTATTTTGGCAAGTGTGGGGGTAACTGATGAGCTGGCTTCTCTGTAGAACAGTTACCCCAGAATGTCTGTCTCAAGTGTTTTGTTTTTCCTAGTTGAATACTAGTTCTGTTGTTTATTATTCAGGTTTCAAGTCCACTATGACTTTAAACTGGTTTGGGACTGGCTTCTTTATCTTTGGTTTTTTTTGGGTTGGTGGTGGATCACTGGTGGTCTCTCATCATTTTTACATATTGGAGGGAGCCCACCCAGTGATCAATTCTATGGACTGGACTTTCTCTTACTGGACCTTCTCTTAATCTGGACCATCCATGGAGCTGGACTTTCTTTGATTTTTTAGTTATGATTTTGCTAGATAGTAGTTTCAGATTATTTTCTTTTTTTTCTCTTTTTTTTCTTTTAATTTTTTATGGGGGTTGTTAAAATTATAAAATCAAAAATATAGGGTTTTACCACATCAGGGTCACCTGGATGTGGGCAAGCATTGGTTGGGAAAGTGTCAGCCAGGCTACTAGACTTCACAGTTAAAATAATTAATTATTTTACTAAGTTGAAGCCACACCCCTTCTTCTTACTAATAATTAATTATCTACTTAAGTATTACTTACAATTAAATAGTTAAGTACAATAAGTAGTATAATTAATTAATGTAAATAAAATGTCCCTTACAATTTTACCTGCTAACACCGTGCTAAATGGTATAACTCAATGGGAATATAATTTAAAACTATAATTATAATTAAAAAAACTTTAAATTAATTATATTACCTCAGTGAGAGATATGGAATCCCGTGAAAGTAATATAATTAATTAATTATTGTGTAATTAATTGTGACAGTCCAAGGAACTCAAACTTTATTGCTAATAAATTTGATGTCCTTGTTGACGTACCATTTATTTAATTCTTATGTCATATATGTACTCCTTTCAGTCATTCTTTTACTCACATTCTTAAAATACATGGTGTAAATTCCGTATATTTTATTCCCTCATGTTTTGCCTATAAAAGGCCTCTTACTTTGTGCTTTTCAGATCATTCTTTTTATCACTTACATTACTTTTACATTTACAACACTACATTTATTTCTATATTTTATAACTTTAGTATTTACAACATTGTAATTCTAATCTATAATTTATATTGATATCTTAAATCTACCTCTTATATTTGAGTAAATTAATCAAATTGATTTTAGAAATACGTACCTTTTTGTTGAGAGACTTTTAAACCTTTAAAAATCCCGTGAAAACCTCGAACCAAGCTTCTAGACCAAAAGTACCCCTTGAAAATTGAGGGCCTTCCCAAATCATTGACGGCGCATCGTGATTTGAGGGCGTAATTGAAGGGACCATTGGCGTTTGAGTACCTGTAAGGACATGAAAGTGACAAAAACAACGAACGTCATACGTCACGTGACAAAAATTTTTGCTGCAAATGGGAATTGAACCGCGCTTCAAAAATTAGGTTCATATATTGACTAAACGTCATATATATCGTGGTAATTATTGACATTACTATTTGTGGGTTACTCTTCACTCTCAATTTGCTTCCTATTTCCTTTTACTCAGCACTCTGTAAGTGGCATTAATTTGCTCATTTTACAGGGGGAGGTGTCTGGTAATTTGGAATTTATTTTTATTATTATATTTTTTTTTATTTTTCCTGGTTGACCATAATAGAGCAATAAGTGTTCTTAGTCCCAGAAGTAATAAAATAATTATATTTTAATATTAATTATTATAATTTTTCAGTTGACATTTGTCCTGATTAATTTAAATTTTAATTGTTCCAGTTGACAAATTGTCCTGACAATAATATTTTTTTTAATTAATAAATAATTCATATTTAATTACTTCAGTTGGCCTTGAGTCCTGGTAGTTCAATAATTTTTTTTTAATTAATAAAATCATATTTAATTACTTCAGTTGACATTAAGTCCTGGTAGTTAAGTAATCAGTTTAATAAAATTTTAAAATAAAACTTCATATTTAATTACTTCAGTTGACATTTAGTTCTGGCAGTTAAGTGATCAGTTTAATAAAAAAATTTTAATTAATAAAGATTCATATTTAATTACTTCAGTTGACATTAAGTCCTGGTAATAAATTAGTTAATTCAAATCCTGAAAATAATTAATTAAAATTTTTAATAAAAATTTTAATTTATTTCTACAGTTGATTATATTATAATCCTGGTTTCAAATTATTTTTTGAACTAATAAATTAATTTTATTCAGTTGATTTTTATCCTAAAAAAGATTTTTTATTATTATTTTTATTTTACTTTTTGTTAAATAAAAATCAAAAATAAAGACTAATTAATCTTATTGTCTCTTTTCTTCATTTCAGTAAAATCTTAAAATGACTGACCAAAGTGGTTCTGCTGCACGTGAAGAAGAACTAGACTTGATTGATTGTGATGAGCCTACTTCTGTAAGTTCTCCTTTAACAAGAAGAATTTCTCAGACTAATAAATCCTTTCCCCAAACAGGATGTAGAGATGGAAGAAGTAGAAATCCTAGTGGACACAACTCAGGATCAGAAGCCTATTATAAACCCACCAGAAGAGCTTCCAAAAGGCTTCAGGATGAAAAAGATGCCATTGTCTCAACAGGTAAAGAATCTGTCAACTCACATAAAGGAGCTAAGGACAGAAAACTTGAGACTAAAGGCAAGGGTAGATGCTCTGGAAGAAAAGGTGAGAAGAATTGATACCTTTCTTCAAGAGAAGAAGAAACCTCTTCCTCCCAGGGATCAACAACAATTGGCTCCCCAGTCCCAAGAAAAGGTGGAAGTGTCCAAGTGGCAGTGGGACTACCTGTCTCAAAATCAGCATCAGTTACCTCAGGCAGGTCTGTCAAGGCACAACCAGGTCAACCCCACACCTCCCCACCCCTATCAAGGAGGCAAAAGAAGAAGAAAGCCCAATATGGTGATACCCAGCAAACCCTGGTACGTCCCTCTATTGATTCTCAAGTGCCTTTTCTTGTGGCTGACTCTGTTCTTTTAGGTAAATCTGAGAGGGAAGAAGACACCTTGAGACCAGTAGAGGCTGGGAGCAGTAGACAGATAACTCATGTATCTAATCCATTACTTTAGATTTCTACCTCAAATATTAGCCCTGATATGGCTGTAATTGATGAAACTCTTGACCCTGAGTTCTATGAGAGTTTGGAAAGTTACTCAGTTTACTTATTGAGAAACACTCCAGATGTAGCAAGGATTAATGATGAGTACTTGAGAGATATTATTGCCAAACAAAATCATATAATGAACAATATGCAATTGACCCAGAGATATAATAGCTTGTTAACTGATCAGGGTTATCAAGCATTAAGAAGTGAATCACAGAGAGTCTCTGATGAATTGTCTCATTACAAAGCAACCCATGAAAAGAAAGTTGCTTTATGGAAAAATATAAAAAATGATTTGTCTAAACTAAAAGTTACTGTATCTGCCTGTTGCCATGAGGTGGAGATAGATAAGATGAATCTGAAAAGATTGAATGACCATTTGTCATCTTTTCAAAATAAAAATCAGTTATTGTTTGCAACTATCAATGAGAGTTTATCTAGTCTTCCAAGAATGAAAACAAGACTAACAACCATTGAAAAAAAATTGAACTCATTGTTGAATGACCAGAAATATTCTGACATTTCTGTGAAGGAAAATATAGTGCAGGATGCTCAAATATTACCTGTTGCTAGTTGATCTAATGTAAAAATAGCTCCAGAAATACCTGTTGATAACACTGAGTTTCCATCAAAAGCTGATGATGCACCAGGATCTTCAACAGAAGGATTAAACAATGAGATTACAGCCCAATTAGAAAAAACAGCTGCTTCTTACTCAGAAACAAGCTAGTACTAAGGAGACTCCTTCAAATCAAAAAAATTGGCCAAAACTTGACCAATATCCTACATTTGATGGTGATTCTTCCTCTGATTGGCAACAATTTATTTTCAGAATTGATAACTTAATAAATTCTTACAAACTCCCATATGAGGAAATTGTGTCCAAGTTAATTTCTTTGTTCACTAATGTTGCCCTAATGTGGTATGAATCTGTTCTCCTGGATGGGAATGACTACTCATGGGAGGATTGGAAGAAATTAATTAAAGCACAATTTGGTGGCTCCAAGTTCAGAATGGCTCAACAAAGGCAGTATGAGGAAAGCTCTTCTACTGATAAACCTATTGAGTTTTTAATGAAACTTGTAAAAATCTTAAGGGCAATGGACCCAAATATGGAGTTTGATTTATGGAAGGACAGGATCCTTTATAAATTACCAATGTCTCTGAGAGACTTGATAGTGGCTAGGACTGAGTTCTCCAAAAAACCCTCTTCTTTCATTAATACTTGCAATGAGATCCTTCTAAACAATAAGTCTGATGCCAGAAGATTCATTCCTAGGACCCCTTTGGAGAAACCTTCACTTACCAACAGAAACCTCTGGAAAAGGTTGGTAAATCTTCTGCCCCTGTTGCACCAAAGAAGTATGCAACAAACACTTGCTTCAAGTGCAACAAGCCTTGGCAGAAAGGCCATGTTTGTGACAAAAAGATAAATCTTGTAGAACAAACAGAGGAGCATGCTGATGAGACAGTAGCACTGGATGATACATCAAGTGATTTTGCCAGCAATATTTCATATGAATCTCAACAAGAAATCTTGATGCTGGAAGAGTATATTCATTATTTAAATACTATTGATATTGATAATAATGCTTTATCTACAGTTGAAGATGCTGAGATCATAAAGAACATTGAGGATAACTCAATTGTTATTGCCACTCTTAAGGCACCAGTCTTGATTAATGGAACCAGCATAGAAGTTGTTCTGGATTCTGGAGCTGGAGGAAGTGTAGTTTCTGAAAGAGCACTTGCTTCAGTGGATCAAGACTATAAATCAAAACTGATGCCAATCATTTCTGAAAATTGGAGAGTTTATGGCTCTGTTTTGTCCCCCATTGGTAAATACAAAGCCACAGTGTTTTGTAAATATAACCATGGTTTTGTAAGAGCTATTTGTGATTTTGTTGTCATGAAGAATGATAACTTAAGCAATTGGTTTATTGTAGGGAATGATATTTTAACCAAGTATGGCATAAAATTGGATCCCTCAAATCAATGTTTCACAATGGGGATGAATGGGAAGAGAAAATTTAAAATTTCCTCCCCTAAAAAATTATTGAAACCAGAATCGAACACATGTAATTCTGTAGTTCAATGTAAAGGAAAATCTACAAAAGAGATGCATGCCCTTTTGTCTGAAATTGACAATGCCTCTTTTGGAGAACTACTTTCTGGTGAGGATAAAGATTCCATCATTAACTTGATAAAGTCTTTTCCTATGGCCTTTGCTCATGGGTCACATGAACTGGGATTAGTTAAAGAGGAAATGAAACTTTCATTGTCTTGCCCATTAACTGATATACTACCTAGTTTAAAGAAGAAGCCTTATTGTCAGCCTAAATATCCTTAGGACTGAGTATTTATTATGCTTAAAATAAGATAATCTTAAGTAGATTAAGCTTATATCTTAAAAATAAGGTTAAAATAATAATATATATTATTTTATTATATATATATATATAATTATTTTTCTATTATATAACTTATAATAGTTTAAATAGCTTATCCATGGCCTAATAATACTTATTAAGGTGTTAATGGAGTCATAATATACTTATCTTAAGTGATATGAAGTAATTATTGACATACATAAGCTTATATGTATACATAAATCTCATATTCAGTGAAATATGCAATATATTATGTATATTTAGGTATATAAGTGGTTTTTAGCCCCTTAATAGCCTATAAACTTTGTTTTTCTGCTTATTTTAGGTCATATGGACGAAATCAGTGGACTCACAACGCCTACAGAAGCATAGACACCTATATCAGGCGCATACACCCAGTTTGGACAACTAAAATTACTTCCTTGGATGGTTATTCACGGATTTATGGGTTGGAAGGATGTTTCTGGGTTAATGTGGATGCTTGGGGATGTTATTGGGGGCTTGGAAATTTTATTTGTTTCCTTTATATGCTTTTAGTTTCATTAAATCTCTTTTTGATTATTTATTTTACCTGTTTCTTTATGGTATCCGCTTTTATCTGAATTTTCTATTTATGGTATGGATCAGTGTTATTATTAATAGTGATGGAGGGTCCTTACTGGAGGTCTGGGAGTTGAAACTGCTTGAAGTGGACGCCATGGGGAGTTGATGGGCCCTCAAAGTGCTGTAATTGCCGGGGATAGAAGTGACATCATCTGGATTGAAGGTCTGTGCACTCCAGTGGATTTGGGTATAAGTAAGGAGGGATTTTGACGGTTATTTATCATCATTCAATTACTACAACTCCAACAAACACTACTATACAATTATTAACCTTTAGAAATATATTATAAAGCCACTATAAATTGATTTTATCTTTATATAAAGCTATAACTATATTTTATTCATCTATTTTCCACCACTAACATGCACTTAAATCCAAGTATTGTGAGTTTGATTTGAGTATAACTATTTTATTAGTCTTCCCCTGAGGTTTAATCACTAAATAATTTATAAATAAGTAGTAGGACCATAAATAAACACTATTATATCATACTTATATACTAGACTATACTGACAATTGGGGGTCTTTCCTTATATTTTACTTATTATTTAGTATAAGCCTTGGGACGTGATTTTTACCTTAGTACAACTCAAAATAAACCAAATATTTGGGTCTGCTGCATTTTAGTGGGTCATCATAACTCATTGATTGCGGAAAAGAATCCTTAAAATAATTGTACTAATTTTTTATCATAAAAATTGGATATTTACAGTAGTAACTGTACCCAATATAAACCCAATTTTCACTTGGTATTTGGACACCAATATAACACCCAATTAAATTGGTATTTAGTTAAAGCTTGGTAAGCTACTTATTCACCCTTATAGAGGTCTAGTTAAACTTATTATTATATTTTTAACAGATTTTTCGAATTTTTCTTATATTTTATTTAAATAAATAAAGATATAAATTCAGGGTAAGCTCCATTGCTTTTTTATTAGTAATATAATTTCTAATATCTTTTGTCTACTAATTCCATAGAGTTTTTCCTTTTGTAGACGTAGAATATTGTCATCCTTAACAATATGAGTGCTCCCCAGGACAGTGTAAGTGAAAAGCCTGCTTATAACACCAGGTCTAAAGCTAACAAAAACTTTCCAGGACATCACCATGGAGGGTCAACAGTACCCCCAGCCAGAAAGCATGAGTATAGAGGAAAAGGACGCCCTCTTAAAAAAGATAACTATAAAAAAGATGTCTCCTCCTCTTCAGGATCAACTGTCCCACCTGGCCAAACAGGTTCTGAAGTTGGAGGAATCAAAATCACTCATGTTCAAAGAGGTAGAGCAGTTGCAAAACAATTGCAAGGTAGGGTTTCAGCAAATGAATCAGGAATTGGCAGAGTTAAAGGGAGGCCAGCCCAGTCAATCAAATCAGCAACACCCTACCCAAGGAGGGTCCACTCACTCCCAGGAGAAAATCCTGGTAGACAAATGGAAATGGGACTGGTTTCACCAAAAGTGGACAAGCCACAGTTGCAACAGGGATCCACCCCCTCATCTGACTTCCTCAGCTCACCCTTACAAAGGAAAAAAGTTCCAAAAATCAGGACTGGAAACCATCCCTTGGTAAGTAGATTACCCTCTCAGATTGAACATAATACTGATAATTACAATATAGGTAATTCTATTGATGTTAAATCTGTACAAAAAATAGAGGAGGATTTAAGAAATTTAGGTTTTAGAGTAGATACACCTGACTTGTATTTTGTCCACAATAACAGTACTATTTAAAATGATAATACAGTTAACCCTCAGTTGCAACCACCTACTAGTGAGATGAGAAGTTCACAGGAGAGTGAGAGAATTGAAAAGGAAGACATGGAATATTTTAACAATAATCCAACTGTCCATAGAATTGTTTCAGCATTGTGGAATAGAATGACTGATTGTGAGGAACAGACAGTTAAGCTCACTAGTGATACAATTTCATCCTTGACATTAATCATTTCTCAATTATCAACACGTAACAAAGAATTAGAGAAAGAACATTTGTCTCTAACTCTTAAATATGATTCATTGAGTAATAAATATAATGACCTTTCAAACAAATTCTGTGAGTTAGAAAAATTATATGAAACACATTTATTAAAAACTGAATCAAGAACAAAGTTATCTTTTGCCCAGACAAATCAAAGTGTCTCTGAGTTGCTACAAAGATTAACTAAAGTTGAGATTGAAACTGCCAATCTACTAATGAACCAGGATAATCATAAGTATAATCAGTATAATAATAAACCTTTCATTGGAAAAAGTGAATCTCATTCCTTCCCTGTACCACCACAATTAAAACCATCTGGTGGTAGTGTCAAATCTGAAAATGTAATTCACAAATCCGTGCAGGAAGAAATACAAGACCATTTATCAAAAGTAAATGAGTTTTTGAATTTACCTAAGATTAGTGAGATAAAATCCAATCAGAAAAACTGGCCTAAGATAGATCAGTACCCAACTTATGATGGGGAAGCCAGCTCTGATTGGCAACATTTTATTCAAAGAATTGACAACTTGAAATTCTCATATAAGTTACCAGATGAAGAGATAACATCAAAATTAATTTCTTTATTTAAGGATGTTGCTTTATTATGGTTTGAAGCTGTCTTAAGTGGGGGTAGAGACTACTCTTGGGCTGAATGGAAACAACTTATTGAAAAACAATTTGGAGGTTCTAAATTCAGGCTTACTCAGCAGAGACTTTATGAGAAGACTAGGTATAATCCGTTGAATGGTGACAAACCTATGGTATTTTTAATGAATTTAAATAAAATATTAAAAGCCATTGAGCCTCATATGGATTTTAACTTATGGAAAGATAAGATAATATATAAATTACCTATATCTGTCAGAGACATTGTTGTAGCTAGAACATTAAATGTGACTGAATATTCTGACTTTATTAATATTTGCAATGAAATATTATTAAACCATAAGTATGAATCAAGGTATTCCACTTATAAACAAAATGTTGAACCTGTAAAAACTCAGAATTCAAAAACACTTCAGGAGAAGCAGAAAAAACCTACTGCACCTGTAGTACCTAAAAAGTATGAAACAAATACTTGTTATAAGTGTAACAAACCTTGGGTCAAAGGTCACAAATGTGAGAAAAACATAAATATTGTTGAAAATCAACGTGAATCTGAAACTGAAACTGAAAAAAGTAAAGAATCAAGTGATTATGACAGCAATATCTCATATAGTGATGAAAATGAAGTCTGTATGTTGGAAGATGATTTGTCCATCTTTTAAAATCCAATATTAAATATGGACTCAAATGAATCTTTAATGAATTTTGAGGATGCTGAAATCATTAAGGATATACAAGCTGATAACTTTAGAATGACACCTATCACGGTTCCAGCTATCATTTCTGGTGAAAATGTTAATATAGTACTGGACACAGGAGCTGCTGGTTTTGTTGTTTCCACTAATACATTACAGAAAATTGATAGTAAATATAAGTTTAAGCTTCAACCACTTCAAAATAAAAATTGGAGAGGTTTTGGATCAGTGCTACACCCCATTGGTAAATACAAAGCTGCTGTTTTGTTTAAACATCAACATGGTTATGTAAGAGTAACTTGTGACTTTGTAGTAATGGATAATACTAACTGTAGTAACTGTTTTATCATTGGAAATGATATTCTGACTAAATTTGGTGTAAAATTAGACCCTGCTAATAACAATTTTACAATTGGCATGAATGGTAAGAGGAAATTTAAAATAAATTCTTTTAACACAGTCTTACACATTGAGTCAGTAACAAATTCCCCGTGTAAAGGAAGAGAATCCAATGAGAAGGAACTTCTGGAAACAGAAATTTCAAAAGCATCATTTGGCACTCAGATAAGTAAAACTGAGAAAGATAATATTTTGGGATTAATTAAAGCTTTTCCAATGGCTTTTGCACATGGTACAAATGAACTTGGCCTTGTAAAAGATCATGAAATGATGATTAGTTTAACCTGTGATATGGATAATATTCCTGCTAGTCTTAAAAAGAAACCATACCCTGCTTCACCAATGAAGAGGAAAGACATAGAGGATAATATTAAGATGTTATTAAAAATGAACATTCTTGAGAAGGTTGAAACTACACCAAAATATTGTGTAATATCACCAGTGCTAATTTCTTATGAACAAGATAAAGCAAGACTGTGCGGTGATTATAGAGCATTAAATACATTTACAGTAGATGATATTTATCCCTTGCCAAGGATTGCCTCTATACATGCTACCCTTAAAGGTGCTAAATATATAAGTTGCTTAGATGGAAATAAAGGGTACCATCAAATTCCTGTTGAAAAGAATTCACAGAACTTTTTGTTGATAACAACACACATGGGAATTTATAAGTATGTAAGAATGCCATTTGGACCAAATAATGCTCCATCAGTATTTCAGAAGTTAATGGATATAACATTCCATAATGAAATGATTGAGGGATGGTTAATGGTATACATTGATGACATCATAGTGTTCTCAAAAACTTATGATGAACACTTAATCCATTTAAGGAAAGTATTTCAAAAAATGGATGAAATAAAAATGACCCTTGCATTGAAAAAATGTAAATTTGGGTTTGAATCTTTAAAAGTGCTTGGTCATATTGTATCAGGCTTACAAATATGTGTAGACCAAAATAAAGTGGCTGCAATAAAGAATATTGGCATTCCTCAAAATGTAAAGGATGTACAATCTTTTCTTGGAATGTGTGGTTATTATAGACAATATATAAAAAACTACCAATCAATTGCTGCACCACTGACCACACTGATAAAGAAATCAGAAGCTTTCATTTGGAATAATGAAAGGCAACAAGCTTTTGATAAGTTGAAAGAATGTTTAATGACAGCTCCTATCTTGGGTTTACCAGATTTCCAATTACCTTTTGTATTATATACAGATGCAAGTTTTATTGGACTGGGTGCTGCTTTGCATCAAAAACAACTTATTGAAGGTAAAATGTCAGAAGTAGTAATCTGCTATATTTCACGTACTCTGAGAAGTGGTGAATTGAGATATGGTGCTACTCAACTTGAATGTTTGGCAGTAGTATGGGCTCTTGAGAAGCTACATTATTACCTTGAAGACCAAAAATTTGAGTTAATAACTGACTGTAGTGCAGTTAAGTCACTCTTAAACATGAAAACTCCTAATAGACACATGTTTAGATGGAAATTAGCTGTACAAGAATACAGAGGCCGGATGACTATTACACATAGAGTAGGAACCTTGCACTCTAATGTAGATCTGTTATCTAGAGTACCTCTGCCTAATAATGAAGATAATCCTGCTTATGTTCCTGAGTCAGAGATTATTAACATTTATGGCATTTATATTGTAGATCTTGAGGATGAGTTTATGCAATCAATTCTTGATAATTATAATTCAGATCCTGACTTGAGTAAATTAACTACAATATTAAATGATCCATCTAATGCTTCAATGAATGTTTTAATAAAAACATTACCAAATAAGTATAAAGAGGCATTAGAAAAAGGAAAATTTTCCATTGAGGATGGTTTTATATATTACAGGAAAAAATTAAGTAATGTAATTGTGATTCCCCCTTCCATGAAGGAGTTAATGTTAAGTATATGTCATGATGATATATTAGCAGGTCATTTTGACTACCATAAAACATTAACCAGAGTAAAAAACACAGCTTGGTGGATTAACATGTCTGAGGATGCTCAGAAATATGTTGAAACATGTGATTCTTGTCAAAAATCTAAAAGATTATCAGGCAAAAGAGCTGGTTTATTACAACAAATTGAGCAACCAAAAGCTCCATGGGAAATAATTAACATGGAATTTGTAACAGGTTTGCCAATAGCAGGGCATAAGAGTTATAACTCCTGCTGGGTAATTGTAGATAGATTTACAAAGATGTGTTAATTTATTCCTACCCACAAAGAGGTTTCTGCAAAGGACTTAGCTTTTTTATGGTGGACACAAATGTTAAATACAGCAGGTTTCCCCAAAGCAATAGTTTCTGAAAGAGATCCTAAATTTACTTCTGAGTTCTGAACGTCACTTATGGATGTTTCAGGGTGTCAATTCAAACTTTCTACAGCACACCATCCACAAACTGATGGGCTAGCAGAAAGAATGATACAAACCTTAGAAGATATGATAAGAAGATACTGTGATTTTGGTCTTAATTGTTAAAGACAATGACAAATTCACGCATGATTGGGTAACCCTTATCCCAGGTTTAGAATTTGCATATAATAGTACAGTACATTCTGTCACTGGCAAAAAGCCATTTGAGTTATGGTTGGGTTATGTACCTAATACCCCTGCTAAAACTCTTAATAAGTTACCTAGATTGGATATCCATCCAGGTACTAAATCTTTTCTTCAGATGCAGGAATTATGCAGAAAACATGCTCAAGAATGTATAAATAAGGCTTTTGAGTATGAAAAGAAAAGATGGGATAAAGCCCATAAAGAACGAATGTTTAAAGAGGGTGATGAAGTCCTTATTTCAACACTACATTTCAATTTAAATGGTAATGTTAAATTGAAGGATCCATTCATTGGACCATTTGTAGCTAAAAAGATGGTTGGTAATAATGCTGTTGAGGTTATTCTATATGCACCATATGATAGAAAACATCCAGTATTTCCTATTTCTCTTATAAAACCATACCATTCTAATGATACTGCTCTATTTCCAAGAAGATCAGGAAGGCATAAACAGAAACCTGAAGAAATAGTTGAAAAGGCAGAAATTGAAAAGATACTTAAAAAGAGACACCTTACTAAAGAAAAGGGAGTTGAGTATCTATTAAGATTTAAAAATAAATAAAGTGAATATGACCAGTGGATTCCAGAAAATGAAATCTCTTACCTTAAAAGTCTCTTGAAAAAATTTAAATCTAAATAATACTGTTCATTCAGTATATGTATTATAAAAATTATTTTTTATTTTATTATTTCACTCCTTAGTTTTACTTAAAATGTCTTAACATTTTTTTATTGTTTTTTTTGGCGTGAGGGAGTGTCAGCCTAAATATCCTTAGGACTGAGTATTTATTATGCTTAAAATAAGATAATCTTAAGTAGATTAAGCTTATATCTTAAAAATAAGGTTAAAATAATAATATATATTATTTTATTATATATATATATAATTATTATTCTATTATATAACTTATAATAGTTTAAATAGCTTATCCATTGCCTAATAATATTTATTAAGGTGTTTATGGAGTCATAATATACTTATCTTAAGTGATATGAAGTAATTATTGAAATACATAAGCTTATATGTATACATTAATCTCATATTCAGTGAAATATGCAATATATTATGTATATTTAGGTATATAAGTGGGTTTTAGCCCCTTAATAGCCTATAAACTTTGTTTTTCTGCTTATTTTAGGTCATATGGACGAAATAAGTGGACTCACAACGCCTACAGAAGCATAGACACCTATATCAGGCGCATACACCCAGTTTGGACAACTAAAATTACTTCCTTGGATGGTTATTCACGGATTTATGGGTTGGAAGGATGTTTCTGGGTTAATGTGGATGCTTGGGGATGTTATTGGGGGCTTGGAAATTTTATTTGTTTCCTTTATATGCTTTTAGTTTCATTAAATCTCTTTTTGATTATTTATTTTACCTGTTTCTTTATGGTATCCGCTTTTATCTGAATTTTCTATTTATGGTATGGATCAGTGTTATTATTAATAGTGATGGAGGGTCCTTACTGGAGGTCTGGGAGTTGAAACTGCTTGAAGTGGACGCCATGGGGAGTTGATGGGCCCTCACAGTGCTGTAATTGCCGGGGATAGAAGTGACATCATCTGGATTGAAGGTCTGTGCACTCCAGTGGATTTGGGTATAAGTAAGGAGGGATTTTGACGGTTATTTATCATCATTCAATTACTACAACTCCAACAGACACTACTATACAATTATTAACCTTTAGAAATATATTATAAAGCCACTATAAATTGATTTTATCTTTATATAAAGCTATAACTATATTTTATTCATCTATTTTCCACCACTAACACGCACTTAAATCCAAGTATTGTGAGTTTGATTTGAGTATAACTATTTTATTAGTCTTCCCCTGAGGTTTAATCACTAAATCATTTATAAATAAGTAGTAGGACCATAAATAAACACTATTATATCATACTTATATACTAGACTATACTGACACTTATCCTGCTTCCCCCACAAAGAGAAAAGATATTGAAGACAATATCTCTACCCTTTTAAAAATGAATATTATTGAAAAGGTAGTTGAAACACCTAAACATTGTGTTATCTCACCTGTCATAATTTCTTATGAGAAAGATAAAGCCAGGTTATGTGGTGATTATAGAGCACTAAATACTTATACTGTTGATGATATCTACCCTTTACCTAGAATTAGCTCTATACATGCTACCTTACAGGGTGCTAAATATATCAGCTGTTTGGGTGGTAACAAAGGATATCACCAGGTACCTGTTGAGAAAAATTCTCAGAACTTTCTGATGATTGCCACTCATATGGGTATTTATAAGTATATTAGGATGCCATTTGGCCCTAAAAATGCCCCTTCAGTTTTCCATAAAGTCATGTATAACACATTCCATCAAGAGATCATTGAAGGATGGCTGATGGTTTATATTGATGATATCATTATATTCTCAAAATCCTTTGAGGAGCATCTTAGCCACTTGTGTAAAGTATTCCAGAAAATGGATGAAATAAATATGACACTTGCTTTGAAGAAATGTAAATTTGGTTTCCATTCTTTAAAAGTTCTTGGTCATGTTGTTTCAGGCTTACAGATATGTGTTGACCAGAACAAAGTGGCAGCCATACAACAGGTGAAGGCTCCTACTACAGTGAGAGAGCTCCAAAGTTTTTTGGGAATGTGTGGATACTATAGAAAGTATATTAAAAATTACCAAGTCATAGCTTTACCCCTTACCCAATTAACTAGAAAGGATGTTGCTTTTGTCTGGAATAGTGAAAGACAAAGAGCCTTTGACACTATGAAACACTGTTTGATGTCAGCACCAATTCTTGCTTTACCTGAATTTAATCAACCATTTGTTTTGTACACTGATGCCAGTTTCATTGGTCTTGGTGCTGCCCTCCATCAAAAACAAGTGATAAATGATAAAGTTTCAGAGGTAGTAATTTGTTATATTTCAAGAACCTTGAGAAATAGTGAATTGAAATATGGTGCTACTCAATTAGAGTGTTTAGCTGTAGTATGGGCTCTGGAAAAGCTTCATTATTACCTAGATGACCAGAAATTTGAACTTGTCACTGACTGCAGTGCAGTTAAATCCCTTTTAAACTTGAAAACACCTAATAGACATATGTTTAGATGGCAGCTGGCTGTTCAAGAATACAGAGGGAGAATGACAATTATTCACAGAGCTGGTATTGGTCACTCAAATGTGGATATGTTATCAAGGTTACCCTTACCAAATGATGACTCAAATCCTGCTTATGATCCTGAGGATGAAATTATCCATATCCATGGGATATATGTGGTTGATATGGAGGAAGAGCTATTACAGCTTATTCTGGAATCATATGATAAGGACACTGACTTGAAAAAGTTATGCACCATATTAAATGATCCAAAGAATGCTTCAATACAAGCATTAATTAAAACCCTTCCACCAAAGTACCAAAAAGTTTTGGAAAAAGGAAAATTTTCAATTGATGAAGGATATCTATATTATAGAAGAAATTTGAGTAATGTTATTGTTATTCCTCCTTCTATGAAAGAAATCATCTTGAAAATTTGTCATGATGACATATTAGCTGGACATTTTGATCTTGAAAAAACAATGATCAGAATTAAGAACACTGCTTGGTGGGCTAAAATGTCTGAGGACACAAAATTATATGTTTAATCCTGTGATTCTAGCCAAAAATCAAAAAGATTAACTGGTAAAAGAGCAGGATTAATGCAACATATTGAACCTCCTGATGCTCCATGGCAGATAATAAACATGGATTTTGTAACAGGATTACCTATTGCTGGAAAAGACAGTTATAACTCTTGTTGGGTTATTGTGGACAGATTCACAAAAATGTGTAAATTTATCCCTACTCACAAGGATGTTTCCACTAAAGAATTAGCTTTCTTATGGTGGTCTCATATGTTTAATACTGCTGGTTTTCCTAAAGCCATAATCTCTGACAGAGACCCTAAATTTACTTCTGAATTTTGGATGTCTCTGATGGATGTTTGTGGTTGTGATCTAAAACTTTCTACTTCCCACCATCCACAGACTGATGGTTTAGCTGAAAGAATGATTCAGACTTTAGAGGACATGATTAGAAGATATTGTGCCTTTGGCCTTGAGTATAAAGATAATGACAGATTCACTCATGATTGGGTTACCTTAATTCCTGGGCTGGAATTTGCCTATATTAGCACTGTTCATTCTGTTACTCAAAGAAAGTTTTTTGAGCTCTGGCTTGGATATGTTCCAAAAACTCCTGCCTAAATTCTCAATAACAAAATACCTAAATTGGATATACATCCTGGTGCAAAATCTTTTCTTCAAATGCAACAACTATGCAGAAATTATGCTCAACAATGTATTGAAAAATCATTTGAATATGAGAAGAAGAGATGGGACAAATCCCATAAAGAATACACTTTTAAAAAGGGTGATGAAGTGTTGATTTCTACAGTCCACTTCAACTTACAAGGTAATAACAAATTGAAAGATCCATTTGTTGGTCCATTTGTTGTCAGAAGAATGATTGAAGATAATGCAGTTGAGGTTATTTTGTATTCTCCATATGACAGAAAACATCCTGTTTTTCCAATATCTCTTTTGAAACCTTACACATCCAATAGTGATTTATTTCCAAAAAGGAGGGGAAGACCAAAGAAAACCCCAAATGAAATCACTCAAACAGCAGAAATTGAAAAAATTCTAAATGACAGAATAGTCACTGCTGAAAAAGGTACAGAATACTTATTGAGATTCAAGAATAAATCATCTGAATATGATTCTTGGATACCTGGGAAGGAGATATCTAATCTCCCTACTCTACTAAAAAAGTATAAAAAGAAAAAATCATAGCATTTTTTTATTGTTTTTTTAGAGTGAGGGAGTGTCAGCCAGGCTACTAGACTTAACAGTTAAAATAATTAATTATTTTACTAAGTTGAAGCCACACCCCTTCTTCTTACTAATAATTAATTATCTACTTAAGTATTACTTACAATTAACTAGTTAAGTACAATGAGTAGTATAATTAATTAATGTAAATAAAATTTCCCTTACAATATTACTCCCTAACACCGTGCTAAATGGTATAAGTCAATGGGAATATAATTTAAAAATAAAATTATAATAAAAAAAACTTTAAATTAATTATATTACCTCAGTGAGAGATATGGAATACTGTGAAAGTAATATTATTAATTAATTATTGTGTAATTAATTGTGACAGTCCAAGTAACTCAAACTTTATTGCTAATAAATTTGATGTCCTTGTTGACGTACCATTTATTTAATTCTTATGTCATATATGTACTCCTTTCAGTCATTCTTGTACTCACATTCTTAAAATACATGGTGTAAATTCCGTATATTTTATTCCCTCATGTTTTGCCTATAAAAGGCCTCTTACTTTGTGCTTTTCAGATCATTCTTTTTATCACTTACATTACTATTACATTTACAACACTACATTTATTTCCATATTTTATAACTTTAGTATTTACAACATTGTAATTCTAATTTATAATTTATATTGATATCTTAAATCTTCCTCTTATATTTGAGTAAATCAATCAAATTGATTTTAGAAATACGTACCTTTTTGTTGAGAGACTTTTAAACCTTTAAAAATCACGTGAAAACCTTGAACCAAGCTTCTAGACCAAAAGTACCCCTTGACAGAAAGGCTCATCAATTGGCCGGGCAATGCTATTTTATCATTTTATTTTATTTCATTTTTATTTTCATTAATGTCATTTTTTAATTTTTATTCTCATTATTACCCTTAATTTATGTTTCTTATTTCAAATCATTTAAATTATTTAAGGTGTATCCACCTCAAGGTGCACTTGGATGTGGGCAAGGTATCAGGGGATCAGCTCATCAATTGGCTGGGGGATACCATTTGTATTCTTTTTTATCTTTTATTTTATTTCATTTATTTTTTTACTTTATTTATCAATTTTTAATTTTAGTATGTTAGTAGAGTGATTCAAAAAAAAATTAGAATTTATAGTTATTAATTGTTTTTATTATTTATTTATTATTATGTTTTTAATCTTTTTGCAGGAGCTCATTTTCTGGATGATGAAGTTTCTGGAGGCTGGTCCGGATTATGATGTCGTTTTTGTTTTTTGTTGGGGTTGTGGGAAGCACTGTACTCTTTGAAGTGCATCCTGCTGGAGAGATTATATCAATTATAATGGGCAGGAATGGGTTTGGATGGAAGTTCAGAAGAGGAAGAAGAAGAGGCAGGAATGGATTGTTGGAAGGTGTGCTTAATTATCATAGACATCTTCCAGTGGTTGTCCAATAGTTGTTTCCTCAAGGTTTTCTCAAAGTCATTTAATGGTCCATGGTGGGCAAAGGCTTTCAGCTTGTTTGAACACATGGTGCTGAGGTGTTGTTTCATGTCTCCATAATCCAGGGTCAAAGAAGTTTCTAGAGTTTGGAAAACTCCAATAGTAGATTTAGGAGGAGGGGTGCCAACTAGACAAGAAGAATTGGATCAGTAATTATTTTTGTTGAAGAAATTGGATGAATTAATGTGGTACTTACAGATTGGAAGCTCATCAAATTTGTAAGTGGCTGGAATTTGAACTTCTGAAGATTTTGTAATGGTGATAGTAGGTGGATCAATCAGGGAAAGATATGGATTCTCTTGGTCTTCTTCTGAAAGGTTTTGAGAAGGTGAACTAGGAGTCTGATGTTCCTGGGGCCTAGTTGGAGCATCAGGTCTTCTGTTGCTGTTATTAATATTTCTGCTTGATTCAGTTGGATGAGTTGCTGTTGATGGAGTACCAGGGTTGTTATAAGATGGAGCAGGAGAGGGTGATTTGGAAGTGGATTGATCTCTTCTGGATGGAGCTTTTGAAGGAATGGAACTGTCAGAAGAATAGTTGGGTGACAGAGGAGAGGTGTAGTTTTGTTGCCTTAACTGGGGACAAAGTTGTTGCTTTGGTGCAGTGTTGGGTGCTCTGGTGTCTTCCTGGGGTCCTCTTTCAGGTCTCCTAGAAGTTTGTGAATTTTTGGAGTTTTTGGACCTTGGAAGGGTTGGCTGCATTGCTCTGGGAGCAGTGGGAGGTAATTGTGTGGAGTTTTTTTTGTTGATTGGAGGAATTTGGCTGTTTTCTGTTTGTTTTTGGAGGTTTTGAGCCTGATTTTCACTGTCTAGTGAGGCGGGCGGGCCGCCTGGATGTGGTCTAGAAGCCTAGAAGCTGATTTGGAAGCTTTTGGAGCTAATTCACCAGAGATAAAAGCTGTTTCTTGGGAAGTTAAAGCAGGCCTTTTTGGGAGAGTTCTGAAAACTGAATTACGGGATCTTCTGGATGGTGCTGAGGATAAAGATGAAGAGGCTGGACCAAGCTCTAGGGATCTGGTAGGGGATCTGGAGAGGTATTTATGAGAAGGTGAAGGAGGAGGAATAGGGTAGTTGGAATCTCTGTCACATTTCTTCTTTTTGGAGTAGCAAGAATCACAAGCGCTGTTGTAGAATTTGGCTTCAGGAGTTGGAAGAGTGAATGTGCAAGGTCTGCACATGTGGATGCACTGTTTGCAGGCATAGTCCTCGGGAGCAGTGAAGCAAGGAAGAGTAGAGGGGTAAACATCAGGGGTTCCAGCCATGATCTGTGGTGAGAAAAGATGATGGAAAGAAATAAGAAGGAGATTTTTGTCAGTGATGGGTAGATGATGAAGTGAAGGTGGAAGTTCAGCAGTTTGGCTGTAGGTGTGTTCAGTATGAAATTGGCTGCGTTTATTTTATGAAAAACTCTTTCAGTCCTCCAAGACTTTAAACTGGCTGGTTTCAAGAATAGTCCATCAAGACTCTAAACTGAAAAATCTATGGTTTCAAGATTAGTCCCCCAAGACTTTAAACTGAGGGCTATTAGTCCCCCAAGACTTTAAACTGAGGATTGTTTGATGGTGTAGTCCCCTGAGACTATAAGCTGAGGAATGGGTTTTGTTGTTGGAATGGGTTTGAAAGATTGGCAGAGGGTATCCACAGGGGAGCCTCTGAATTTAGAAATGGCAAGTTTGGGGGTAATTGATGGGCTGGCAGCTCTATTCACAATTACCCCAGAATGTTAGTTTTTTCTCTGTGTCTTAATGTGGTTGATCTCTGGTTCTGGGTTTATAATTTAGGTTTTTGAGTCCCCCAAGACTTTAAACTGAGGGTTTTTGAGTCCCCCAAGACTATAAAATGAGGATGGTCCCCCAAGACTTAAAACTGAGGGATGTTTTTGTGGTTACATCCTATAGAGGGTGTGGTCAATTTTTCTTTTCTGAATCAAACTCAAGTACTAGTGGAATTACAGAGGGAATCAAGAGACGAAATGAAGTGTTCAGAATTAGCCTTGAACTGGTGAATGAGGTGTCTTCTGTTCTCAATGTCCTGTGGATCTCTAGCAGGAGTGGATTGGAAGTAGTTTAGCAGAAGGTGTTTCTGTTGAGACGTGTGTTGTTGGAACTTGGCCTTAATGGTGGGCAAGTGGTTTGGTGTTGTTGGTTCAATGGATCCTACATTGTTGTCATCACTGTCAGAAGAGAGAGGAACTGAGAAGTCATCAGTTTTATAAAGTGGAAAGAAGAAATGTAAGTTTTTACCATCAGATGGACCAGGGATGGTGTAACTTGTTGTTTTAGTGGTTTTGGCACTCTTCTGGGAAGGGTGTAGCTTTTTGATTAATCTGGGAATCAAGATGGATGGCCTAGATCTTTTGGTGCAGGTTGAGGTGGAGGTGAAGCTGTTGCAGAAGATAATGGACCAGGGATGGTGGAACTAGTTGTTTTATGGGTTGTGGCACTTTTCTGGGAAGGGTGGAGCTTTTTGATTAATCTGGGTATCAGGATGGATGGCCTAGATCTTTGGTTCTGGCAGAAGAAGGACCAGGTTGAGGTGGAGGTAAATCTGTTGTGGAAGAAAGTGGACCAGGTCTGTGGCAGGTCTTCTTTCTGGAGTGGCAGACATCGCAGGACGTTCTGTATGGATGGACAGGTGGTGTCATGGTGCAGATTAGATTATTGTCAATGCAGTATTGGCAAGGACCCATTTCAGAGGCAGATTTGGGAAGAAGGTTGAACATGGTGGTTTGATGAAGAAAGAATGTGGACATTCTTAATTGGAGGGAGGATGTGGTCTTCCAACATTGGCAGGGGCCTTTGTTGTGTGTTTTGGCACTGTTTGTGCATGTCTAAATTGACATCTGTTGAAGAATTGGGTATTTTTCTGGTTTTATTTGGTGGATATTGGGTCTGTGGGTATCTAGTGTCGCCAAAAATATATTTTCAGCTGTATATTATTATTATAGTTTTTTTAGAGAGATATGTTTTTGTAGGGAAACACCTTTTTTTTCACAAAAACCCATTTTTATTTTGGGAATAAACATTTTCTTTATTTGCAAAAAATCACAATTTTCTAGCAAACCAAAGTTTATGACTTTTTTTTTCTGTGCTACCAAAATAAAATCAGCCTAAGATTTTTTTTCCACAAAAAACTGTTGTACAAATATTTCTAAAGTAGATATTTTTTGAAAAAAAAGATGAAACATGCCATACAGGAAAAAGCATATCCAATTCCCAACAACTATACAATCTACCCTAAGATTTTGTCCCCTCCCCTAGAATATATCCAACGCACCAGCAAATATACCTAAATGGTATATTACACTTTGGGTATAGTGTAATCTACCGAATTTCTAGCCAATCTTCTATTGATCTATATTAACCTATTTTTCTCTCCTCATTCATCTGATCATCACTCTATTACTTACTACTTAAACTTTTCCACTGATCTAGTGTACTTTGCGCTTTGTGATACCAATCTTAAACATTAAAATTCAAGACTCAATTCTTTATTTTTCCCCCATTTTAACCTAACTTTATACTCCTCTGACAAAATGTCATTTTCATCTTGTTCATTTTCCCTATCATTATCTTCACTATCATTGCTACTATTTGTTAAGTCGGGTCGCAATCTATGGGGCACGATCTCGTCATTTTCACTGATAGATTCCAATTTATTTCGACGATGGTGTCGGACAAGCTCATGTATCAATGTAGAAGCATCTGTCAATCGCGATTGGGCCAATGAAAGCTTCCAAGAAAGATGTCGTTTCCTAATGTAGGCTGGAGTCTGATTTGAATGAGATTGAAGATCTATACAGAATGACTCTGTAGGGCGTTGTATCTTTCTACTGGAGCGAGGAATCAAAAAAAGACAAGATAAACCCAACGCAAAGATCGCTAAAGCATACATAAAGTGAAGAGCCGCAAAAAGATAGGTTGTAACAATGGGAATTGCCAATGCTAATCGACCATCTGTATAATTAGCGAACCCTCTCTCAAGCTGTATTGCGCCCAAACTCCAGCCCACTAAGCGATTTGAGAGTGACTGCGCCCATTCGGCACTAAAGGCACCTGTATCATTTCCATAAGTGTTGCCTACAATACTTAAATCAGTCTGGAGTTGCTCCTCTAAAAAACGGGGTGCCCATTGGTAATAATTAGAATCCGGCGTTCCTAAGAAAGGCGCTGAACCAGAAATTGCCTGAGTGACACTAGCATTGGATTCTCGCAGAGAACTCATGTTAAGAGATAGTGTTTGATTGGATAAAGTATATTGAGCATCATAAGCTGTAACATTACAAACGGAAATAAAACATAAGAGATAAGGCTTATTGCTAATCCCTGGACCGTAGCTCCACCAGTTGATGAAGGTGGTTGGGAATGTATAATTTAAATTAGAATCATTATAGGGAATATTAGCGTAATCTGCAAAACAGCCAAACGTAGCAATAGTAAATGGGTTGACAATAGCGGCATTTGAAAGAGGAGAATCCTTCTTCCACTTCATTGTTCCATTTTCAGAAATAAGTGTATGTAAGCCACCTTGAATCGTAATAAAGGATTGCAATCGCTGTTCGAAAGAGGTAACATTAAACCCCTGTTCAAAGACAAATGCGTTCCATGGTTCCAATTTTGATGGTAAATTATTTCCAGGGCCACAAGCTCTCATCTTCACATCTTTGACCAAACAGCTCGGATGATAAACTTGACATTTTGTCGATGCGGCATAAGTATGAGCGGTGGCTGAGTATTCCTTTGGCGGATCCGCCACGCCTAAAAAAGCGATGCTTCCATTATTGCGGTTTGCTGCTGTATAAACCCTGAGCTCGTTGCTTTTATTCATGCCTCCATTGCTCGCCTCAACGCTCCGATTGCTGACAGGACAAACATGATAGGTTTCATTCAAGCAATTGGGGTTGATTATAGCAGCCCCTGGAAAATTAGATGTATTCTTTCTAATTTGTTGAACTGTTGTGAAAATTTGATCATGCAGAACAATATCCACACCTCGAATGGTCCAAGTAAAAAATGAAATCGTCAAAACTCCCAGTAAAGCTATCAAAAGTAATGATGAAAATCGAGCTCGTTTCATCCTTTTACTAATGTTATTTCCTTTCTTTCTAGAAGATGGGCCACGAATAGCATAGTTGAAACAACGAAGTAAAGACATGGGGCTTGCATTTGTTATTAAATCCAATGTGATAAAGTATTGTGCGGGTGAAGGCAGGTTAGATGAAAGTACTTTGGAGTCACGTAACCAAAAACTCGCCAGATGATAAGCTAATAAGCTCATTACCAACGTGGAAATCAAATCTCTGCCAGATAAATATATAATTCAAAACATGATTAGCACTTGGCTTATTGAGCATGAAAGTATTAATTTTGAATTGCTTAATTTTAACTTGAAACTATTAAGAATAAAAATGAAAGTTTACATTGTTGAACTTGCAACGGAAGAGACTAATAGAGGGGAAAAGCGAATTGAAAGACGTGTATTTCGAATTCCCAAAGTAAATCCTTCATCTAAAGGTCTGACAAATGTACCGTTTTTCAAGTTTTCGCCATGCTGAGCTTGGAAGCTAACCGACACAAGAAATGACAGCCCAAAAAATGCTGGCAGAAGTGCACAGCCTGTTAAAGCAAGCACGGTGAATTGAAGTGTTCGAAAACGAAAATTGTGGGGTACCTTTTTTTGGATTAGCAAAATAAAATAAAATCACCAATTAATTTGTTTTTGTTTTTCTTTTAGGTGAATTATATGTTTTTTTTAAAAATATGTGTATGGATATAAGGATAAATAGCATTTTCTTTTGAAAAAAAAAGCTGAAATAATTTTATTGGAGAGCCTACAGATAAAGATGAACTTGATGAAGTCTGACGAATTAACTCGCTCTTTTCCTTCCCGTGAGCTGACATTTGACAGGATATTTCAATCTTTTTACTCGAGCGTTAGAAATGGGATGTCTTGGATTTTAATTTCTTTAAAAAATGGAAGGAGCAAGATCGAAGATTATAATACCTATTTTATATATACCCATATATCAATACACATTAGCAAGTGATATTCAAATATTATCAGTTGCTACTCCAAACGTTCCAAATTTCTAATATTCAAAAATATAATCACGTTGACTCATTTCTTTTATTCTGTTTCATTCCTTCAGAGGCGAGTGATGTTGATAATTTAAAAAAGATTTATTTGATTGGTAAAACTCTTGGAATATTGCTGGGTTGAATAGATAAAGCTATTAGGTTTTTACAGACTGTTAACACTACCAACATTTTGCTGACGTTCCCGATGGAAACATCACCATGGCGTTCCCTTTTCGTTCCATTCAAACTTGCGAACGCCACGACGAACGCAACATGCAATTGCGAACGCCACCGATTTCTGGAACGTCAGAGCGAACGCCACACATCATTTTCAACTTGAGTCACCCACAGTCCATCAATCTAATTCTTCAGCTTCCTTCAATCCTTGATTTATTCCTCATTTTTCTATTTTATTTGAATGATTGATCATTCTCTTGATTTTACAAGCCCTGTTTTACAGCAAAGTCGGAAAAGGTTGCCGAAATTTTGACAAAAAAATCGAAATTCCTCTCACGAAAAAATGGTTTGCCTATTCAAAAGGGTTGGAGATGAGTCGGGAGTACTGTCTTTTGAATAGGCAAATCATTTTCTTGTGAGAGCAGCTTCGATTTTTTTGACGAAAAATCCGCAAGCATTTGTGACTTGGCTGTATTCTATGTGCTATATTAATTATTTAGTTTTGATCTCATGAATACTTCTTAATCACCGCCCATAGGCACCAGATCATCACAAGGGGATTCTTCATTCCCTGGGGATATTAGAGATTTTACAAAGACTCTTATGATCAATCAAAACAAATTCTACTCATTGATTAATACCTTAAACAAAGATGTTGAAAGTATGAAGGCAGCTAAGACTAATATTGTCAAAAAAAACCATCAAAATTAAATCCATCCTGCACTTCCGAGTTTATCATTTATTTAATTATTTCTTGGGATCAATTTCCCTTAGGGCATGAAACTAGACACAGAAAACAGATAAAGTGGAATATGTACATGATTGAGAGTGGGCATAGACAGTCTGAAAATTTGTGAGTTTAAGCATTTAAGTGTTCAAGGGTCTTGTTTCATTGAACTTTTTGGACAGCATTTTTGGATGCAGCCAGAAAAGCTGTAGGGATCTTGAAAATATGCTTCCAAACTGGAAATGCTTGTGGGTTTCTTGCTTCTTATTCAATGTAAAAAGTTACATAAAATCATGTTTTAGGTGGGGGATTGAAGATGGGAAAATTTTAGTGGCAAATTATCTCGCTACCACTCATTTTTGGATTACTTAAGTAATTCAATTCTGAGGCTTCAGAAAATTTGTCCGGGTTTCAGGTAGTCTCCTCAGCAGAAGTTTACATACTTAAATTCAAGTTGATTAGGTCACTTTCTTGTTTTGAGCAAGTATATACATGCCATGTTGGGTGACTCCATGTTTATCAATATAAAAATTTGTGGAACACTTAGAACAATGACACAAGTGCATTTTGGTTTTATTTTTAACTTTAATGAGGAAAACTAAGTACAATCAGATATAAAAAATGATTCAAGTTAAGATCAATCGTAATATTCCTCTCTCTCAATAATACTATTTAACTTCCTTTATATTTCCCGCTTCTTCTCCCCATCATGTTTCTCAGTGTAGTTTGTATTTAGTCTACCACTGTCTCCTCTTCCTTCATGCCCAAAGTTGGGTGAGATTGCATGAAATAAAAATAAATAAATGAAATAAAATAAAGATCTAGCAAGAGAAAAATTGGTAGGTTATGGGTGAATCAAGTCAAAACTGATGCATGGCGTTCGCTCTGACGTTCCAGAAATCGGTGGCGTTCACAATTGTATGTTGCGTTTGTCGTGGCGATCAGAAGTTTTTATGCATAAAAGTGCAAACGCCATGGTGACGCTCCCGCTGGGAGCGTCGTCAAAATGTTGGTAGTGTAAGCAACCTTATTATAACTCTTTGCACAAGTCTGGAAAACTTCTTTTCTGTTCTTCCTGTTTCTTAAACATTAATTACGAATATATGCATGAGTCGGTACTGCCGCAGTTACTTATAAACAAAATAAACATTTAATAGCTCATGTATTTATTGCTTAATGAGCAATCCTTATTTTCTTCTTCTGGCTTTTCACAGCTTTTACAACACAAACTAAACACATACCATGAAGAAGTTCACGATGAGCTGGAAGGGGCGTGAATGTGTTGTTACGTTTAAAAATAAGTCATATTTGCAACCGTGGCCTAACCGCATACATTCTTCCCTTGCCTGGTTAGATTAAAGAAATTGTGGTTCATATCTTAGTTCGCTGATCTACAAATGTAATATACACACCCCTTTACAGCCAAGTCACAAAAGCTTGCGAATTTTTTGATGAAAAAATTAAAGTTTCGCCAACAAAAAAATGATTTGCCTATTCAAAAAGAAGTACCGCCGCTCTATCCCCGACACTTATGAATAGGCAAATCATTTTTTGGTTAGAACAACTTTGATTTTTTCGTCAAAAATTCCGCATGCTTTTGTGACTTGGCTGTAACAAATAAAAAGAAAAAGAAAAAGAAAAAGAAAAAAAGAGATTAAATTACACTAATCATATCACCAACAAAAGCGTGAAATGAGTGATGCATGTTACGGCGGCTAAACCCACAACCACCTTGGAGACTGCTTTAATCGCTAAGCCAACCTGATCATGACGGCGACAGGTCATTGTTTCTTTAGAAATTTTTTTTACAAACTCACCCAGCTAAGGGCATGAAGCAGAAGAAAACATAAATTTCTCTAAACACGAATAATAGGAGGTATAAGATAAGGAAGGACTGGGAAATTAATCAGAATAATAAGTGTAGAAACTATGGAGTAAGGGGTAAGTTGTTAGGAAATTTGGTGGTATTTACTAAAAAGAAAGACACATGGGCAAGCATTGTAGAAGGGGAGAGAAGGGAAGAGGTTGTGAATGAAGTTTTGTGTTTAATGACCACTTGGAGTAAGGTAGAGCGGACAGCCTTCCGAAACAGTAGAAGAGGAGGACGTGTTCAACTGCTTCCTTTGAGGAAAGGGGCACATGGGGCTAAGAGGTGAGTCGACGACTTTAAAGCCCGAGTAGCTGTAATAAAACTCACTCAGAAAGTGTGGAAACAGTTACATTTACAGATATGTCCCAATAACTTGATGATTTTTCATAAAAGATTTTGATTTTTAAGTAAAAAATCGTCAAGAGATTCTGTCATTGCTTTATATTTACAGCTAGTTAGAAAAAGCTTACCGAGTATGTTGCCTCCCACTCCTCACCAAAATTATAAATTCAGGCCAGCTGACTTATGCTTTAGGCGGGGGATGAGGGGCAAGACAACCGCCAGCCTTCCCGAACTTGCTGTATCACTGAATTCAAAAAAAAAGAAAAAAAAAAAAGAAAAAAAAAGTTGGCTTTGAACAGCCAAGTCACAAATACTTGCGGAATTTTAGACAAAAAAAAACCAAAGTTGCTCCCACCATTAAAAATGATTTGCCTATTCTAAAGGGAGTACTCCCGACCTATCCACCCAGCCCTTTTAAATAAGCAAGACATTTTTTTATCTAAAAAACTTTATTTTTATTTTTTTGCTGTTGTCAAAATCTCAGCAAGCATGAGTGATTTGGCGGTACCAACCACACCCGGTTAATCAAAATTTTGCAATCAAATTTGTACAGCAAAGTCACAAAAGCTTGCGGAATTTCAGACGAAAAAATTAATACTTCACTCACAAAAAAATAGATTTTCCTATTTAAAAGGGGGTTACCCCCGACCTATCCCTGACTCTTTTAAATAGGCAAATCATTTTTTGGTGAGAAAAACATTGATTTTTGCGTCAAAAATTCCGCTAGCTTTTGTGACTTGGCTGCACCAAAAACACGCCAAGCATTATAGCTGTGAGTTTGACCTATGCATTTGAACACTTACTCAACTCCTCATCTCCAACATGTGTTGCCTTGCTCATTTTATTTCTAATCTCTCCTTCCATCTCTCACTTCCTTATTTGACTTCCCTGCATTTTAAGTTTTGCTAGAATTAGAGTAGATAAATATTTGATGAATATATAAACATATGTATATGTTGAAGAAATGCCGGGAAAATGAAATAATCTAGGTGAGAGTTAGTAAGATAAGAAAATGATGCACTTCAAAAACTTATTAAGAGTTTTGGTCTAAGTCATTAAAGGCTATGAGTTTTGGAGTCTCCCTATAACCTTTAACAAATTATACCTAGTCTTGTGAGTATTTCTCAAAAGCCTATATCTATGAGTGCGCTACCAAACTAGAAATAGATTAAGGCCACTCAAGTAAGTGACATGTATTGTGTGAGATAACTAAGAAACTAAAAGTACCTTTAGTATTTCTCACAAGCCTATATCTATGAGTGTGATACCAACCTAAAGGTAGCAGTATAAGAAATAGACATTAGACTACAAATACACACAGAAATAAGAGAGAAGAAAATGCACTTAACCAAGCAATAGATTAAGGCAACTGGAGATAAAAATTGACAGCAATCACCTTATATACCCCAGGGGTCTGTTCTATACATGATCAATGTCAGGCTGAGTTCAAGTACAGAGATGTGAATAGCTTGAGTAGTCAGTTGTCTAGAAGATTTTAATGGTCCTATATGAATACTGTAGTGCAAATCCAATAAGTATTAAAATATAACTCAAAATAAGGGTCTCAATAATTTAATCTCACTAATGATAAATGGTTTACAATTTATGGTTGGTAGAAAAATAGAGATAATAATTCAAACACTATTCAAAAACTTTAAAAGTACTAATGAAATGTATTGTAATTTTATTGGTTATATGTTTTAATTGTGATGATAAAGAATGTAGAAAATAAGACCAAAAAACCCCTCCTTTTATACCCAATAATTCCTCAATGTTTACCTCTGGTTTACCAATCCTATACACAGCTAATGATTCCTCAATGTAGCTAGTACACCTGTCCATGAACATAAGCAATAACCAATAACACAAATAGAATGATATCACCTGCCAAAATCCTGGAATAATAGGGATAATCCATCAAAATAAATGAATAAGAAAAAAGAGAGTATATGCATGTAATACCTTAAAATAAAAGACTAAAGAAATAAAGAATAGCACTAAATATAACTCATAATTAAGGGGGATGAACAGTGAAAATGAAGGGTCTAATTATTCAAAGTTACTATGTGAAATCCCCATCCAAATATGACCAATATTTACTGAGAAACCACTGTGAAACCCAAAAGAAGATGTAAAATGTGGGGTAACTGAATGCAGTCTCTTGGAAGGCGCTTGCACAGGTAAATCCTTGACTAAATAGGCTATTTTAAGTGTGGTAGTGAATTAGAGGCTCCAATCTTGAGGTTGTTAATGCAATTAGTGCATATAATAGGGGATATCAATGTTCAGGGATCCACAATTAGGGATCGGAATTTTTTTTCCCAGGATCAGACATTATTAATTGCAGAAGATTCTTATCCACTAACCCCAGGGCTAGTGGATAAGGAATCCATGATAATGCATTATCCTGCCTCTTATACCCCAATTTACGTTCCTAATTCCTGATCCCAAACTCATCACATTCATGATGGATTTTTAAGAAAGTCACATGACATATAATTTCTGATGCCATCCTTAAGTCTCTCCTCACTCTATGCTACTTAATTTTGGTGGCGAAAACATAAGTTTTTTTCTATCTACACACCCCAACTGCACATTTGGGGGAAAATCCCCACTTCCCACTTCCCACTCATCACCTAAACCTTCTACTGACACCTATACTACTAACAAGGATGAAGCACCTCTCTACTAGATGGCTACTTCACTCCACTATTAATGCCATCACTTTATTTTTAGCTCTCTACTATAAATCTGACTCTGATTTGGAAGATGCCTTAGCCTATTTGTGTTTTCTTTCCAAAAAGCATTACCTCATTTCCAGGGGGCCAAATCTTTATCATGATCCCCAATATGATCTCTGCTCCATTTTCAACATTCCACAACTAAACTTCACTCAGCTATTTAGAACTTCACCCAATTCTTTCTTCAAACTTTATCAAATCATCTCTGAACATCCTATCTTTCATAAAAATTCCCATAACAAACAGCGTAATCCTGCCATTCAACTTGCTGTTGCACTATGTCGCTTTGGCTCAAATGAATATGGTGCTGCTGTAAGACGTTTGGATAATCTATTTAACATAGGATATGGTACAGTGATATTATACACCAAGTGCTGTATGATTGCTATCCTTTCCCTCAAGTCTCAAACACTTGCTTGGCCAACTACAGAACAACAAATTGAATCCTCTCAAGTAATGCAAGCCAAAGGTTTCCCTGGCTGTGTAGGTTTTGTTGATGGCACAACTATACCTTTGAGTCAAAAGCCTGCTCATGATGGGAACCATTATTTTGATCACAAAAAAAGGTTTGTTCAAAATCTTCTCCAATTTCTCATCATTCATGAACTAACTTTTTATCTTCCTTCTAAATACTCTATTGCCATTCAACTTATATGTGATGTCAATAAAAAATTTATTACTTTTCACAGTGGCTGCCCTGGATCATGTCATGACTCTTCTGTCTTCCAAAGAATGAGGATTTGTCAAACCCCAGACTCATACCTTGACAAATCTCAGTACCTCCTTTAAGACTCAGCATATGCAAGTGGGAAGTACATTATACCTGCTTTCCATGGTGCAACCTTAGAAAATGACCCCAAGACTAAATATAATTATCATCTTGCCCAATCAAGAGTACGGATTGAACATGCTATAGGTATTTTAAAGGGACAATTTTCTAGTCTTTGGGAGCTCCGAATCCAATTTCAAAAAAAATTGGAGATCAAAAGTGTGAATCATTGGATCATGACTTGCCTTATACTCCACAATATCCTAGCTGATTTAAAGTATGAGTGGAATGATCTTTATGAAGAAGAGGACCCTGAACCAGTGCCTGCTCTCCCATCCCTTGAATCACAAAACATTTTTTCAACTGGCATACACTCTGTCATTATGCCAATCACCCTCCACCATTTTGGAACACAACCCTTTTGATTTTTTGTTTTAATACTCTCCAAATTTCCACTTTGTATACTTTATTCACTTGGCTTGGTATTTTTTTTTGTTGCATATTCATTTTTTTGGAATTTATGGTGAATATCTCTTTTTTGGATGGCTCATTGGTTTTCTTTCACCAGCTCAACATGACATCGCATATTTTCTAAAATTGCATAATTTTTCACTGTTTTTTTTTATTCATCCCTCACACTACGCAATATAGGGGGTGGACTTGCTAGCAACTCCTCAACCTGAACTCAAATGGAACTCAGATGGAACTCAGACTGAACTCATACTGAACCCATACTGAACTCTACTTGAACACCCACCTAAAACTGTTCTGCTGAGTGGTGTTCATCCCTGATTGTATGGTTCCTTTATTAATAGCTCAATGTGTGTTCAATCTGTGGTGAGTTTGGGTCCAAGGTTGCGGACTCGCTAGCAAGTCCGCCCCCCATATTGTGTGGTGTCATATCCTTTTCCTATTCTCCTCCAACAATTTGGTTTCATTTATTTTGTCATCTCATCTCTCCAGGTAAGTCATTTTATTCTTTTTTTTGATTTTTTGATTACTAATTATAATTTTTTTTGTTTTTTTCTGTTTTTTTTATTTTTTTTATCTAAATTTTTTTTGTAAGTGGTTTTTTTTGATTTCAATGGTAAAATTAACCTTTTTTTTCTCTCCCTCTTTACTTTCTTTTTTAGCTCCATCACCCTACTCTTCATCCCTCCTTGGCATGGTCATTATCCCCTCTTTCCCCTATTTCTCTTTTTTTTGGCTCCATTTCATTGAAACACATACATTGCACATTCTTTATGCATTTCACTTACTCAATATTCAATTTCCCAACAATTCCAACATCAATCTTTCTCACTCTATTTTTCCTACTTTTCAATCAAGGTAAGTTTCATCTCCTTTTTTTCATGCCTATATGATATCTCATTCCTTTTACAAAAACTTCATACTTAAATATATGTATGACTCTTATCTGGATAAAAGTGAACTTATAAACCTCCTTTTGATCTCATCTTAATTACCACTTTTCAAGTTTTTGTAAAATTTTGAAAATCAGACTTGGAATTAGGGATAGGTTTATTCAAATCTAATTTTATTTTTACTGAGGATTCTCCTGAAGGCTACATTTCAATTCATACAAACAGATTTGAATTTGATTCAGTGGTTGCTGAGAAATTGACTGTTAAAGTTGAGCTTTTTTTCCCAATTTAAATTTTTATTTCATTTTTTTATGTAACAAATTAGGGTTAGGTTTATTTAAATCACATGTCCTTTCACTGAAGATTCTACTAGAGCCTATCTCTCATTTTTTTTACAAACAGGTTTGAATTAGGTTCAGTGGTTGCTGAGATTTTGACCTTTGAAGCTGTGCCTTTTTTTCCAAATTTCACTTATCTTATTTCACATTTTTATATTGCATATTTAGAGGATAAGGATTCTGAACCTTTTATCTGATTATTATCTAGGAATTTCAATTATATAGGCATATATTCATTTCTCAAGAATATCACTAAAGCTCAAAAAGATGAAGATTTTCACTTATGGGACACTCTACCTTCCTTTAACTCTTTTCTTGCTCTTCAACTCAAAAAGCTCTGTAATAAAGCATTTGTAAAAAATCATGAACTTGCAACCAAAGTTGGAATACCAAATTGGTGTGACTCCAAATGGGAAGATATCAGCCACGAATATCATCTATTTTCTAATGTTATTATCACTCATTCTGGATTCCACAATAGGATTCATATCAATAGGAATGACACCAATTTTCTTACTTTCGGTATATTTTCATATATCAATCCAATGACTGGCCAACCAATACCATCTCCAGCTAAAATCAAAGGACATGGTTTATATTTTCCAGACCACCAGTGCATCATTGATTTTGATTTGGGAATAGGTATCATTGAGACTATTTGGAATTCTTCTCAGGATAATCATCAAACAACCAAAGCTCCTCCTGGTTTTTAATCCTGTAAAGATTTCACACATTTTGGTTGCTCATTTCAAATCATTCATAAGTTAATTCAAAGAATCCACAAGGTAAAGAAAGAAGGTAAAGTTAATTGATTTTAAAAAACTTTATCTAGATCCAAAAAGTATGGGGATTAGAGTTGTCATCAAAAATTTTATATTTTTTCATAAATTTTTAATAAATACTTTTTATATATCAATTTCCTCAACTAAAGTAATAGGCCAACAACATTGGGCTGTATAACAGGTAATCATTATAACAATTTTTTGTTTCATGGGTTTCCTCTAGCCTATACCTGTGGAAAGTCCCAAACTTTTGTTTCTAGATTTGATCTGCATTTTGGCATGAGGAATTTTCATTACTTTAAACTAGGGAAATTGATATAAATTAGATATATATTTAATAATTTATGTAATTATATTAAATTTAGATGACTTAAACCCCTTACTTCAATAAAATGCAGGGGGGGTATTGCCAAATTTTCAAATCTGACATTCAAAATTGAAGACTTGTAAAAATTTTGGTGATACCCACCCCTTGCTTCAATAAAATTTAGGGGGGGGGTATTGCCAAATTTTCAAATGTAACACCACGCAATATGGGGGGCGGACTTGCTAGCAAGTCCGCAACCTTGAACCCTAATTCATATCTTTTTCAGCACACATTGAGGTGGTGATGAAACAATCATGAAGAAATATTGAATTTTCTTTGAAAACACCTTGAAACTGATTTGAACCTTCATTGAACCACAGTTGATTAATAGTTCAAAAAATATTCACAGCAGGAAAAAAGTGTGCACTAGATGTCTAGTGCTTTTTTTTGCTTCCTGAATTGATTCCTGGTAGAATTACAAGTGGGACTTCCATCTGATGCCTCCCTCCCCTAATTCTCCCTTATCTTCAATCTGACTTCCTATCCTACCCCCTTATCTCATTTCTAAACTTGCCATCTACTTACCCATTTTCCCTATTCCTTTCCTTCACAGTGAGAAAACAACTCTCCTCTCCTTACCCCCCTCTCCCTTCTCTTCTCTTCATTTCTCACACCTCCCCCAGACCCTCACTCACCTTTCCCAGCCCACTGTCATTATTTAGTTTTATTTTACTTTGTATTTTTTTCATTTTTCATGTTTCTTCCCTACAAAAATCTTCCTTTTTCAACAATTGGCCACATTTTTTTAGTAAACACAAGCAACTCAAATTCTGAAATATGTATTTAGTTACATTATTTACCACTTGGAATGGGTTATAATTCCTCAAAATTTTATTCCTTGTTATTTCTAATTTATACATATTAATTATTCTCAAGTTTATAAAAAGTTGGCTACTTCCCAAGCCCTTGCATGCCTCCCCAACACTTTTTTCACCTCTTCAATCTCATCGCTCACCTCCCCCAGAAAAATAAAGGAGCTGGGGAAGGCTGGGGAAGGTGAGAGAGGGGCTTTACAGGGCTGGGAGAGGTTATAAAATCCCCTAACCCACTTCGGGAAGGCTGGAAAAGGTGAGCAAGGGTCCTTAAAGGGCTAGGAGAGTTGATAAAAGCCTCTCACCTACTACTCACAGCCCTACTTAGTCTTTACAGCACCTCGTTCACATCTCCAGCCAAATTAAGGGACTTGGGAAGCTGGGGGAGGTGAGCGAGGGGCTTTGAAAGTCTGTGGGAGGTAATAAAAGCCTCTCACTCACTTCTCCCAGCCTTCCTTAGTCTTTACAGCACCTCGCTCACATCTCCAGCCAAAGTAAGGGACTGGGGGAGGCTGGAAGAGGTGAGTGAAGGGCTGGAAAGATTGGGAAGGTGAGAAAGGGCTAGGGGAGGTAAGCGAGAGCTGGGGGATGTGGACAATAAACTGGGGAGGTGAGTAATAGTTTTAGAATGTGAGAGAAAGGCTGGTGAGGGCTAATGGAGGTGAGTGGGGTGAGTGAGGGGAATGGGAGGTGAGCAAGAGGTTGCAAAAGGGGTGTAGTTGTGTTAAAAGTGAAAATAGAGTGGAGGGGAGTAGTGAGGAGGGCTTAAACATAGATTTTGAAGCTTAAAGGGTGTAGCAAATGTATCAGGAGGGCAATAAAAGGGTGGTGAGTGGTAATAGAATTAACAGAAATGAAAAAGCAGAAAAATTTGTGTGGAGAGATTGAGAGGTTGTCCATTGAGGTAGTGAAAAATGGAGTGTGAACTTTGTTCTTCGGGCGAACATCAGAGTCCACCCCCTCAATCTACAGCTCTATTCTGCCGATATGGAAAATGATTGATAATTATTTTTTATTGATATTTTTTAACTTAAACCTTTAGTTTATACGTCTTTATTTTATATTTTTGATTTACAATGCACTTTAAGACTAAGAAAGTAATATAGTAAAATAATTGATAATGAAATACTATTTTGCTTTTTTACACAATAATTCACAGAATTCTTTTGATAACTATACATGATATAAATAAATAATATAATAGGAAAATTGTAGCAAAAAGTTAAAAACTAGAATAAAACATTTAAATAAATTTTAAACTATTGAACTTATGTATTTTTTGAGTTTATTGTATTTATTTTTAAATGTAATAGTAAAATATGTTGGTTAGATTAAAAATAGCTTTGAATTAAATTAAATAATTAGGGTAAAGGTTGAGGAAAAGATTTATCCACATATATAACCATTTAGGCTTATTTCTTGTTTTGTGATTGCTATATATAACTGGATAATTGACTGTAATAACTGCAAATTAAAAAAACTTCAATAAGTTATCTACCTCAATATATTTATGATAATCTATTCAGTAACAGAATAAAATATCTGAGTCCTTTCTTTTACTAATTTTTTTTCATTTCAATGACTATATACATTTTCAAAAAAATTATTTATCATGTTTTTGGTGGAACTTAGATTGAACTCTCAATGCAATCTTGTTTCCAAGTGTGGTTCATAATAATTTAAGCCATGAAAAAATTTATACTTTTTTAGAAGTTTTATTAATTACTTTTAAATATAAAAATAATTATATTTTTATATCAAAATATTTTTATTAAACACTTTGAAGTTCTAAAAATAAGTACATATTAAGAATTATTTTTAGATAATATTATATTAAAAAAAGTTTTAAGTTGATTATATATTATTATGATATGATTTCTTTCCATATTACGTATTACGAAACTACCTAAAAATCAATTTTATACAACTATATTACATAAAAAAGATATCAGCTCTTCTGCTTAGATTTAAAGTACTTCAAAAAACATTATTTTTGCCTTAGGTACACATTATATAGAGTATTCAGAGCATCATATTAATTTTTTAGACTTACACATTTAAGTTGAATGGAAGCCTCACAGGATAAAATTGGTCATTTTGTAAAAAAAAAAATAAGTAAATATCTTTTAAATCAATATATATTTTTATAAAAAGTCAAATTTTAATATTTATGTTTAGTTTAAAATCTGTTATGAAGATTTGAAATATTGCTATTTAAATTAATTTTTATAACAATATAACCATTCCAGTATTGCTTTGTGATAAGGCCAATTTCAAGAAAATTTTTAAATTCTTCTGTTTAAATAAAATATCAAAGGGATTGTTTTTCATACACTTAGAAACTGAATAGAAACATCATATAAGATCTACCAATCAGCATAAATATCATAATTCCAATAAATCATTGATAAATCTTGAACCCATATATATAATTTTACAATTGCGTGTAAGTGTTCAGTTGTGAATTACTCCTATCAAAACTTTGATTCTAATGACTAAAAAAGCGTACCTGAAATGTTTCATTTAATTTATTTTTCAAAACCATAGAATTGAAATATTTTTTATTTTCATTTAAAACATGGAATAATATTATTTTTAATAAAAATATGATTGCCTTTACAGCTGCTTTTCTACATGGGTATAATCTAAATTACCTATTGTGTCTTTTTTACAAAATGAATATCATATAATAGTTTTTTAATTTGAAACTGATAGAATTATGAAAAATTACCACTTTTACCTATTTAATTCAGTTCTTGAACAATAATACAATCAAAATATCTACCTGAAGCACATTTTTTAACATGAGATCACTTTTCAAATTATATGGTGCTTATTCCCAGGTTGACACTGAAATTATCCCACAATACAGCATTGAAGCAAAATCAAGTACTAAAATTAAAGTTTAAATAAATTTATACTACTTTGTTTTAATTATCTTTAAATTTTTACATCTAGCTTGAATTTCAGTCTTTCATATGAAAAATTCACTAAGTAGTGATTAATTATTTCAACTCATGAGATTACTCTACCAAATAACCATATTTACATTGAATTTTGATGAAATACATCATGAAGAGTTCCAGAAAATCATATGTGTATTACATTGAATAAATTAATATTGTGAAAATTCTTAGTAGTTGAATATTCGATAGAAAAAAAAAGAGCAAAAAGATATTTCCTTTTAATTTTAATCATCTTCTTGCATACAAAAATGGAAAAAACTGGATTAAAATTCACTTGTATAAGAATCATACTTCTTTCTAGACATATAATTAAACAATTTATCAATTATTAGTGCTAAGTGTAAAGAAGATATTAGAGAACTTCATTGAAACAGAAATTATGAAAACATATTTCTATCTTTTATTTTTCTTAATTATGAGTCTTTTCACAGTATTCTAGAATAGAAACTTGAGAATTTTTATGGTTCAATATTTTTATTAAATAATTCCATTGAGTTTAAAATAATTATATTGCATAATAAGAAATAATAAAAATACAAAAAACAAATATCAGGTAATATGGTTTAAATTAAAAAATAAAAGCTTCAAATTCTTGGTTAAAAGGAGTTATCATTAAAGAGAACCACTGATATTATTTTATATTTTTTCAAAAAAAATAGAATAAAATAATTAGAGAGGTTAAAAGTGATGTTTTTGAAATAAATAGTATAATTTTCAGTCTTTTAAGTGATCAGGTGAAATTCAAAATGAAAATGAAAATGAGTTTTGTGAAAAAAATTCTGTGAATGGATCAGATTATTAATCTTCCCTTGTTATTATTTCTATAAATTATTTATTAAACTTTCACTATTACTCAAGCACAGACTCATCCATGTTTGGTTAAGAGCCCAAGATGAGTTCAAAGTAAAGTTCAGTCTGAGTTCAGTCTGAGTTCAGTCTGAATTCCATCTGAATTCAAGTTGAGGACTTGCTAGCAAGTCCCCCCCAAATATTGCGTGGTGTAACATGTAAAATTTTTGACTTGTAAATATTTTGGTGAAAAAATTTTGGTGATACCTGTCCCTTACTTAATAAAATCCAGGGGGGGTATTGCCAAAATCTCTTATAAGACTTGTGAAATTCTTGACTTGTAAGAATTTTGGGGATACCGGTAAAATGCAGGGGGTAGTAAAGCCAAATTCTCATATAAGACTTTTAAGATTCATGACATGAAAGAATTTAGGTGATACCCACCCCTTACTTCAAAAAAATCCAGGGGTGGGGGATTGTCAAATTTTCAAAGGAGACATGAAAATTTTATATAAAAAAAGAATATTTAACATTAAAATACAAAAATTCAAGTAATGATTGATAGAGTAATGAAATACAGGAAATTATTGTAAATTTTATGTACAAATAAATATGAACAGTTGAAGTGTGAGAGAAATAAAACAAACTAGTCATCAAAAAATTTCTTTAAATGTTCAATTTCCTCAACAGATTTATTAGCTTTGATACATTCTATCAAGAAATCTTTCTTTTTGGAATTTTCTTCATGATCAAACTTATATTTCATCTGCTCTAATAGGTTTTGATGTTCAAGTGTTTTCTCCTCTTTTTTTGATTTTTCAATACTTAGAGTTAACTCAAACTTCTTCTCCTCCAAATATTGGGCCCAATCATCCTTCCGTAAAGAGAGCTTGTACTTCCTCTCTTACAAATCTTGTAGCCTGCTTGTATTTCTTCTTTTTAAAGCTTAGAGTCTCTTTAGTGATTCTCACTTGTTCTAGAGTGATAATAAAAATTAACATAAAGTAGAAGAAAATCAGAGTAAAGTAATAAGAGGTATGGTATCACTTACCAGCATCATGTTTCTCTAAAAATTGTTCCATAGACAAAAAAGGGGGTTTGTGATGAAGTATCACTTTTTCTTCTTCTTTGGGAGTGGAAATTTAGACTACTTGAAGCCCTACACTTCTTTTTCAAGGTCATATTTTCCTCCTCATCATTGTTGCTACCTTCAGACTCAATTGATTGGGGATCCTTGGTTTGTTTGTCAGCCTTTTAAGAAATAAGAAAAAGATAAGTAAATAAAAAATAGAATTGATAATATAAAAGAAAAAAGAAACAGACCAGAGTTAGATTTGGTTGGGTTAAATCGCCAATAGGATCTACATAAAAGCTATTTAGATCTGTTTCATTCAAATGAGGGGAGGCTTGAGTGGAGGATGAGGATGGGAAAAGATTTGCTTCAACATCATCTTTGGAGATAGGATCTTCTCCATCCAACATGTTTACAGGATTAACATTGGCTTGCTCTCAAAAAACTGCATCCATCTCTTTAAAGTAAGGACATAAAGATTCAAGTTTATCGTCTATCAATTTGATGCCCTTAGTGATATTTATGTCGGTAACCCCAAAACCAGTGGAAGATGAAAGAGCCTTTGCCTTCTTATATTTGGCTGGGTAATGCTTGAAGCGTTCAGAAATATTTTTGGGGAAAAGATCAATCCTTCCCTTGGTCTTATTCCGTAATTCATTTGCCATTAGAAGATAGCCGTTAACTTTTGATTCTGGGGGTCATCCTACTTTAGTTGCATACTCAGTACCAAAAAAAGAATCATAGTTAGATTTTGTTTTTAGCCAGTTGATAAAAATGAGATGATCATAATTTTTTAATTGAACGGTCTTAGATTTCTCGGCGGAGCGGGGGAAAGAGGGAGTAGTGGCATTTGAAGAAAAACTGGGTGATGGCTGCCTTTGAGAAGATCTAAGACGACAAGGCATGTTAAAATATAAATGAAGATGAAAAGGAGCAGAAACAAGTATATGAGATAGTGAGTTGAAAAGGAGCAGAAACAAGCAGATGAGATGGTGAGGGGTTCTGAGCAGATAGAATGGACAGGATGGGATGAGAATGTGATTATGCAGCAAGTTAGAAGGAATATCCAGAGAGTAGTCCAAGATGTGGTTATGGCAGAAAGTAGGTCAAGATGTGGTTATGATAGGAAGTTGTCCAAGATGTGGTTATGAAAAATTGAGTAAAAAAATGTTGGATAAGATGTGAAAATTGACACGTAAAGTGTCTAATAACCCAATTAATTTAATTGCAGATCCCTGAACATTGATACCCCCTAATGAGGCCAATGCACTAATAATTAAATTAGGACACTAAACAAGTCCCCGTCACTTATTTTAGCCTGTTTCCACATAGTGGGTGTACAATGTGGGGTAATTATAGTGTGAAACTGCTCACTTTGCTAAAAATAAAGCTATTCATGTGGAGCAAATACAAACAGTATGTGGCAAGTACATAAAAAACACCAAATTTGAAAAGTGTTAATTTTATGCTTTTAAGTAGCCAAATCAATGGTTCTAATTAAGAAAAATTTATCTGTTAAGGCAAATTTTTAATATTATTAAATTTATAGTGCATATATTCAGCTTTTAAGTGATTCGAAGCACATTTCTTGTATTTTACATAAACCAATGAAAAAAACAGCTTTAAGTCTACTTAAAAATTAATTAGCCTTATGTTTAAGGTTCTTAAGATTACCGTAACATATACCAGCTTAATATTAAGTGAACAAGACTTATAAAAGGTGGATATATGCATGTATATAAGGTATTTTAATGGCATATATTGTATTTAATCATTGATTTCATTTATGTATACATCTTGTATACCTTTAATTATTTTTCCCATGTGTACTACATGTGTTTAACATAATTTATAAGAGATTTCTACTCAGTCCTGGGAATATCCATGATGACAATCAATCTATTTAAAATAATAATAGTACACTAATAAATTTAAAGCCCCCCCTATGTTGGAGGACAGAGAGTTGAGGAATTACAAGATCTAAAAATTTTAGAAATTGTAGGAAAACAAAGTGATTTAGTCATAAAATCTGCTATCATAGTCAAGGTGGATGTATAGTCCAATAAATTTCTTTTTGCCTCTACTTTTTCTTGAATCCAATGAAGATGCATGTTGATATGTTTTGTTCTAGCTTGATACACTGGATTGTGAGTGAGAAAAATGGCTCCTTGATTATCACCAAATAGTGGGATTGTGGTTTTTGTGGAAATTGAAAGAGAATTAAGTTAACAAATTAAGACAAGCTCGTTCTTTTGTGGCTTCTACACATGATTTTAATTCATCTTCATTAGTAGATGAAGAAAAGGTGGCTTGTTTTTTACATCTGTGAGATATCATAGCTTCATTCATTAAAAAAAATACAACCTGAAGTAGACCTACAAGTTTTTGGAAAGTCTGCATGAAACTCATCAGCAAAACCAATTGGAGCAGAGATAGAAAAGTGTCCAGCAGGGTGATCCTTCAGAGTATCTGTATTTCCATAAATAATAAATTGATAGAAATTTTCTGCTAAATATCTTAAAACATGTTTGAAGGAATTCCAGTGTTTGATTCCAGGAGCTTCCAAATGTTGTGAAAACTGACTGACTGAAAACACAAGTTCTGGTAATGAACCTTGAACTAAATAATTTAGGGATACCACTGCCCTTCAATAATCTTTATTTAAGCTTTTGAAGACAGTCAATTATTTAGCCATAGCCTGAAAAAGTTGTTTTAGAGATTTTGATGGAGCTTCAACAGGGTTACATGAACTCATATTTTATGAATTAATTAGATTATCAATTTAACTGAATTGAGAAATCACCAAAGTACAGTTAGAGTGATCTTGATGAATATTCATGCCCAATGGGTAATTGGCTTCATCAAGATCTTCCATGTAAATTTAAAAGAAATTAATTTCTTGAATGGGTTAACATCTTCCATTTTTCTAAAGATAGCTAGATCATCCACGTTCAAAAAAACATAAACTAAATGCTTTTTATAATTTTCTGTGAAAAGGAAGCGATCTGCTTAAGATGGAAAGTATGAGATGGATTGAAAAAAGATAGAATTTCTCAATACCAACACTGAGGTGATCTCTTTAATCCATATAATGATTTCTATAGTTTAACCAACAGGTTTTCTATATCTTTTGGACAAAAAAAACCTGAAGTGAGCTTCATTTATATATCCTCTTCAAGGGTTCCATTCAAGAAAGCACCTTTGACATCCATTTTGTGGAATTCAAGGTCTTTTACTGAAAAAATTTATAGAAGCACATGTAAAGTGATGAGACTACCTTTAGGGGAATAGGCTTCTCCATAATACATTCCAGGAAGTTGAGAAAATTATTGTGCACAAATTCTAGCTTTAAATTTAGTAACACAACCAGCCAGAGGGATTTTCTTTAGCTGTAAAACCCATGTGATACTAATGGGATGTGTGTGTGAGGGATTTTCAACAACAGTCCAGACTTGTTTTTCTTTCATATTATTGAGTTCAGATTCAATGGCTTTGAGTCAGTCAGAAACATCTACACTTTGAACTGCTTTATGATAACTTTTAGGTATTTTGACATTTTCAGCTAGTTGTTCATTAAGTGATACAGCTCTAAGATCATGTACAATTTTCCATCAAATTAGCCCAATTATGCAATTTTTTTCATTAATTTGCCATTCTGCTCAAATCATCACTTCTTCTAATTTCCATCAAAAAATTATCTTTATAAATACACATTGCATAACTGACAATAATGGAGGATTCTTGAAAACCATATGATCTTAACACTACAGGAAATAAGGCTCTTATGAATTTATATCTAAATTTTTTCTAATTTATGTCATTTTGTATCTTTTTTTTCACATTCAATATCTACCCTTCAACATTACATGTTCCATTTTGTTTTTCCCATATCCCATTTTGTCTCATATATCATTTCCTCCACTTTCATCTGTTCCAAATATTATTTCTTCCTCTTCCTCTTCCTTGCAAAATCATTTCATCATGAACAATATTCCCCCTCCTTATCTTGTGAATTGAGTCCAGACACCTCTCTTGGCTTAGAAAAGCAACTCTCTAAATCTTGGCTTTATGTCAGCCTAAAGCCAGTTTTTAAGCTTTTAGCTTTAGAAAATCATTACATGCTGTAAACTAAACCTCTTAAGTATAGCTCAACCATGATAGATAGAAAGCGAGATCATTTGAAAATCAAAAAATTGACTCATTCAATGTGCAGGGTTTTGAATTAAATGACTATGAATATGTGATCCCAAGCCCATACAAGATTATGTGAGAAATAGAATCCCATTAAATTTACTTGGATTGATGTGATTTCAAGCCATACTTTGCAACTCTCCATTAGAAAATGTTATGTTAGTATTTGAATCCCTATTAATTTAAAATAAATCACATAATGAAGCAAATAATTTTAATGATTTTTTGTGACAAGAACTATTCATAATTTTAAAAAAGAATTTGTAAAAATTAATGTAAACTGTTCATTCCTATGGGGTTGATAAGTCCAGTTATTTTTTACTTTCATTATGAATAGGGAGAAGGGGAATATGAAATTAGGATATAGAATAATAAAAGCAGGCACTATGCAATATAGGGGGTGGACTTGCTAGCAAGTCCCCAACCTGAACTCAGAAAGAACTCTACTTGAACACCCACCTAAAACTGTTCTGATGAGTGGTGTTTATCCCTGATTGTATGGTTCCTTTGTCAATAGCTCAATGTGTGTTCAATCTGTGGTGGATTTGGGTCCATGGTTGAAGACTTTCTAGCAAGTCTGCCCCTTCTATTGCATGTTGAGGGCAAGAATATGCAAACCCACTACCTGGTTTATTTAAAAGCCAGTAGTATTAGAATTAAAAAATATTCATGTAAAACATTTTACTAGTGGGTTTAAAGTTAGGGGAAAATTCAGGAGGCAACCACTGCTTTTAAGGAAGAAAAATTACTATTTTCAAAGAAGCAAAAATGATATTTCAAATTAACAATATCACTATTTCAAATTAGCGGTGTTGCTATTTACAAAATCAGAAATTCTTCTACAAAAGTGACATAAGGAGTTAATTTTAATTGACTGTGGGGCTCCAGCTTTAGCACACATTCTCAAATTCATATTGAATACTATTTTGAATGATTTCAGAAACTGGTCAATTAGCCTAATTTTTTAATTTTGCACAACATTTTCTAATTTAATTTTTCAAGCTGATTGTAGATGCTCTATGATCTCTAGATCTTAAATTCTAAAATTTTAGACTCAGATATTTCAAAGGAGTTATTTATAGGTGGAACTCAATTATCATAGATATATGAGTAACAATTTGAAACAGGAACTTTCTGGAACAAAAATGATAATGTTATTGGTGCGTCAGAAGTTTCCACAAAATGATCAAGATCAGAGTGGGAATAATCAGGGATCTCATATTTGTTATGAGGACTATCATTCATCTGTTTGTTGACTGTTGTTACAGGAGTAGGTGGAACATAGAGGAAAGGTAACTCCAATGTTTCTTTGAATGATTCAAAAGATTTTTACATAACTTCTGCTTATGGGGAAGATCTTTCATTAAATATAAAATTATTCAAATAACAGATATTTTTGGTCCCTGGATGAAAAATTTTATAAGATGATTAATTTTCATCATATTTCACAAGAATATTTAATTTGGAATTCAGCTTGAATTAACCTCCATGGAGTTGTTTTGGGACAGGAGAATAATCTGCATAACCAAAATTTTTCAAGTGATCTAGTTTTAAAGTTTGATTAAATAGTCTCTCATATAGTTTACTCATATTTTGAGAAAGATTAGGTGAACCATTATGTAAATATACAGAAGTACTAACTGCTTCACCCCAAAAGGATTTAGGTAGATTACTATGAAGCTGCATCTCATTAGCTCTTTCAGTAGTTGTTAAATTTCCCCTTTTAGAAATAGGAATTTTCTGGGGTGTATATCATGAAGTAAAATGCATTGAAATACCCTCATCAATTATATAACTATTAAATTCATTATTAAAGAATCCCCCTCTGCCATCATTAATGAGATTAAAAATTCTATGGGATGTAAAAAGATTCTCAAAAAATATTTAAGTGTTTAAAATTTTTAAAATTATCAGATTTTTCTTTAAGGATAAAAATGAATTGATGTGATGAGAATGTCTCAGAAATTTGATAAAAATATTTTCCACTGCTGAGAGTAGGAGGTGCTATTTTACCACTAAGGTCTGAATAGATAAATTCAAGTGGAAAATTAACCTGTGATAAATTATCAGGGAAGGGTGAGTGATGTATTTTGGCATTTGCACAAACCATCCACAGAGATGCTGAAGGTGAGACAGAAAAATTAATTATGCACTTACATCTCAAATTGAGTATGTATAAAGAGTGTAAATTTCCCAATCTATGATTCCATATATCATAAGACTTCATCAAAGCATTGGCTTGATCAGAGCATACCTAATTAGCATTTTCCAAGTTAAGATAAGGGACATTGTTTTTGATAACTCCAGAAAAAATCACACTCTTCTCTTTGGTAATGGTGAATTGATTCCCCTCCTTTGGATTAAAAATCTTACAGTTATTACAAAGGATACACATTAAGATAAAAAGATTGCTCTGTAAGTCCAGAGCATACAAACAGTCTTCAAAATGAAGCAAAAAATTTCCACTTCTTTAAGAAACTTTTCCACAACCTAGGGAATTTATACTTTTAAAATTTTCATTAAGTATGGACAATGTCAAAGGATTGAATGTGATAAGAAGGTCCTTTAAACTAAAAATATGTCTTGATGCACATCTAGGATGTAATTTGTAGGTCTATCAGACAATGATCAGGTGGTTAGAAGGCATTGGCTACTCCAAAGGTAAGAGTGTCTTTGTCTACAGGTGCATTAGATTTGGAATCTCCCTTTTGAGATCTATTAGGATGCAAGTGAGTATGGAGCTGATAAAATTGACCCTCTGAATTTCCTGCTTTCAGATTATATTTTTCTTTTGAGCAAACTTCAATAATCCTCTGAGATTGATTAGCTTTCAAGGTGCTGTCATGAGCATTGAAAAAGTGAAATTCATCTTTTTTAAAGTCTAGAAGAGCCTGGGAAGAATCAGGAATTGTAATAGCTTCTTTTTGTGCTGAAAATATGTGGATTATAGCATCCTTTATTCTTTAAAACTCATCTGGAAAGTGAAGTAAGAAAAACATAGCCAGGAGATCTTCTTCAAGATTAATTCCAACATCAGGCAATAAATTGTGAGAGTTTTTCATGTTTTTGAGGTAATTTTTTATGGAAAAATTGAAATTAATTGTGAGAAAAGAAGCGGAAACTCATAAAATAAGCACTACTTTTTGATAGATAGTGTCAGAGAGCTCTATTGGTCTAGAAGATAATTCCAGTGGTCCAACAGTGATGAAGGTTAGGATAACTCAAGATTTCAAGATTTGGGGTATGTATTTAATCTTTATATTTTACTCAATTTTAAAAGTAAAGAATGTAATTATTATTATTACTTTATGACTAAAAAATATTTTATGAAAATACTAAGAAACTTGTAATAGTAGTAATTGTATTCAATTTATATTTATAATTTTAATGTAAGTAAATAATGGAATGAATGAAACAACAAAATTGAGGGGCCTTATATAAGAAAAGGAGAGAGAAAAAATACAGTAAAACATACTACATACAAGAACATAACAGGGAGTAATTCCCACAATTGAATTTCAAATTAAAATATTATTAGAAAGAATTTAATGTACATGGTATTTCCTGTACATGTAAAGGGTAATAAAATATTTTCTTTTTCTTTTATTTTTAAAAGTCAACAATTAATATTCTGTATTATTATATTTCAATCTACTTTTCAGCTCTCATGAGGATGCTGTCAAGGAGTAAGAAAATGAGAAAAAATTATAATTATATATTTATTTTAATTTAATTATTATCTAATTAAAATATTAGAAGTAATTATAAAGTAAATATAACTAATAATGTAAGAGGTAAAGGCATAGATATACTCTAGTAAATAATTATAATTATTTACTGGGTAGGTCTAGTAGCCTGGCTGACACTGCCTCACTCCAAAAAAACAACAATAAAAAATGCTATGATTTTTTTTATATTTCTTTAGTAGAACAGGAAGGTTAGATATCTTTTAAGCAGGTATCCAGGAATCATATCAAAAGATTTATTCTTGAATCTAAATAAGTATTCAGTACCTTTTCAGCAGTGATAATTCTTTCATTTAGAATCTTATCAATTTCTTCCGTCTCAGTGGTTTCTTTAGGAGTTTTCTTTGGTATTCTCCTCCTTTTTGGGAATAAATTACTATTGGATGTGTAAGGTTTCAAAAGAGATATTGGAAAAACAGGACATTTTCTGTCATATGGGGAGTACAAAATAACTTCAACTGCATTATCACCAATCATTCTTTTGACAACAAAGGGACCTACAAAGGGGTCTTTTAATTTTTTATTACTTTAAAAATTGAAGTGGACTGTAGAAATAAGTACTTAATCACCCTTCTTAAAATTGCATTCTTTATGGGATTTTTCACACCTCTTCTTCTCATATTCAAAAGATTTTTCAATACATTTTTGAGCATAATTTCTGCAAAGTTTTTGCATTTGAAGAAAATATTTTACACCAGGATGTAAATCCAATTTAGGTATTTTATTATTATAATTGGGAAGGAGTATTTGGAAAATATCCAAGCCAGAGCTCAAAGGTCCTTATTTGAGTAACAGAGTGAACAGTTCTATTTTAAGAAAACTCAAAACCAGAGAGTAAGGTAACCCAATCATGAGTGAGCCTTTCATTGTATTTATACTCAAGGCCAAAAGCACAATACCTTCTTATCATGTCCTCTAAAGTCTTAATCATCCTTCCAGCTAATCCATCAGTTTGAGAGTGATGGGCAGTAGAAAGTTCCAGATCACAGCCACAAACATCCATCAGAGACATCCAGAATTCAGAAGTAAATTTAGGGTCTCTATCAGATATTATGGCTTTAGGAAATCCAGAAGTATTAAACATATGAGACAACCACAAGAAAGCTAATTTCTTAGTGGAAACATCCTTGTGAGTAGGGATTAATTTACACATTTTTGTGAATCTGTCCACAATAAACCAACAAGAGTTATAACTGTCTTTCCCAGAAATGGGTAATCCTGTTACAAAGTCTATGTTTATTATCAGCCATGGTGCATCAGGAGGTTCAATATATTGCATTAATCCAGCTCTTTTACCAGTAGATATTTTTGATTTTTGGCTAGAATCACAGGATTAAACATATATTTTGGTGCCTCCAGACATGTTAACCCACCAAGAAGTGTTTTTAATTCTGATCATTGTTTTTTCAAGATCAAAATTTCCAGCCAATATGTCATCATGACAAATCTTCAAGATGATCTCTTTGATAGAAGGAGGAATAAAAATAACATTACTCAACCTTCTTCTATAATAGAGGTGGCCTTCATCAATTTATAATTTACCTTTTTCCAAAGCAGTCTGGTACTTTGGTGGGAGGGTTTATTTAATGCTTTTATTGAAGCATTATTTTGAATCACTTAATATAGTACATAAATTTTTTAAGTTAGTGTACTTATAACATGAATCCGGAATTTGCTATAATAGCTCTTACTCAATATCAACCACATATATCCCATGAATGTGAATTATTTCATCTTCAGGAACATATGCAGGATTTTAGTCATCACTTGGAAAAGGTAAACTTGATAAAATATCCACATTTGAGTGAAAAATACCAGCCCTATGAATTATTGTCATCCTCCCTCTGTATTCTTGAACAGCTATCTGCCATCTGAACATATTTCTGTTAGGTGTCTTCAAGTTTAAGAGGGATTTAACTGCACTGAAGTCAGTGACAAGTTCAAATTTCTGGTCATCCAGGTGATAGTTTAGCTTCTCTAGAGCCCACACTACTGCTAAAAACTCAAGTTGTGTGAAACCATATTTCAATTCACTATTTCTCAAGGTTCTTGATATATAACAAATTTATACTTCTGATACTTTATCATTCATAACTTGTTTTTGATGGAGATCAGCAACAAGACCAATAAAACTGGCATCAGTGTATAAAACAAATGGTTGATTAAAGTCAGGCAAAGCAAGAATTGGTCCTGACATCAAAAAATGTTTCATATTTTCAAAAAATCTTTGTCTTTCACTGTTCCAGACTTAAGCAACATACTTCCTAGTTAATTGGGTAAGTGGTAGTGCTATCACCTGATAATCTTTAATATTCTGTCTATAGTATCCACACTTCCCCAAAAATCTCTGGAGTTCTCTAAATGTAGTAGGAGCTTTTACCTGTTGTATGGCTGCCACTTTGCTCTGGTCAACACATATCTACAAACCTGAGACAAAATGACCAAGCACTTTCAAGGAATGAAAAGCAAATTTGCATTTCTTTAAGGCAAGTGTTATATTTATCTCATCCATCTTATGGAAAACTTTACACTGGTGGTTTAGATGGTCCTCAAATGCTTTAGAGAATATGATGATATCATCAATGTAAACCATCAGCCATCCTTCAATTATTTCTTGATGGAATGTGTTATCCATCACCTTTTGAAAGACTCAAGAGGCATTTTTAGGGCCAAATGGCATCCTGATATACTTATAAATACCCATATGAGTAGCAATCATCAGAAAATTCTGGGAATTCTTCTCAACAGGTACCTGTTGATATCCTATATTACCATATAAACAGCTGATATATCTAGCAACTAGTAAGGTAGCATTTATAAAGCTAATTCTGGGTTGAGGATTCATATCATCTACAGTATAAGTGTTTAATGCTTTATAATCACCACATAACCTGACTTTATCTTTCTCATAAGAAATTAGGACAGGTGAGATAACACAATATCTAGTTGTTTCAACTAACTTTTCAAAAATGTTCATTTTTAAAAGGGTAGAAATATTTTCTTCAATATATTTTCTCTTTGTGGGAGAAGCAGGAAAAGGCTTCTTCTTTAAACTAGGTGGTATTTCAGTTAATGGGAAAGATAATAAGAGCTTCTTTTCCTCTTTTACCAAGCCTAATTCATGTGACCCATGAGCAAAGGCCATAGGAAAAGATTTCATCAATTGAATGATGGAATCTTCTTCCTCACCAGAAAGTTGTTTTCCCAAAGAAGCAGTGTTAATTACAGACAGAAGGGCAGGCATTTATTTTGTAGATCTTCCTTTATATTGAACTATAGAACAATATGTGTTCAATCCTGGTGTAAATAATTTTTTGGGTGAGGAAATTTTAAATTTAATCTTCCTATTCAACCCCTTTGTGAAGCATTAGTTTGAGGGATCCAATTTAATGCCATATTTTATTAAAATTCAATTTTCCACAATGAACCAAATACTTAAGTATCATTCTTAATAACTAAAAAATCACACATGGCTCTTACAAAGCCATAGTTATATTTGAAAAATACTTTAGCTTTGTATTTACCAATGGGTGACAAAACAGATCCATAACCTCTCCAATTGTCAGAAATGATAGGCCTAAGTTTTGATTTATAATCTTGGTCCACTGAAGCAAGTTCTGTTTCAGATATGACACTTCCTCCAGCTCCAGAATATAAAACAACCTCAATGTTATTTCGATTAATCAAGACTGGTGCCTTAAGAGGGGAAATAATAATTGAGCTGTCCTCAAGATTTCTTATGATCTCAGCATCTTCTACTGTAGATAGATAATTATTCCCAATGAAAATATTTTTCAAATAATGAATATCTTCTTCCAGCATTAAAGTTTCCTGCTGAGATTCATATGAAATATTGCTGGCACAGTCACTTGAAGTATCATTCAGTGCAACTGTGTCATCAACATGTTTCTGTGTTTGTTCAACAAGATTTTTTTTCTTGAGAAAAACATGGCCTTTCTTCCAAAGCTTAACACATTTAAAGCAGGTTTTTGTTGCATAATTTTTAGGTGCCACAGGGGCAGAAGCTTTACCAACTTTTTCAGGAGGTTTCTGTTGATAATTTGAGGTTTTCTTCAACGAATTTCTAGGAATGAATCTTCTAGAATAAAACTTGTTATTTATAAGGATCTCATTAAAAGTATTAATAAAAGAAGAAGGTTCTCTTGAGAACTCAGTCCTAGAAACAATTAAGTCTCTCAGAGTCATAGGCAATTTATAGAAGATCCTGTCCTTCCATAATTCAAAATCCAAATCTGGGTCCATTGCCCTCAGGATCTTCACAAGTTTCATCAAAAACTCAATAGATTTTCAGTAGAGGAAGAGCTATATTTAGCTTCATCATACTGCCTTTGTTGAGCTAACCTAAACTTGGAACCACCAAACTGTGCTTTAATTAATTTCTTCCAATCTTCCCAGGAGTATTCATTTTATATAAGAGAACAGATTCATACCACATTAGGGCAACATTAGAAAATAAAGAAATCAATTTAGACACAATTTCTTCATCTGGAAGCTTATAAGAACTCTTCAGGTTATCAATTCTGCAAATAAATTTCTGCTAATCAGAGGAAGAATCACCATCAAATGTTGGGTATTGATCAAGTTTTGGACAATTCTTCTAATTTGAGGCAATATCTTGGTTACAAACATGTTTCTTTATAAGGTGAAGCTGTAATTTCTCTAACTGGGAAGTAATCTCATTTTTTAACCCTTCTGTAGATGAACAAGGTGCATCATCAATTTTCAATGGAAACTGTCAGCCAGGCTATACCAGGAGCCCAGAAAATTTTATGTCAATTTAGTGTAACTAAAAGAGGGCGTAAAAATTTGCTTATTATGTATATAAATTAATCTTATATTGCATAATTAAATGATATAATTATTTTATTAAATATATATAAGTATTACATTAATTTTATTATTATATAAATTATTTATACATTTAAATTAAGCATGATATATATTCTATAAATTATGGTGCATTTTTTATGTATTTAATATATACAAATTTATAATTAATTAATTATAAAAATATATGATAAATTATAAATAAAAAATAACTTATAATGTAATTAAATTAATTTATTATAATTATATATTAAATAAGGCAATACATATCTTTGTAAACAATAATATTGGGCGCTTTTTTGACCCTTAATTGTGTCAGTAAAATTATTAAATATATTATAACACTTGTTTAATAAGATTGTATTAAAATCCTCACTTTAAATTAGAGATATCATTAAATTAATTATATGTTTCATTTAAGCTATTTATTGAATTAATTACATAGTTAAAACAATTAATTAAAATTGCTTTATAATGGATTGAATTTATTACATGAATTTTGGTGTGAAAATAATTCTATTTGTTTTAATTAAACCCTTTACATCTCACTGTAATAGATTTTTTGGATTATTTTACTCACTGTTCTCAAGTTTCAGACTTACTTGGTTACTAATTATTTTAATTAATTGTTTTGGGAACTTATTGTGGGAAAACTGGTTACTTACTCAAGGGTTTAGTTTATTGTCTCATGTTTTTCTCTCAATCTGTATATTTTAGTTCTATTCTTTTATATTCTTGTTTCATTTTATTACTCTTTTTTAATTATTCATTTGTGACGCTTCAGAGGGTACTTTGCCTATAAAAGGCTTTGGATAATCCCCTGTAACTGCATCACTTATTATACACTCAAATACATTTTAATTATATTACGTTTATTTTATTTTTATTGGAATTTTTTAAAAGTAAATAAATATTCTACTGTTGCTCTAAGTCTATTAATAATTATAATTGTTAACCGCGCACTACTATATAACTTACAAGATTTAAATATTATAAATTGAACCTCACTGTTTTTGTCACTGCTCAAATCTTGTAGTATTTCTTTATTTTTCTCTCTTACTTTCTTAAGCTACTAATTATTATAAAAATCTATTTTATTATTATTTCTATATTTCTTTTCTCCTTTTCCTCCTTCTTCTAGACAACGAGCTGATAATTGGGCACCTTTCCAAACAAAGACAACAAATACAATACTTGCGATGAAAGACATAGCACAAAGACCACCCAAACCAAAAAGTAAAATTTTTTCTGCGAACGTGTTTCAAACTTGGGTTCAATAATTTATGTTTATATTAAATCAAATCATATAATCTTTCAAAGTGATTTCACAATCACTATAGTAAGTTAAACTTTGCACCTCTCACTCATATTATTATATTTTTACTGCAATACTAGTGTTTGTGGCTTAATTTCTGATTCACTGAGTGTAAGTGTTCATTATTTTTTAGTTTTTTTATTTTTCCTAGTTGACCATAATAGATTAAGACTCTTAGTCCTAGAAGACAATTAATTTTTAATAAATTATTAAATTAATTTTATTAAATATTTTTTGTTTATTGGTTGACCATAATAGTACTCAGTACTTAGTCCCAATATTGCCAATATATTATTTTTGGTATTAATTATTTTGGTTGACTTATAAAACCTTTGTTGGCTGGTCCCATTTTAATTATTGTTATTTCTTAATAAAAAAAATTGTAATTACATTTATCTGTATTACATTTTTTATTAATTAATTGATTTTTGATAAAAATTAAAAAAAATTTGTTTTGTTAAAAATTCAATAATTTATTTATTAGTTTGAAAATAACAATTTGAATCATTAAAATAATTTTGATTCTTTTTTCACAGTTTAAATGTCAAGTAGTTTTGCTAACAGCATGGATAACTTACATATGGATGAGATTGGAGTGGATGCTGACACTGAATCTGTAGGTTCTTCTAAATAAACTTACAAAAATTATTCAGCTGACAAACAACCTTCAGGACGTGGATATGGCAGGAGAAGTTAAAAAATTCCCTCACCAAACACCTCTGAAAGAAGTAAAACCTCTAATAAATCAGTAAAATCCACTCAAAGGTATAAAAATAAGAAAAATACCACTGACTCAAAAAGTAAACAACCTATCCAGTCACATAAAATAACTGAAGGCAGAAAGTATGAGGTACAAGGCAAGAGTAGACACACTCTGGCAGCAGATGCAGGAGTTATTAAATCCCAAACAGGCTCAACCTCCTCATTTCCCAGCCTCCCAGCCTCAGCCTCAATCTCAGCCCAATCAGGCACCCAGCTCCTTCACTCAAAATCAAAGCACTCTGCAGGTGGAGCAGTGGAAATGGGATTACTTGATGAACCATTACCAACAGCTCAACACCCTGTCACATCCAGGACACCAGCCTACCATCCATCTCCTCAGCCCTATCCTTATCAGGGAGGCAGAAGAAAGAAGGCTAAGGGGAAGTTTCCTCCCTTGCCATGGTAAGTAATTTGTTTGATAAAAATGTTGGTATGTATAATAACAAATCTTCTTCAGATAATATTGTGGATCCTGGTGAAAGAACAGTTAAACCCTTAAAAAGACGACTTCTTTTAATGAGTAGCCCCAATGATGTAATTAGCAAATTATCATTTGATGAAAATTTACATTTGACTTCTACTTCTTTAATTAATCCTTCTCTTGCAATTAAGAATGATTCTGTTTCCCCTGAATTCTATACTTTAATTGAGAAAACTTCTGAAGAAATATTGAAAGATACCCTTGATTTTAATGTTGTAAAAGACAAACATTTAAGAGATGTGTTAATACATGAGAGTGATAGATTAAATAATTTGCACTTGCATTGTAAAGTAAGTTCTTCTGTACAAGATACAGCTTATTTTAAAATCAAAGAAACCTTGAATATTGTTCTTAGCCAACAAAAACAAATAAGGAGTGACCATAGATCTATCTCAGATAAGAATATCAATCTGCATAAAACCTTGAGTGAATTAAAACCCCTTATTGAGGAAAATTATTCATTAAAAGGTGAAATTAAATCTCTACAAAATGAGTTGAAAAAGTTAAAAAATGATTTCCATGCACTAAGTGCCAAACACACAGTTTCTGAGGACAGAAATGCTTTATCCCTTGCAAAAGTAAATGACCATATGTCTGAAATTCCAAGGATAAGAAACTATGTGTCTGACCTGCAGGAAAAATTTTAAACCTCAACCATCAATAATTATGGTATAAATGAGAATTCTGCCCATAGGCTGCATAAAAATAAGGGAAAGGAACCTGAACAGAGCTCCTCTTTTCTTCCCCATATTTCAGCCATTAAAAAAACTGACAATGAGTCTGTAAAATATTTTACTACTACCAAAAAATCTTGTGATGGTCATTTACTAGCTGTATCTGTAAATAATGAAATTTCTGAACACCTGGCTAAACTTCAGGAATTATTAATGATGAATAATTCAAACCAAAGGATGGACTATCCCAGTAGCCAGAAAAATTGGCCCAAACTGGATCAATATCCCACTTTTGATGGTGATTCTTCATCTGATTGGAAACACTTTATCCAAAGAATTGATAATTTAAAGAGATCTTATAAACTACCTGATGAGGAAATTGTTTCTAAGCTAATTTCTTTATTTTACAATGTAGCCTTGATGTGGTATGAATCTGTTCTATTAAATAACAACCATTATACATGGAATGATTGGAAATCCTTGATTGAGAATCAGTTTGGTGGTTCAAAATTCAGGTTGGCTCAGCAAAGACTGTATGAGAATACTAGATATGTATCCTCCTCTGTTGAAAAACCCATTGTTTTTCTTATGAAAGTAAAAAAAATCCTGAGTGCAATTGATCCAAAGATTGATTATGATATTTGGAGAGATAAAATCTTGTATAAATTACCAAATTCTCTTAGAGATTTAATTGTAGCTAGAACTGAGCATGTGAGGGAACATTCTCCTTTCATTAATATCTGTAATGAGGTACTGCTCAACCATAGATATGAACCAAAGAATTACCTTGGAAAATCTTATCATGATCAAAATAAACCCTCTACAAAGCTCCCAAAAAAATCTGGTAAACCCTCTGCCCCAGTTGCACCTAAAAAATATGCAACAAATACTTGTTATAAATGTAACAAATAATGGAAAAAGGGTCATGTTTGTGACAAGAAAATTCATCTTGTTGAACAAAATGAAGATACTGATGAGACTGAAATTTATATCAATAATTCTTCTAGTTACTGTGGAAGTAATATCTCCTATGACAATGAATCTGTTAAAGATGTTTTAATGTTGGAACAGGATGTCCATTATTTAGATAATATATCTGAAGAATGTGTATTGTATTTATCTTCAATAGAAAATGCTGAAATAATTATAGATATTACTAACAACTCTATAGCCATATCCCCTTTGAAGGCACCTGTTATAATTAATGGTAAAAATGTTGATGTAGTTCTTGACTTGGGTGCTGGAGGAAGTTAAGTGTCTGAAAGAGCTTTAGCTTCAGTAGATAAGGATTATTTGAGTAAATTATTACCTATAACTTCTGAAAAATGGAGAGGGTATGGTTCTACCTTGTGTCCTATTGGCAAATACAAAACCTCTGCATTCTTCAAATATAATGGTGGGTTTGTCAGAGCTATTTGTGAATTTGTTGTCATGAAAAATGATAATTTAAGAAATTGGTTTATTATGGGTAATGATATTTTAACCTTGTTTGGTGTGGAATTGGACCCAGCAAATAATTGCTTGCCCTTGGGATTGAATGGCAAAAGAAAATTCAAAATTTCCTCCTCTAGAAAACCTTCTAGGCATCTGTTAAAGTCTTGTAACTTGCTGATCCAGTGTAAAGCAAGACCAAAAATTGAAATGGATGATTTATTAAATAAAATAAATACTGCTTCTTTTGGTGATCAGTTAACTAGTGAACAAAAGGATTCTATAAATTCCTCAATTACCTCTTTCCCTATGGCTTTTGCTCATGGTTCTCATGTCTTAGGAAGTATTCAGGAAGGAATGAAAATTACCTTATCATGTAACTTGAGTGATATTCCTCCTAGTCTTAAGAAAAAACCATATCCTGCTTCTCCAACAAAAAGATAAAATATTGAAGATAATATTGCCACAGTATTAAAAATGAATATCATTGAGAAAGTGGATGTCTCCCCCAAATATTGTGTCATCTCCCCGGTCTTGATTTCTTATGAAAAGGATAAGTCTAGATTATGTGGAGATTACAGAGCATTAAACACTGATACTGTTGATGATATTTATCCTTTACCCAGAATTAATTCAATACATGCTACCTTGCAAGGTGCAAAATTTATTAGTTTTCAGGATGGTAATGAAGGGTATCATCAAGTTCCAGTTGAGAAAAATTCTCAAAATTTTTTGCTTATTGCTACTCATATGGGAATATATAAATATGTTAGAATGCCATTTGGCCCTAAAAATGACCCTTCATTTTTCCAAAAAGTCATGGATAACACTTTCCATCAGGAAATTATTGAAGGATGGCTCATGGTGTATATTGATGATATCATAGTTTTTTCTAAAACTTTTGATGAACATATGATTTACTTAAAAAGAGATTTTCAAAAAATGGATGAAATCAATATGACCTTGTCCTTGAAAAAGTGTAAATTTGGTTTTCTATATTTAAAAGTCCTTGGCCATGTTGTTTCAGGCCTACAAATTTGTGTAGACCACAAAAAAGTTGCTGCAATTCAAAATGTGAAGGCACCAACTTCTGTAAGAGAAATCCAAAGTTTTTTGGGTATGTGTGGCTATTATAGAAAATATATTAAAAATTATCAGGTCATAGCTTTGCCTCTTACCAAACTAACTATGAAAGGTGTTGCATTCATCTGGAATATTGACTGTCGAAAAGCTTTTGATGCATTAAAATGTTGTTTAATGACAGCCCCTATCTTAGCTCTTCCAGATTTCAACAAACCTTTTGTCCTGTATACAGATTCTAGCTTTGTTGGTCTGGGTGCTGCCCTTCACCAGAAACAAATTATTAATGATAAATCCTCAGAGGTTGTAATTTGTTATATTTCAAGAACCTTGAGAAATAGTGAATTGAAATATGGTTCCACTCAATTAGAGTTCTTAGCAGTTGTTTGGGCTCTTGAGAAGCTTCATTACTACCTAGATGACCAAAAATTTGAATTGGTAACTGACTGTAGTGCTGTGAAGTCCCTCTTAAACCTGAAAACACCTAATAGACATATGTTCAGGTGGCAACTTTCTGTTCAAGAATACAGAGGAAGAATGACAATTATCCAAAGGGCTGGAAATGTTCACTCCAATGTTGATATGCTGTACAGATTGCCTCTGCCAAACAATGACTCCAATCCTGCTTATGTACCTGAAGATGATACTGTTCATATCCATGGTATATTTATAGTTGATATATAAGATGAGTTATTACAATAATTCTGGATTCATATGATAAAGATTCTGATTTAAATAAATTAGTTACTATCTTAAATGATACTAAAGAATGCTTCAATTCAAGCATTGATTAAAACTCTTCCTGCAAAGTATCAAAATGCTTTGATTAAAGGAAAGTTTTCTATTGAAGATGGTTATATATATTATAGAAGAAATCCTACTAATGTAATTGTAATTCCTCTTTCTATGAAAGAAACTATCTTCAAACTTTGTCATTATGACATATTAGCTGGTCATTTTGATCTTGAAAAGACATTAATTAGAATCAAAAACACTGCTTGGTAGGCTAATATGTCTGAAGATACAAAATTATATGTTGAATCTTGTGATTCCTGCCTGAAATCTAAAAGATTGAAAGGTAAAAGAGCAGGGTTATTACAACATATTGAAGCACCTGATTCTCCTTGGCAAATAATTAACATGGATTTTGTAACTGGTCTTCCTGTAGCAGGTAAAGACAGTTATAACTCTTGTTGGGTAATAGTGGATTGATTCAGAAAAATGTACAAATTTATTCCCACCCACAAAGATGTATCCACAAAGGAATCAGCTTCCTTATGGTTGACTAACGTGTTTAATATTGTTGGATTTCCAAAAGCCATTATCCCTGATAGAGATCCAAAATTTAAATCTGAGTTTTGGACCTTTTTGATGGATATTTGTGGCTGTGAGTTAAAGTTGTCTACAGCTCACCATCCTCATACTGATAGTCTAGCTGAAAGAATGATTCAAACTCTGGAAGATATGATTAGAAGGTATTGTGCCTTTGGATTAGAATATAAAGACAATGGCAGATTTACTCATGACTGGGTCACTTTATTTCCTGGTCTTGAACTTGCATATAATAGCACTGTTCATTCTGTCACTGAGAAAAAGTCTTTTGAGCTTTGGTTAGGTTATTCCCCAAACACTCCTGCTCAAATTCTCAATAATAAATTACCTAGGTTGTAACTACACCCTGGTGTAAAATCTTTTGTGCAAATGCAATAGGTATGCAGAAAACATGCTCAAAGCTGTATTGATAAAGCATTTGAATATGAAAAGAAGAGATGGAATAAATCCCATAAAGAATAAACATTTAAAAAGGGTAATGAAGTGTTGATATCTACTGTCCATTTCAATCTACAAGGTAACAACAAATTAAAAGATCCTTTTGTAGGACCATTTGTTGTTAAAAGAATGGTTGGAGATAATGCAGTAGAAGTTGTATTGTATTCTCCATATGATAGGAAACATCCTGTTTTTCCCATTTCTTTGCTTAAACCTTATACTTTCAACAGTGACTTATTTCCCAAAAGAAGGGGAAGACCTAAGAAAAACCCTCAGGAAGTCACAGAAACTTCAGAAATTGATAAAATTCTCAATGATAGAATTATCACTTCTGAAAGAGGTACTGAATATTTAATGAGATATAAGAACAAATTATCTGAACATGATGCATGGATACCTGGCAAGGAAATTTCAAATCTTCCTACTCTTTTAAAGAAGTACAAAAAGAAAAAAACTTAGCATTTTTTTATTGTTTTTTTTAGAGTGAGGGAGTGTCAGCCAGGCTATACCAGGAGCCCAGTAAATTTTATGTCAATTTACTGTAACTAAAAGAGGGCATAAAAATTTGCTTATTATGTATATAAATTAATCTTATATTGCATAATGAAATGATATAATTATTTTATTAAATATATATAAGTATTATATTAATTTTATTGTTATATAAATTATTTATACATTTAAATTAAGCATGATATATATTCTATAAATTATGGCACATTTTTTATGTATTTAATATATACAAACTTATAATTAATTAATTATAAACATATATAATAAATTATAAATAAAAAATTAACTTATAATGTACTTAAATTAATTTATTAAAATTATATATTAAATAAGGCCTTATATATCTTTTTAAACAATAATATTGGGCGCTTTTTTGACCCTTAATTGTGTCAGTAAAATTATTAAATAAATTATAACACTTATTTAATAAGATTGTATTAAAATCCTCACTTTAAATTAGAGATATCATTAAATTAATTATATGTTTCATTTAAGCTAGTTATTGAATTAATTACATAGTTAAAACAATTAATTAAAATTTCTTTATACTGGATTGAATTGATTACATGAATTTTGGCATGAAAATAATTCTATTTGTTTTAATTAAACCCTTTAAATCTCACTTTAATATCTGTTTTGGATTATTTTACTCACTGTTCTCATGTTTCAGACTTACTTGGTTACTAATTATTTTAATTAATTTTTTTGGGAACTTATTGTGGGAAAATTGGTTACTTACTCATGGGTTTAGTTTATTGTCTCATGTTTTTCTCTCAATCTCTATGTTTTAGTTCTATTCTTTTATATTCTTGTTTCATTTTATTACTCGTTTTTAATTATTCATTTGTGACGCTTCAGAGGGTCCTTTGCCTATAAAAGGCTTTGGATAATCCCCTGTAACTGCATCACTTATTATACACTCAAATACATTTGAATTATATTATGTTTATTTTATTTTTATTAGCATTTTTTAAAAGTAAATAAATATTCTACGGTTCCTCTAAGTCTATTAATAATTATAATTGTGAACCGCGCACTACTATATAACTTACAAGATTTAAATATTATAAATTGAACCTCACTGTTTTTGTCACTTCTCAAATCTCGTCTTAGTATTGCCTTATTTTTCTCTCTTAATTTCTTAAGCTACCAATTATTATAAAAATCTATTTTATTATTATTTCTCTACTTCTTTTCCCCTTTTCCTCCTTCTTCTAGAGGGCCAGCTGATAGAAACCCAGGAATATCTACAGGCATTACTGGCACTAATTTCACTTTAGATGAACTAGGCACAGGAGCCATTGGAGTATCTTGTGCAACAGGTTCCTTCAAAGGAGTATCAGAATTTTTTTGGTCATGTAACAATGAATTTAAATTCTCTTCAATGTTTGTTAGCCAAGTTTCAATTCTTGGAATACTGGATAGTGTATCATTGATAGTTGCAAAAGATAATTGATTCTTATTTTTCAGAGTTGTGTAATGTTCACTTAATCTTTTCAAGTTGAACATATGTCCCTCTAGTTCCTGGCAACAGATAGACACAGTGTCTTTTAATTTAGACAAATCATTCTTGATGTTTTTCCACAAAGCAAATTTCTTCTCATGAGTTGCTTTGTACTTATAAAAATCATCAGAAACTCTCTGTGATTCACTTCTCACTAATTGGTAACCTTGTTCTTATAACAAACTATTATATTTTTGAGTCAAATGCATGTTGTTCATTATACGATTTTGCTTGGCAATAATATCTCTCAAATATTTATTGTTAATGGTAGCTAAATCTGGAGTATTTCTTAACAAGGAAACAGAGTAATTTTTCAGATTTTCATAAAATTCAGGATCAAGTGTTTCATCAATAACACCCATATTAAGATTTATCATTGAAGTAGCAATCAATTCTAAAGGATTAGTTACATCTGAGTACTGAGTAATATTCCTACTACAGTCAGCCTCTACTGGTCTCAAGGTATCATCCCCATCTCCAGAATTATCTGAAGGAACTGAATCAGTAACAAGAAAGGGTAATTGGGATTTAATAGAGGGGCTAACTATGGTTTTGGAAAAAATTGAATTTGATTGTTCTTCCTCTTTCTTCCTCCTTGGTAGGGGTGAGGAGGTGTTGGGTTGAACTAATGGGGCCTGGAAGGACCTGCCTGAGGCACTTGCTGTTGTTGTTGGGCCTGAAGGTAGTTCCACTGGGTGTTTAGTCAGTCTCATTGCCATTTTGAAACTTCCACCTTTTCCTGTTGTTTAGGAGACAATTGTGGAAGGTCTTTTGTTGCTGTAGGAGGTTTCCTCTCCTCTTTAAGAAAGTATTCTATGTTTCTTATCTTTTCTTCTAGAATTTCTACTTTTGATTTTAGTTTGAAGTTCTCTGCCCTCAACTAATTGATGCAAGTGGAGAGGCTTCTGACTTGCTGCTTCAAGGGCATCTTTTTTATCTTGAATCCTCTTGGAAGCTCTTCTGGGGGGTTCACTGAAGATTTTGATCCAGAGCAGTTTTTTCCACTTTTATTTCCACTTCTTGCATTTCTACATCCTGATTGGTCCAGAAATTGATTAATTTGTGCAAGATTTGTAGTCATAGGAGAACTTACAGAAGTCTCATCATAATTAATCAAGTCTAGCTCCTCATCACCGGCAGAATAAGCACTTTGATCAATCATTGTTGTAGACAACCTGAGCTGAGAGAAAGAAATATTAAAATTTAATCAGTTATTATTTTGCTTTGTTGAAAAAATAAGAGAAAAATTAAAAATATTTCAAGTATATAATCAATTATCAGGATTTTTTAATCAACTGGAATAATGAAAATGTGATGTTTATCAGGACAAAAAATCAACTGAAATAATAATCACATTTTTTTATTTATTAAATTAAGAATTTATGTTTCATTACCAGGTTTTAAAATAAATCAACTGAAACAAAAAGATAATTTATTAATTATACGGAAAAAGATTCAACTGGAATAATTAACACAATTCTGAATTTAATTACTAATATATATGTTGATAATTATCAGGACTAAGAGTCAACCAAAATAGTTAATTACCAGGACTTAATTTCAACTGAAATAATTTAATATAATCAATTCAAATAGTTTTATATATCTATTATTTTACTGCTAGGAGAAGTTTTCAACTGAAACAATAATATAATATTTTTAATTATCAGGACAAAAGGTCAATTGAAATAATTGAAAAAATATAAAATATAATTAATTTAATTAATATTACTTCTAGGACTAAGAACAAAATTTCTCTATCTTGGTCAAATAGGAAAAAAAATTATTATTTACCAGGCACCTACCCCTGTAATATTAGCAAATCAATGCCACTACAGAGTGTTGAGTAAAAAAGATATAGATAAACTATGAAATATGAAAAGTGAGACCCACAGATAGTATTCAGTATAGTCACCACAAATATATATGACAATTTCCAATATATAAACCTTAGATTTGGAGCAAGGTTTGATTCCCAGTCATGGCAAAAAAAAGTAAGTCATGTGCCTGATGACGTTTGTCATTTTTAGTTTTCCACCAGTCCTTATTGGTCCTCATAGTTGATGGTCCCACAGTTTCTGAAATCAAGTTATTGGTGTGTTGAAGACAATTTGGAAAGGCTCCCAAGTGCCAATGGGTTCTTTTGGTCTAGAAGAGTTTAACAGAGGTCCAATGGTGGTGAGAGGTGGATTCTCAAGGATTTCAAAGTAAAGGTACATAGATTTTTATCTTTATGATTTATTACTCAAATAAAAAGTAAAAAATATTATTATTATTACTCAGATGGATTAGAACTACACTATTTTAAGTACTAAAGCAACAATGGTAGCAATAAAAAATTTTATTGATTGTATTTAATAAAAATGTAAGTAAGTAAAAGATTATTCAAAACAACAAAAATGGGAGGCCTTATATAGGCAAAAGGGAGAGAAACCACGGAGCTAAAAATCTTATATACAGGAGTACAAGAGAAAAGAATATTCCAGAATAAAATATTGCAAATATTAAGGTTGTTCTATAACAAGTGTATTAATTTAATGTATTCACTGTATATTTCAAATTATTTTATTTTTTTTCAAAATTTCTGTAAATGTCACTTTTAAGTAAATAATTTGATTTATTTTTATTTATTTTAGTATTAATTTTTATTTCACCTCTCACCTGTCATGAGGACATTGTTAGGGAATAAAAATATGAGAGACAACAAATTTAAATATTTACTTAATTTACTTATTCCAATTAGTTAAATGATTGTAAGTAAGTTATAAAGTAAATATAATAAATAAAATAAGAATAAAGGTGTGGCTCCATCCTAGTAAATAATTAATTCTTTACTGGGTAAGTCTAGTAGCCTGGCTGACAACAACTTTCTAAAATCAGATGTCACTCCTAATTCAGTTTTTTTTCTTCATTTTTTTGTATCACATGATATTTCCCCAAATAACCTTGATCAATGGGACAACGCTCCCACCCAGTTCATCCTCTCCACATCCTCATCCTTACCTCACCCATCCTGCTCCCTCTTTCCCTATCCTGTTTTGTTTAATGTGAGTTATTCTATTTTTTTCTTTCTATTTTTTTTGCCATCCATTTCATTGCCACATGTTTCATCCTACTTCCTTTCCCTGACCTATCTACCCTCCTATATCCTTACTTGTTTCAGGTTAGTTTCTCTATTTATTTATTCTTTTGCTTATTTTATTCTTTTTTTTCTCTCTTTTTTTATAGGTTTTTTTTCCATCTCACCACACAATATGGGGGGTGGACTTGCTAGCGAGTCTGAAACCTTGAAACCAAACTCACCACAGATTGAACACACATTGAGCTATTGATAAAGGAACCATACAATCAGGGATGAACACCACTCAGAAGAAAAGTTTTAGATGGGTGTTCAAGTAGAGTTCAGTATGGGTTTAATATTAGTTCAGTCTGAGCTCCATCTCAGTTCAGGTTGAGGACTTGCTAGCAAGTCCACCCCCTATATTGCATAGTGTCTGTTTCATCTTTTCCCCTCTCTTGTCTTTGTTGCTTCCAGTCTTGGCCTATGCTACTGTCTGTAAGTATTTATTTCTTAATTTTATTTTTATTTTTACTTCAGGGTCATATCATTCCATTTATACAATATAGAAGTGATCTAAAAGTCTCAATGGTAATGGATGCCTTGAAAGGCAAATCTTTGGATGAAAAAAATTAAAAATATCTGACATCAATTCATCCTAACTCTTTACATCACTTGGTGAATTTTTACAAAAATAAAAAATCTGTTATAACTGATTCAGAGATGTATTTTCAGTGTGGGACTCCTTTCAGGCTAGATGTGGAGCATTGGAAATTAAATTTAAGATTTAGTGACACATGATCCAACTTTGTATCAAAATGAGCTATAAACAAAGTTATTTGAGGAATATGGTGTTGTGGTTTCCAGATCAACAATTGAAACTGAATTGGCTCATCACCTTAATCTGATTAAAAATAAAACACATAAAGTAAATCTTGTCCAAAATGATATTCAATAAGCAAGATATCATTATATGGTTGAAAATATTGATCCCACTTTCTTAGTTTTTACTGGTGTGTGAAATATTTTATTTAAATTTATATTTTTAATTGCTTCTACTCATGCTTATTTTCAAATAAGATGAGTCTGGTATCTAAATAGAAGTACAAAAATTTGTGACAGGGTGGTAAAACAAAGATATATTCACTAAGGAAATGAATCAGATTAAACAAACTACTTACTTCAACATTATACCTGGTGTCTCCCTATCTGAAATGGTTGACTTTATGATCCAACAAGATATGGTTACTTGCTTTCATTTTGAATTCTTTCCAAAAATAATTTTGGTATGATTTACTCTTTTCTTTCTGAAATAAAGCTTTCTGATATATTTATTTCTATTTTTGTAGATACCTAAGATGGAGCCATACCCAAAACTAAATAATGTTTTGGTTTTGGAAAATTCTTCTTTTCATCATGGAGGACAAATAGAAGAAATATTTGAAAAGTGTGGATGTAAAGACTTGTATTTATCTTGTTGTTCTCCATATTATAATTCTATATAAATGTGCTTTTCAGTCTTAAAGTCTTCACTCAAACTTCATATCAAATTAACTGGTGGCCCAGAAGATGAAGATTTAATTCATAGTTTGGAAAAGAAAAATCTGACTCCTATTATGTTGAAGTAATTGTTTAAAGAAACAGGTAGTATACCTTAGTAAATTTTTTTAATGCATAAATTATATTTAATCATGTGCTTGAATATTTTTGGCAAATAACCTGTGGTGTGCAATTAAATGCTTTGAAAAATTAATATATTGAATGAAATTCTATTTCTCATCTAATAAACTCTCATGTGTTTTAATTTTTTGCAACAACACACTAGACATAATCTTAAAATTAACTATTCAAGCCTAAACCCACACACTAAGACATTCTTTGGGACCAAAGATGTGCTCCATAATTTTTGCACTTAGGGCACACAAGCACATGCAAATGCCAGAGAAAACCTTACATTTACTAGTTCTTGAGCAGTAAAATTTTTGAAGAATGACCAATGTGTAATATTTAGCTTTTCCAGTCCTTCCCGTAGATCTTTGTTGCATGGATTGACTTTTGCATGTTTAAAAAAATTCAAGATATTTTCAACTTCAGTATCACCACAATCAGATGAGGAGGGTGGTTTAGGTCTCCTGTGTTTCAGGTCCCTCAGATCTTTGTCTCATAGCATTTAATGCGGTCCCCAAAAGAGATTAAAAATCTCCCAATGCAGAAACTCCCTGACTAGATATTATGTCTCTTGCTTCTGAAATTCCAGTATTTCCACCTCTCTTATGATTCTCAAACTAAAATAGGGGAGTTTTTGGAGGTATAAATTGAGTTACCTCAGTTGGATTAGAACACTAAAGAATGAAAACAAAAGTTACATAAACATAAATATACACAAACACCATAGCATAGTAAGAATACTTACACTTGTCTAAGCCCACATTTCTGCTAACATTGGAGTTACTAGAAAAAACTCTAATGGGTTTTCTGGATTAATAAAGCAATAAGATTCTGAACTCCCTGTCAATTCTTTATGGGGTGGATGAAATTCTTGAATTTGGCAGACCATATCCACATGCTTAGCTTGTAGTTCCACATTAATACCGATTTCAGGGCTTTCACTTCCATTGTCTTGAGTTGGAGAGGTAGGTTGGAGGCTTTGTGAAATTGCATTGTCCTAATAAATAATAAATAACGTTAAAAACAAGAAAAACATAATTTAAAATAAAAAATTACCTGAGCTGCCCACTTGGGATCAGTCTGTTTAAGACAAAAAACATTTTTACAATACACAGTGTTCTTGCAGAAACACTAAGAAACTTCATAAACATCTCCTTTGAATCTAAGGCAGAATTTTTTTCCCCTGAGAAAATATCCCCATGAGGAATTGACACTTACCACATCACCTCACCTGGGGCAACTTGTTTTTTTTGACATATTCAGCCCAAAATTCATCATTTTTACTCTCAATAATAGTTTGAGCAGATATAAATTTAAGTTCATTGGAATCATCATTTGTAACATCCCAAAGAAATTGTAGTTTTTCTGGTTGTGATTGCACTTGGTTGAATTTTGCAGCAGCCAAATCATTTTGTGATTTTCTTCTGTTGGGCTCCTTTGAATTGCTTTTTTTTGGTATAAAAAATGTAAACTCAGTATAGATTAAAAACAGAATTTACAATAGAGTCAGTTAGCCCTGGTAATTCATTATTCCAGGACTCATTAGAATTATCAGAATTATCATTATCATTATCAGGAGGATATGCTGATTACAATAGTATGATCCTGAAATAAAAACAAAAAATGAATAAATGAATAAAATGAAAGAAAAAAGAGAGAAAAAAATACTTACAAACAGTAGAATGGGCCAAGACTTCCAGGGACAAAGATGAGATAGGGGAAAGGATGAAACAAGTGGCAAATAAAAACCTTTAAAGAAGAGAAAAAAAAAGAAAAACTCACACAACACAAGGCAGGATAGGGCAGGATGAAGCAGGATGGGTGAGGTAAGGACAAGCATGGGGGGAGGATGAAATGGGTGGGAAAGTTATTATTATTATTTCTTATTTCTTATAATCTCACCCATCTAGGGGCATAAAGGGGTGGTTAACGAATAGGCTAGGTGCAAGTGGGGAGTAACAAATGTAATGGGTTAGGTTTCTTGACAATTAAAAGATTAACAGGGGGAGCCAGGTGTCTTGAGGACACAGATGGGGTTGCCATGGGGAGGGGGGAAGAAGGAGGTTAATCCTTGTGGGGTTGTGGTTTGATGGGCAGGGTTTTCAAGAATTTAAGGGAGTGGAATTCCACAGCTGGCTCAAGGTGAATGACCAAGTACAATAATCCAGATAGTGGCTGGTTGGCAAGGTGGGGTGGGTTTCCTAGCCTTCACATATGTGTCCATCCACTGCAGGTTGTTGAGGGAGAATAGAAATATTGTAGGGTGAACAAGCCATCAACACCAGCAAGGAAATGAGTGTGCCATCCATGGACAAAGGGGGTGTGGTTAAAGAGGGGTGAGGTAGCAGGGATTCAAACCTGCAACACACAAGTCAAGGTGACTAGTGGCTATCCAGGCCATGATCTAACCACATAGACCATCTCGTCCTAGGTGGCAAAGTTGTCCCATCAATCATGTTTAGTTTGGGCAATATCACATGACACAAAAAAATGAAGAAGAAAAAACTGAATAAGAAGTGACACATCCAATGTTGGACAGTCGCAGCCAAGCCGGGCTGCTTGTTGTTGACACGGCATCAGACTTAGTCCCGGAGTAACCACTTTTATTACTAAAATAGAATGCTTACCTGTTGACACGGCATCAGACTTAGTCCCGGAGTAACCGGGGAAAAGTCCAAGTGCCGCGGCAGCAGGTTTATATACATGGTAACTAAGTACTTAACGCTATGTACATAACACCCCCCCACTTTGTTACCATTTATTCCAACTCTTAGCTACGTTTGACGCCTATATAATCATATCTGATAAAAAATTTGTAGTGGAATACTATTAATAGATGAGAGTAGGAAAAGAGGAGAGAAAAAGGAAAATGATAGAAGAAGAAGAAAAAAAACGATTAGATAGGATGAAGAAAAAAAACTTAGAATAAATGTTATTATTTTATTTTATTTTATTTTATTTTTTATTTTTTTTTATTTTTTTTTTTTTTTATTTTTTTATTTTTTATTTTTTTTTTATTTATTTTTTTTTTTTTTTATTATTACCATACACCAATTTCTTTACTCTTTTCATTGACTATGTTTGATCCTAACCCCTTTGTTAAAATATCTGCTCATTGTTCATGAGTCGACACCCATTTTAACGTGATAACTTTCTTGTAGATTTGTTCATTAACAAAGTAAAAACTATGTTCGATATGGCGAGTTCTTTTCTGTGAGGGATTGTCGGTCGCGTTTGATAAAGCCCCCAGGTTGTCGCAGTATACTGTTGTAGTTGGTAGTTCAGGACAAATATCTTTTAGTAAGTTGGTGAGCCAAATGACATCTTTGACTCCATTACCGAGTGCTATGTATTCGGCGTAACATGAGGAATCAGCTACTGTCAGTTGGCGTCTGGAAGACCACACCAAAGGACATTTATTAAGGAATATGATATGTCCATTAGTAGAGCGCGCAAATTGCCCCCCCAGGTTGTATCTGTATAACATTCTAGGACAGGGTCAGTTTTTTCTGGGTGGAGATGAAGTTTTCGTTTGGAGGTGAATTCAAGATATCGAACTAGATGGAGTAATGCATTCCAGTGTTCCCCATTTGGTTTTGATGCAAATCTTGCCAGGTAATTGACTGGAAACGCCAAGTCAGGCCTAGTGGAAACAGCGACATAACTCAGTGCCCCAACAATTGATAAATATCCTTTTGAGTCGACAATTTTATCAGATATATTTGAGTTTTCCAATTTGAGGTTAGACGGCAATGGTGAGGTGGTGGTCAGTTTCGCTGGGTTATGTTTTTGTAGTATTTTGGATATTAGTTGGTAACTATCTAGCTCAAAACCCATATCTGTACGCTTCACACCCATACCCACTATCTGATTCAGCGTCTCAGACCATTTGATCTTGAGGGAGCCTCCTAATTTATCTTCTAATTCTCTCAGAATGTGGTCGGAGCTAGCTGTTACCAGGCCGTCATTGACATGGAGCCATATGAAGCCAATATTTTCATTGCTAGTTAGGATATAGAAGCTCTGATCATAATGACTTGCCTTATAACCTATGTCTTTTAATTTACCAGCAATTAGTTGCCACCAACATCTCGCCGCTTGACGCGTACCGTATAATGCTTTTTTCAGGTGTAATACGTTTGTCGGTTTAGATAGAATCATCCCTTCAGGAGGTTGAACCCAGACATCTTCTTTAATTGGACTATGTAGGTAAGCTGCCGTAATATCAAATGATTTAACCGACCAGTTGTGTTTTGCGGCAAATGTAAGTAGTATGCGTAGGGATGAGAAAGTAGCTGTGGGCGCAAATGTTTCATTGAAATCTATACCATATTGTTGATGGAAACCTTTGGCCACATATCTGGCCTTGTATACCGGTGATTCCGATGTTGGATTTTTTATAGCAAATACCCATTTGGCTTTTATGGATTTGTTACCAGCTGGCAGACTAGTTTCTTCCCAAACATCCATATCTACCATATTTTGTAACTCTTTTTGACACGCTACTTTCCATTTATCAGCATCAACACTTTTCATGGCTTGTTTGTAGGTAGTGGGAATCTTAACACCTCCTGAGTGACCTGTGGAAATTACGTCGTCTACTGACTTCTCTTCTGATTCTATTGTTTTTTCAGCAGTAAAGTCGCCAAACGTAAGGGGATTAAGAATGTATTTCAGAGAGCCTTTGGGTGTTTCTGGGGTTGTAGGTATTTGCGCCGCTGATTCATGGGTAGGTAGTACGTCTCCTGGAAATGTAGCCATAGCTGATTCAATGAAGGTATTCGATTCTTCATGCCAGAAAATCCAACCTGATTTGTTTTGAGAGTAGCCAACAATTTTACATTTCAGACCTCGGTTATCTAGTTTTGTCCTTCTCTCCTTATGTACATGTACTATCGCATCTTCACCAAATATTCGGAAATTTGAATACTCAGGAACAGCTCCAAATATTATGTTGAGGGGAGTCGTACTTGCCACCTTACTATTAGGCACTCTGTTGTGGACCCATGCTGCCCATTTATAGGAGAGACCCCAAAACCTTTTAGGTAGGCCACTTGCAGCTAGATTAGTACGCGCCATGTCCCCTACCGTTCTGTTGAAACGTTCGGCTGATCCATTCTGTTCATGATGATACGGACATGTAACTTCATGGACGGCACCAACTTCCTCAAGATATTTGAGCAGTTCTTTTGTTTTCAGTTCTCCTCCATCTGTCCGTAGCGTGATCAGTTGTAGGCCGGTGACGGTTACTAGTCTCTGGTGAAAAGACTTGAAAGCGGAGACTGCTTCTGCTTTGCTTTTAAGGAGGAACACTTCTCCGTATGTAGAGTATGATTCCCTGAACATCGCTGCCCAACGACATCCGTTTACTGTTTCTTCCTTTATGGGGCCAATTAGGTCTCCTACAATTAAACCCATTAATTGGTCAGGATGAGTTTCACGCTTGGCAGAGTATTTTCTGGTGCTCTTACAAATTTTGCAGTCTTCGCATGATATCTTTCCTTTTGGGATATCTTTAGGACACCCATTTCCTGTCTGAAATTTAATTATTTTGCGTAAAACTCTTTCACCAACATGACCTAATCTTCTGTGCCAATCAAGCAGGGAACCTTTGGTCGCTGGTGGTCGGTGGACTGATTGGTTGTTGACAAACTCAATAAAGGGAGTGGTAGCGTACGAGGAGATAGTTATATCATTGCACATAATTGATTCAGGACTAAAAACATTTATCAACCATCTTCTTAGACAAGCATCTTTTTTTCCTATTAATAAATTTTTATTGTTTTTTGTAATTTCTATATTTTTATCTTTGGAAAGTTTAAATTCTAGTCCGCATTTTACAAGACTGGCTAAGGATATAAGGGTAGTATTTACATCCTTGCTGTAGAAAACGTTATTAAGAATTACTCTTCGTCCTCCGAATCCTGCAAGGTGTAATGAACCAGTACCGGTAATAAAACTTTGGTTAGTTTTGGTCGCTACTTTAATCGGAATTGGTTTTTCCAATTCCACAAAGTTAGTGAGAAGGTTCACATCACCGGTTACGTGGTGGGTAGCACCGCTATCCAGTAGAGCCTGTGAGTTATTGTTCAGGTCATTATTGAGCCATTCTAAGCTGTTGATATCCAGTCCATCAATTGCCATCTTAAGAGTATCTATGTTAGCTTCTTCAAGCGTGATTGGTTCCTGTTCTGAAGACGCAGATGCTTCCATGTCAGCTTGATTAGCTTGAGGCGGGCGACGTTGTCTGGGCAGAGGACGGTTTTGTTTATCATTTATATTCAGCTTTCTCTGGATTTCTCTAATGAGATGAAGGCGAGCATCGAAAACTGGTGATCTATAGTTGTAGGGGCAACCATAGATTGTATGAGCCGTCGAGTCGCATTCAGAGCAGTACCTTCTGGCATTTGGTGGTCGGTAAGAATCCATTCTTCCAGTAGGGCGAGAAGTAGAGTTGGAGGAATGTCTATGATTCGGGTGTCTATATACGTTCGCTTCTACTGTGGTAGTTGAGAGATTGGAAGAGGAAGGATCGATGCTCGATTCACGCGCTTTAAGATTTATATGACTGTTATTGATCATTGTCATATAGTCGTCATGAGTCAGTGTGATTGAGTCATTTCTGTTGTCCACCATTTTACATACGTCGACATATATATCTGAGAATTGATTTGGTAGTAATCCGTGTGTGAGAATGGCCTTAATGGAGTTACCGTCAAAAACAAATCCAGTTCTTTCAATAGCCTCGAACTTCTCACGTAGCTCATTGCCATAGTCGTTTGGGTCGGAAAACGATTTGTTACGTAAATCCAGCAACTCCCTGAATAACTGCATACGTGAGGAGTGAGACGAACGATTGAATTTAGAGAAGAGGAAGGAATAGGCGGGGCGGCATCGACGTTCATCTGGGATATGTTTTTGTAGTGATTGGTCGATGGAGTGGTAGACTATTAGATAAGCTATCCAGTCTTCCCAAGGATTGGGGGATTGTTCGATAGTAATAAGGGCGTAGTTTCGCGTGCCGACGTAGTCCTTCATGAGGTTTAGGATGCTATGGTTCCAATCAAACCAGTTGGAGCCATCGGGTTTTAATTTGGGCACATCCTGGAGCATATCCTTGACGGCTTTCATCTCTTTACGGCGATTAGCTACATTTGCCAGGGCAATGACAGGGTCTGGAGCATTTGTGGCTGGAGGGTTGTTTGATGTTGTTTGGGTGTGTGTTTGAGTGGTTTGAGGATGCATATGTGTATCTCCACTCAATTCCATTTTGATGGAGATTGGGTTAGAGGGTGATGGGAGAGGTTTAGATTTTTTGGATTTCGTTTTTGGTTGTTTAGGTAGAAGACCGAGTGCTTGGAGTTCGCGAGTGAGACGTGGTTCGTTTGGTGTATTGTTGTCTTCTTCAGACATGCAAACTCAACTTTTCAGCGGAGCCCTTCGGTGTGATGATAACGCTTGTCAGCGGGGTACTAAGTGCGCGTATGTCTAAAGCAGGGAGCCCATAACCTGTTGACACGGCATCAGACTTAGTCCCGGAGTAACCACTTTTATTACTAAAATAGAATGCTTACCTGTTGACACGGCATCAGACTTAGTCCCGGAGTAACCGGGGAAAAGTCCAAGTGCCGCGGCAGCAGGTTTATATACATGGTAACTAAGTACTTAACGCTATGTACATAACACTTGTTGCTTGATTTTGTAGTTCAAAAAAAAACTGGCAGCCAGGCACAAAAGTAGCAAATATTATTACATAAACACCAAGCTTTGCTAACTTGGCTTTATGTATATATATACCTATCTTTTAGCTGTTATACAAAAAAAAAAAAATAAAAAAAAATAAAAAAAATCAAAATAAGGTGTAAGTAGCCGCCAATCTCGTTTTCTAATCCAAAACTGTTATGGTGTTACCATATTATGTACTTAGCTAGTCTCACATCAGTATATAGTGTAGACTTCGAGTACACCGGAAACCTTTCCTTGGTTCTGCAAGGCATCATTCTCTACAATAACTGACCATATCTGTGCCAACCAAGTTGACCCACACCCACCTGATAGGATCCTCGTCTAATTGTTTTTTTCGTCCAAGATGTCTGTTGGAACATAATGGTAGATATAGTAATTGAGTACTCGACTACATAAAAATGTATATAAATATGATACAAAACGTAATTCGATAATCATCTGTGTGTGACTCTAAACTACCATTCCACTTCAATGTCTTCTCCGTCCACAAGGTTCAATAAATTGAATCATTTGAACCTATCACCTACGCAAACTTCCACATGTTCTTACGACTGTCAGCACTACGGCCGTTCTTCTGCATTGCTGTGGGGTTACATTTATATTTACATTTGCAAATCAAGATCTCGGGCGCTAAATATTCTTTGTAATCACGCCTTTTTGATTAATCAGTTACAGCAACTTGAGTGCGAAGAAAGTGATTGGCACGTGAAAACTTAGTGCCGGATTGTGGCACGATATCAGCAAACAGGGCTCCGGAAAGAACCGGAGGACCCTAGATGCCGCGGCCACAGAATTTTTCCCTGGATGACTAAGTACATAAGGCACTAGATACATAACACCGATTGGCTAGAGGGCTGCATTGCATAAGAATCGGCTTGAAATCAAGCCTTGGCGGAGGTAGCCTAACTTTTCATCTCAGGGAATCGGACAAGCCATGATATTAAGCATGTATTAAGAACAACACACCCAACCGTTTTTACATTTTTTTAACTCAAAAATCTAACCAATCTCGGCTGTTCCAACAATCCAAGCAAAGAGTAACCAAGCCCAATTGTAGGACAGTAAGACAGAGATCAAAATGAAAACCACAATAATACATGAGGTAATATAAAGCAATAAGAAAAGATACAAAATCAGCTTTAGCACTAAAATGACAGCCTTTTGTCTTCATCATCAAATAGCGATGCTACTGATCATAACGAGAAGAAAAATGAAAATGAACTTACAAATAAACACAATCAACTGGATTAACAGGCGCCACCTTGCTAGCATCGCCTAATCCCCCCAAATTACCAAAGCCACCACCGATGCCAGCCAAACCAAGGCGAGGCATTGGAATAGAGTCCTCCAGGGATTTACCCAACCAATGAGCAGATTGCCGGAATTGCCATGGCTGACCTTTTGTGGAACAAAAATTAAATGATGGGCATGGTCCACATGGTAGATCAAACAAACCAGAAGAAGGATTTTGAGGATATAGTGACAATGAATGCATGCCTGAAATAACGACTTCCGGCTCTTGCGACTCCTCGGCGAACGGCTCAAGTGCTCGGTATACGAACGATTCATTTTCCTCAAGGATTCGTGTAACCTTCTTTGATGCTTTTTTTGCACTACTGCCACGTTTTCCTTCGGCAGTTTTCTTCCAAGAATATCTCAACTTTTGTTCACTATTATCTGAATCGTTTTCGGAAGGTTCATCAGAATCCGGCTCGCAAAATGAAACACGACTCTTCTTGTTACGGTTTGAGATTTTCAGCACTTCATTAACCGAATCGATTTCAGGCTTTGCATCTTCATCAAATTTGTGTGAAAACTTAGTCCGCTTCTTTGGGGGCTGCTTTGCTTTATACGCTGGTTTTTTTCTGAAGTTTGTTTGATTCGAACCATCATCACTGTCTTCATCATCTTCATCAGACTTTTCTTCGTCACTCGCTTTCGCTGATGAATCACTAAGACCATCTGCGTCATCTGATAAAAATAAAAGACCTTCAATCTTGGCGATACCAACGGTAATACGCTCGATTAGGCCATCAAACAAAAGAACTTCAAGGAGAGAAAGGATGTGCTCGGAAGAAAGTTCTATCCCTTGCTGTATTATTTGGGATTGCTTCAAAAAATGTAATATATCTGTGACAGTCGTAGGTAAGTATGGGGTATGAGAAACGGGATAAAGGGATTGCTTTTTGGTGTTCGGGTAAGACTTAATTTAGATATGATGAAATTAACGAATTAAACTTAAGAGCGAAGAGATAGAGAAAGGCAATACAAAAAAAGAAAAAAGACGCACTTTTTCGCGGATGTAGGCTAAGATGCTTCTTAAGAGAACCGCAATAAAGTCTGAATCAAATTCATTATCCGTGAACCAAGGGCCACCGGTCAATTCTATACTTGGGGTAAGCTCGTTCAACATATAAATTTTTCGGGTGGGGAATTTGACGCTTTTCACAACTTTAATCAAGCCCTTAGTTTCTAAAGATTTAAGGCATTTGGTAAGCATTGTTTGATGAATATTCGTCCGAGCCTTTAGTGTTTTGGTCCATATGCCTTAAAAAGATGGAAATGGAGAGAAGGAAAACATAAACACATTTTTTGAGTGGTTGAAAAGACAAATAGCCACACCCATATTTGAGGCCCCAGATATATGATCATATATCATGCGCTCATCCGCCGTCATTGTAGAATTTCTGTAACAAAATATTGTATCAGAAATTCAAATGCGAAGAGCCTTACTTGTGATAGGAAGGCGTACACTTTTTGTTGTGACTTGTCAACAGCAGAATAAAGCAACCCATTGTTACTTTTTAAAATTTGGACCATTCCCAGACTGATGAGACGATTGAGAACGCCCATAATTTGCATGGGATTAGTGCCAATCGCCTGAATTTCTTCATGAGATATTGTCTAAAAAATCAAAAAGTAAGAATAGGGATTTGTGCGGGTAGTAGCAAATGGATTCTTACTTTCGAATGAGCCTTGAGAAATTTGAGATAAAGCTCCTTCTCCTCTTTAGACAGCTTTGTTGGCCCTTCTTCTTTGGGAAGCTTTGACGACCCTTCTTCCTTAGACGCATTCTGCTTGGATAATTTGGCAGCTTCATCCGTTTTCACTGACTGTTTTCCCTGCGTCTTTGCCGGACGAGAAGATGTGGAAGATTGTGAAGCCATGCCTGAAAAAAATGCCAGCGGCCTCGCATATCACATTTATGCATCTCTATTCACTTTGCCTGTGACCACCCCCTACAGAGTGTCCAAATGGTAGTTATTTTTCTTGGCAAGTTAATAGTAGCACATTTCAGTTGAAAAACACCTCACAAACACGCCTTGAAACATGACCGACAAAGTACTTGGGGTCTCAAACATGGCGTCAAATGCTTCCTATTTTTGTATAATTTTCTGAACCACAGTTCAGCCCACCAATACCCACATCCTCCTGATCATCTGCACATCAGATCCCTTCCATTCAAACCCATATAACCCATACAACCCATATACTCCACACCCCATCTATTCCCTCCAAGTGCTTTTCTAAATCAATTTTATCTCCTTCACATAACAGTAAGCCTATTACTTTTTATTCCTTTCTTTATCAAATTTCTATCCTTACCTCTCCTTGCAAAGTCCACTCCATTTGGTTGTCCACCCACCTCAAAATTGTGTGGCTTTAATCAAATGGATAGTGGAGTTAAAATCAAAAACTAGAGGTAAGATGGAATTGAAAATGGAGCAGATGAGGGAAAGATTCAAAAATTTTCAAGCAAAATACAAGAAGGTAAAGATGGCTTCTTTAACTGGGTTTGGAGTAACCAAAGATGAGGCGAAACATGGAATCTCATCTGTTTCTGAAAAACTCAACTCTATGTGTGCTCTTTATGGTCAAATGGGAGAACTCTTTGAAAAAAGACCCAACACCAACCCCTTGTACATGAATAAAGGTCCAAAAATCACTGAGTCACATATAAATAATGTCAGGCTGAGTTCAAGTACAAAGACGTGAAATAGCTTGAATAGTCAGTTGTCTAGAAGATTTTAATGGTCCTATATTAATACTGCAGTAAAAATCCAATAAGTATTAAAATATATTCAATAAAAAGGTCTCAGTAATTTAAATCTCACTAATTATATATGGGTTACAATCTTATAGTTGGTAGAGAAATAGATGTAATAATTCAGATACTATTCAAAGACTTTATAAGTACTATTGATATGTATTGTCATTGTATTGGTTATATATTTTGATTGTAATGATAAAGAAATTAGAAAACAAGACCAAAAATCTCCTCCTTTTATACCCAATAATTTCTCCAATGAAACCCTTGATTTACCAGTCCTATACATGGCTAATGATGCCTCATTCTAGCTAATACACCTGTCCAACAACATAAAGAGTGACCAATAACATAATTAGAATGATATCACCTTCCAAAATCCTGTAGTAATAGGGATAATCCATCAAAAATAAAGAATAAGCAAAAAAGAGAGTATATGCATGTAATATCTTAAAATAAAAGAATAAAAAATAAAGAATAACACTAAATATTACACAATATTAAGGGGTATCAACAGTAGAAACAATGGGGCTAATTATGATAATAAACTACATGAAATCCCCATCCAAAAATAACCAATATTGACTGAGAAACCACTGAAAACCCCAAAAAAGGGTGTGAGATGTGGGGTAACTACATGCAGTCCTTGGAAGGCACTTGCACAGGTAAATCCTTGACTAATTTAGGCAAATTTAAGTGTGGTAGTAAATTAAAGGTGCCAAGCTTGAGGTTATTAATAAAATTAGTGCATATAATAAGGTCAATGCATCTGTAATTAAATTAGGACACTAAATAAGTGCCTGTTGCATATTTTAGTGTGTTTTCCCACAGTGGGCATAGAATTTGGGTTAAATAGAGTGTGAAAAAGCTAAATTTTTTTAAAAATGAAGCTATTCACATGGGAAAAACATAGGCAGTATGTGGCCAGTACACAGAAGCCATTTCTGGCATAAAAAACACCAAATTTGAAAAGTGTTATTTTTATGCATTTCAGTAGCCAAATCAATAGTTCTAATTAACAAAAATTGATCCTTCAAGGCACATTTTTAATATTAGGGGGTATAAATGTTGACTTATCCACAATTCAATTAATTGCAGATAAAAATCATTAAACCCCAATTATTATCTGCAATTATTTTTGCTAATAATTGGGTTATTAGAAATTTTACACGTCAATGTTCACCTCTATCTGACATTTTTGTCCTCAATTTTTCATAACCACATCTTGGAAAGCTTTCTGGATGTGCCAGCCTCCCTACCTTGCTGCACACTCCCATCCTGTCTATTCATTTCTGTTTAAAACCTCTCCCCATCTCATCTGTTTTTTTCTTCTCCTTTTCATCGTCAAATATTTCAACATGCTCCGTCATCATAGATCATCTCAAAGGCAGCCTTCCCCCAGTTGTTCTTCAAATCCCATTACTCCCTTTTCCCCCTGCTCAGCTGAGAAATCAAAGACTGTCCAGCTAAAAAAAGATGATCATCTCATAATTATCAACTGGCTGAAAATAAAAACTAATTATGATTCTTGTTTTGGTACTGAGAAGGCAACTAAAGTAGGACAGCCCCCTACATCAAAAGTCAATGGCTATCTTCTAATGTCCAATGAATTACAAAATAAGACAAAGGGAAGGATTGATCTTTTACCTAAACAGATGTCTGAAAATTTCAAGCATTACTGAGCCAAATACAAGAAGATAAAGAATCTTTCATTTTCTACTGGTTTTGGTATTACTGACATTGATATCAGTAAGGGCATAAAATCCATTGATGATAAACTTGAATCTCTATTTCCATAATTTAAAGAGATGGATGCTATTTTTGGAGAGAAAGCTTATTTTAATCCTGCCAACAAGTTGGATGGTGAAGATGCTATCTCCAAACATGATTTCAAAAGAAATATTTTCCCATCCTCTTCCTCCACTCAAGCCTCCCCTGTTCTAAATTCAACAAATCTAGATAGCTTTCTAATATATCTTTATGGTGATATAAAACAACATAATCCCACTCCAGTAAGTTTTTATTTCTTGTCTAGTTGTTTTATTTTTTTATTTCTAAAAAGGCTAATGAAAAAACCCAGGATCCTCAAGCAATTGAGTCTGAAGCTAGCATCAGTGATGAAGAGGAAAATTTTACCTCCAAAAAAAGGCAAAGACCATCAACTACTTTGAATTTCAAAAGTCATAGAAAGCAAAACAGAGATAGCTTTTCCAAAACCCCTTTTTCTTCCATTGATGATTTTCTGGAGAAATGCAAATCTGATTAGTGATAGCATACCTCTTAATAATTAAGTGGATTTTTCTTTTCTTTTGCTAATATTACTTTTCACTCTAGGTAAAGTTAAAGTTGCAAGATATACTCTCAACTTTCAAAATAAAAAATACAAGCTATCTTTAAAAAGGGATGATAGGGCACAAGACTTGGAGGAGAAGAAATTTGAGCTTTCTTTACAGAGGGATGGGATGGTACAAGATTTGTAGGAGAAAAAATTAGAGCTTTCTTTAAAGAGGGATGAGAGGGCACATGAGTTGGAGGTGAAGAAATTTGAGATAAATAAAGGGGAGAAAGCTCTAGAGTACAATTTCCTATTGGATAAAATGAAACTCAAGTATCAACTTGACAATGGTTAAAAAAAGAAAGATTTCCTGAGATAATGTGTTAAACCTAATAAATCTATTATGGAAATTGAATGCTTAATGAAAATTTTTGATAACTAGTTTTTTTATTATGTTTAGAATGTTTTCTTGATAGAATGAATTAAAGCTAATAATCAATCTTTGGCACACACTCCTCACTGAGATTTAAAGCATTTTATTGCAACATTTTAGATTATTTTTTTGTTTGGTTAAATAAATTTTGTTTTATTTCTTTTTGGTGATAATTTCATATGTGCTGACTTTTTAAATGTCTTGATTCCAGATGATTTTTTTTTTGCAAAAATTTGAAAAACTCATACATTTTTTATTTTTGTTATGATTAAAGAGTTTTTCTTAATTTATTTCTCTTAATCTTAAAAGTTAAACTTGTTGCAGAAAAAGAACAAGCACAAATTGAAATCATGAAGTTGGAGTCTCATAAAAAACTGCAGAGCGTCAACTACTTTTTGAGGAAAAGAAGTGGTTTCATTCACAATCAAACAAAGAATAATTTTTATAAATTGAGAAAGATTGTTTAGATTTGGAGAGGTAGAATTTTAGGATTCAAAGAGAGAATGATGAAAAATTCAAAAATAATCAGTTTCAATTGGAAAATGCAAAATTCAGTTACAAGCCAATGAATTGAAAATGATTTATGTTAATTTTTTTTTTTGAAAATAACATCCCCTACTATTTATCATAAAAGGGGGTGGGGATTACCATTTTTTTCTAAGTCAGAAAAAAATTTATGACAAAAAAAATGGCAATACCCTCCCCTGTGTTTTATTGAAGTAGGGGCATAGATTGCCAAAATTTAAATTTGTTGCATAAATTAGAATGTAAAAAAGTCTTACAAGATAATTTACATACTTAAATTAATGACAATTCAAGTAAAAATGTGAGTCAAAATTGTCTGTGACCAAAGTCAATGAAATCAAACACAAATGTATACATGAACCTCATGAGAAAAACAAATCTCCTCATGATTACCATTATACAATGCATGGCCAATGGCTCATTAATTTATGTAAGTAGAGTATCATATATGACTTGTAGAATGTTAATTTGTGAAATATAAATATAATTTGACAACCTATATTACACACCATACTTTTTCTTTCTATTAAATATTTTTTGTTTTACCTCAACTATTTCTCATACCTTATCAATCCTATTTACCAGCTCCCTATTGATTTGAAAAGAACAGCCAAAGTGAGTAAATTCTTCACAGGATTTTTAAAGTTTCTTTACATTTGTTAAATTTACTTTATTTTTTTACCTTGTTTATTCTGTGGATTAATTTTTTACTGATTTGAAATGAACATCTGTAATGTGTGAACTCTTGACAAGATTCCAAGACAGGTGGAGCTTTGGTTTGTTGGTGATGAAGTTGAGAAACCTTTTTAAGTAAAGAATAGATGCCTATGGAAATAAAATGAGTGACATGATTTTAAGAATGAAACATATATTATCAGACATACCAAGAGAATAGCCTTTAACAAATCCTGGTCTAAACATGAAATAAATTAAATAAAATTTAGAAAAAAGGCTCAACTTTAAAGATCAATATCTCAGCAATCACTGAACCAAATTTAAATCCATTTATGGGAAATGAAAGATAGGCTTCAGAATAATTTTAAGCTAAAATAAAATAAGATTCAAATAAGCCTAACCCTAATTTTGACTCTGATTTTCAAAATTGCACAAAAGTTTGAAAATTGATGATAAAAATACCAACAAGATGGAGATATAAGCCTAGATAATCATCAGATAAGGGTTTCCAAAGCCTTTTTCTCTAATTATACAATATAAAAAGATAAAATAAATTAAGTAAAATTTGGTAAAAAAGGCTCAACTTTTAAGGCCAAAATCTTAACAACCACTGAACCGAATTCAAACCTATTTGTGGGAAATAAAAGATAGGCTTCAGAAAAATCTACAGCTAAAGGACATGTGATTTAAATAAACCTAACCCTAATTTATTACATATTAATATGAAATAAAAAAATTAAATTGGGAAAAAAAGGCTAAAATTTAAAAGTCAATATCTCAGAAACCACTGAACCAAACTCAAATCTCTTTGTGGGAAATGAAAGGTAGCCTTCAGGAGAATCTTCAAGGCATGAAAAAAAGGAGATGAAACTTACCTTGATTGAAAAGTAGGAAAAATAGAGCAAGAAAGAATGATGTTAGAATTTGGGGGAAATTGAATATGGAGTAGTTGAAATGTATATAGAATGTGCAATGTATGTGTTTTAATGACATGGAACCAAAAAAAAGTGAAATAGGGGAAAGGGGGGATAATGACCATGCCAAGGAGGAATGATGAGTAGGATGATGGAGCTAAAGGAGAAAGAAAAGAGGGAGAGAAAAAAGGGTAAATTATACAATAAAAATCAACAATAATCACTTAAAAGAAAAATTTAGATACAAAAAAGAAAGAAAAAACAGAAAAAAAACAAAAAAATATAATTAGCAATCAAAAAAGCAAAAAAAATGAATAAAATGACTTACCTGGAGAGATGAGATGAGAAAAAAAATGAAACCAAATTTTTTGAGGGATGTTGGAGGAGAAGAGGAAAAGGATATGAGGGATGAATGAAAAAAAGAAACAGTGAAAAATTTTTCAATTGCAGAAAATATGCGATTTCATGTTGAGCTGGCAAATGAAAACAAATGAGACATCCAAAAAAGAGACATACAGCATAAATTCAAAATAAAAACACCCAACCAAGTGAATAAAGCACAGAAGTTGAACATTTGGAGAATATAAAAAAAATTAAAAGGGTTGTGTTTCAAAATGTTGGAGGGTGGTTGGCATAATGACAGAGCGTATGCTGGTGGAAAGAATGTTTTGTGATTCAAGGGAGTGGAGAGATGGTGCAGGTCTTGGATCCTCTTCTTCATAAAGATCATTGAAAAGACATATAAGCTAAAGTGCTTTCCAACCCAGAGTCAGAGTCAGAGTCAGCAGCTAAAACTAAAGTGATGGCATTAATAACTGTGTGAAGTTGCTTCCTAGTAGAGAGGTGCTTCAATATTGTTGATAGAAAAGGTTGTTGGTATAAGGTTTAGGTGATGAGTGGGAAGTGGGAGTTTGCCACCAAATGAGCAGATGGGGTGTTTAGATAGAAAGAAATGTTATGTGTTCACCACAAAAATTAAGTATCATAGAGTGAAGAGACACATAAAGATAAGAAAAAATGTTATGTATTTGGCACCAAAATTAAGTATCATAGAGTGATGGGTTACATAAGGATGGCATCTGCAATTATATGTCATGTGACTTGCTTAAAAATAAATCATGGATGTGATGAGTTTGGGATCAGGAATTAGGAAAAGAACTTGGGGTATAAGAGGCAGGATAATGCATTATTTTGGATTCCTTATCCAATTTCCCTGGGGCTAGTGGATAAGAATCTTCCACACTTAATAATGTCTAATCCCGGGAAAAAAATTCCTGATCCCTAATTGTGGATCCTTGAACATTGATACCCCCTACTATTAAATTTATAGCGCATATATTCAACTTTTAAGTGATTTAAAGCACATTTCATGTTTTTCACATAAAAAAATGAAGACAACAGCTTTAAGTCTATTTAAAAATTTTCTAGCCTTATGTTTAATGTTTTTAAATTTACCCTAGCATATTCCGATTTAATACTAAGTACATAAGACTAATAAAAGGTGGATATATGCATGTATATAAGGTGTTTTAATGGCATATATTGTATTTTTACTTATGTATACAACCTGTGTAACTTTATTTATTGTTCCCATGTATAGTCCATGTTTTTAACATAATTTACAAGTACTTTTAAGTCAGTTCTGTAGATATACAGGCTGAAAAGTAATCAACAATTTCCTTTAAATCCTTTACTCAACTTTCCTGAATAATAAGTAGCCACTGCATATTCTGAAATTGTGCTTGATCAGCCCATGGTAGTAAGATTAAACTACTTTTATTATCATTTTTTCTTTTGTATCGCTGATTCAATCTCCATGTATCAACTAGACCCAGGACTCATCAAATCTAGAAATTTATAGGGAAGTAACTGAAAATGAAAGGTTAGATGATAAAGAGTCAACACCTTCTGGAAACAGGCTCAAGTGAAGAGCTTCTCCTAGTTTTGGGACAACTTAATCTACATCAAAGGCTGTTTTTTCTACTTGCAGAGAGATTAATAATAAACATGAACAAGTTTTTTTTAAATTGATTAAAGAGTTTTTTATAATTTATTAATCTTATTTTTTAAAAGTTCAACTTGTTTCAGAAATTGAAAAAGCTCAGATTGAAATTTTGAGGTTAAAGTCTCAAGAAAAAACTGCTTAATGTAAACAATGTTTTGAATAAAAAAAGTGGCTTCATTCACAACAAAAGAAAGTAAAATCTTTGGAAATTGAAAGAGATTATTTGAATTTAGAGAGAGAGAAGGTGAGGATTCAAAGGGAGGATGAAGAGAAATTTAAAAATAATCGATCTCAATTGGAGAATTCTGAAATTAAGTTACAAGTTGGTAAATTAAAAATGAAGCAACTCAATGCTGAAAAATCCATAAATCAAAATTTATAACTTTCTTGTGTTAATATAAATAAATCAAATACTTATATTAGGAGGTATTTATTTAAAGGGTCTGCAATTAGGGACCAGGATTTTTTTCCCCTGGATCAGACATTATTATTTTCAGAAGATTCTTATCCACTAGCCACAGGGCTAGCTGATAAGGATTACACAATAATGCATTATCTCACTTCTTATACCCCAGTTTCCATTCCTAAAACATGTTCCCAAACTCATCACATCCATGATTAATTTATCAGGAATTAACATGACATATAATTGCAGATGCCATCCTTATGTCTCCCTCCACTTTATGCTACTTAATAGTGGTGAGAAACACATAACATTTTTTTCTATCTACACACCCCACTTTCTCATTTGGTTGAAAATTCCCACTTCCCACTTGTCACATAAACCTTCTATTGACAATACTGAAGCATCTCCCTAATAGGAAGCAAATTCACTCAGCTCTAAATGCTATCACTTTAGCTTTAGCTTCTGACTCTGATTCTGACTATGGTTTGGAATAAACTTTAACTTATATGTCTTTTATTTACAAAAAGTGTTACATCACCCCAAGGGAACCAAATCTTTATCATGATCCCAGAAATTATCTTGCCTAAATTCTTGAAATTCCATATTTAAAGTTTAAAAAAATGTTTTGAAAAATTCTCAACTCATCACCGATCATCCTATATTCCATAATGATTCCCACAAAAAACAGCATGATCCTGCCTTTCAACTTGCTTTTGCACTATGTCACTTTGGTTAGAATGGAAATGGTTCTGCTTTAAGACATTTATATAATCTCTTTACAATAGTATATGGTACCATCATATTATATACCAAGTGCTTTATGATTGCTATTCCTTCTCTCAAGTCTCAAAAACTTTCTTGGCCAACTCCACAAGAGCAACTTGAATCCTCTCAAGTAATGTAAGCTGAAATATTCTCTGGCTGTGTAGGTTTTGTTGATGGTACAACTATACCATTGAGCCAAAATCCTGCTCATGATAAGAACCATTATTTTGATCACAAAAAAGGTTTCTTCTAAATTTTCTCAAATCTCTCATCATTGATGAACTAACTTTTTATCTTCTCTCTAGATACTCTATTTCCATTCAACTTGTGTGAAATTTCAATAAAAAGTTTATTACTTTTCATAGTGGCTGCCTTGGCTCATGTCATGACTCTTCTGTGTTCCAAAAAATGAGAATTTCTCAAAATCCTGACAAATACTTTGACAAATCTCAGTACCTCTTTGAGGACTCAGAATATGCAAGTGGAAAATACATCATACATGCTTTTCAAGATGCAAATTTAGAAAAATGTCCAAAAAAATGTTCAATTATCACCTTGCACGATCAAGAGTACAAATTGGACATGCTATTGGAATTTTAAAGGGAAGATGTTCTAGTCTCCATGAGCTTAGAATCCAATTTAAAAAAAAAGACCTCAAAAGCAAATCATTGGATAATGACTTGCATAATACTCCATAATATCCTAGCTGATTTGAAGAATGAGTGGTATGATATTTATGAAGAAGAAGATCCTGAACCTGCACCAGCTCTCCCCCCCTTATATCACAAAAATTCATTTCCACTGGGATATGCTCTATCATTATGCCAATCACACTCCATCATTTCTCAGCAAAACTCCTTTAAGTTTTTTAATATCTTTCATTCTTTTTTTCATTCACCCCTCATATCCTTTTCCTCTTCTCCTATTGTATCCCTCAATCTATATGTATTTAAATTTCTCATTCTGATAAAATTAAATGTAATTTTCTAATGATATAGATGCTTTTGATAATAATAATAATAACTATAAATATCTAAACAACCTCTATTATCCAATAACTTTGAAGAAAGCTATCATGTAAGTATTCTAACATTTCTTTTTTCATTCATTCTTATATAATCAGACATTAGAACATCTGGAAAGAACATTTTAATGTTTTGATAGATTTTAATAGTCTTTGACTGAATTGAATTGAAGAAACTAGCCTTGTAAAGTTTCCAAACTATCTTATAGGAGTGGTTTAATGATATAGTTTGTTAGAAGGCCAAATAAATACCCATAAAGCATAACACTTCTCAGACTCCACCATATACATAACCTCTGGAAAGATAAAGTGGCCACCATGTTGTCTAGGTGTGCCTTTCTTCCAAGAACCTTCATCTGGAATTCCATCTAAAGTTTTTGGACACAAAAAACCCAGGCTACAATCACTGAAATCGAAATCTTTGTGTGGGACATTCAAGAATCCTCCAGAAGTTCAAGTTAAGGTGCCTCCAAATAAATTAACACCATCATAGAAAGGAAGATGTAGTTCAGTCTCCAGTTTCAAAGAGTTATGATAGTAATTTGAAGTAAGAAGCTTAAGTAAAAAGATGTAAAAAGAAAAGATGAATCCTAAAGCCTCCCTTACTTGTTCATCATCTATTTCTAAATTTATGAAAATACCTGGAGATTGAATAAGTATAATGAAGTTTAAATATTAGTAATTTTACTTACTGATGTCAAATATATGTTATGTAGCATCTCTTTCCCCAGCAGAATACATATTACCCTAACCACATCTTTTTTTTGTGTAGAATTAGTCTTTATTTTATGCCTCAAAATTCTTAGGTATTGAAAACATTTCCTGGAATCATCCAACATCACAAAGCTATTCAATTATTTAATTTGAAAGGACTTCACAATCACCAGATGAATTTCATGATTAAAAGGTTGAATTACTTAAGGTTTCTGTGAGACATGAGCTATGTGATAGTTCCCAGTTTTGTAAGAATCAGAAATGCAGGGATAAGGCCATGAGATATAACACCCTCCTGAAATAGATAGGATAAGTACCAAAACTCTTCAAAATAAGTTCACACCTCATTTCTCCAGGCCTCCCCCTCCCTTCTGATATAAGAGCTCTTATTTGGATGTCCATTTCCTCTTCTGGTCATATTAAATCTGCTTTAAACTAAAAAAATCAAAAAAATCTGTTTAAGATACAACTAATAACCCCCACTTAAAACCCTAAAAAACATTTTCCAACAATTATTTTTGTTGGTTGGGGGGGGGGGAGGCTACAACTTATAAACCCCACTTAAAACCCAAACAGAGATCTTCCCAGAAATATTTTTGCTGGTGGGGGGGCTACAACTAATAAAACCCACTTTAAACTCCAAAAGATATCTTCCAACAATTATTTCTGTTAGTGGGGGGGCGCTAAAACTTATAAAACCCACTTAAAACCCCATACAGACCTGAAGGAAGCACATTTATTCTATTAATTTAAATAGTAAAGAGCTTACATTATTAAATCTGAAGGTTCTGAGAATTGAGATATATGAAAGCTGTAAGCTTAAAAGATAAATATTCTTCCCCAACGACAAGGTGCTTTTTAAATTACTCATTATCTTTCTTTCCTCCATATTTTTCACCTTTTCTTTATTCCACTATTTTATGGCTTTATTCTTTAAATGTGTGAATTTTTTTATGTTGGTGCTTATTTTTTTTTCTTCTTTTAAACATTTTTTAGCCCTCTCCCAGCCAGGAAGAGCCTGGCTGGGAGAGAACCAAAGTTTCTGCTTGTTGCAGTGACCTCAGTAGTTAATGGTGAGTGCGGCACTTTTTTAACTTACTTTTTTTTTACTAACTTTTTTTTACTTCTCTCCAAAACAGGTTTTTCCTGGCTGGGAGAAAACCAAAGTTTCTGCTCTTTGCAGCGACTATAGTAGTTAATGGTGAGTATTGTTAATTAAGAAAAATTTTGTAAACATTGGTTGAGGAATCATGTGCAAGTGAAGTGAGTGCATGAGTGTTTTTGTGATGGAAAATTACCACTGACGTTGTTATCAAAAAGAAGAGATTTCACTTCCAATCTTTGGAAAGTTCCCTTCAAAATTTTTGTAAACTTGTTGCTATCATGGCACTTGCTACATTTACAAAGAGTCTGAGCCATTTCACTTAGCATGGAATCAAATTTTCTTTTGCTAAAAGGTTATTTGTTTTTTATAACTCCGAGTAGTTTAATGAAGGAAAGTGAAAATCAGCTGTTAGTTGATGATTCTGGGCTATTTTTTTAAAGCTAGTTTACTACTCTTCTCTTCTAAATAAAAAATAAAAGCATTGTGACCTTGGTATTTAATGGTGAGTGCATGGGTATACTTTGGAGCTTTTTATTTTAAAAACCTATACACCAATTCCCTTTAATTTAATCATCAGTTTTACAGATAGGCAGATATACTTGGCAATTAATGCAGTTTTCAGTCTTGAGAAATTTCATATGAAATATGGATGAAAATGGGTGTGATAGAAATAGGTTAGAGTAGCTATGATACAATGCCTAGAATAGTTAAACCTTTTGATGGAGGGTTTCTGGTAATCTTCCTCTAAGTGAACTCAGTGTGACAGTAGATTTTGTTTTGAAACACAAGCATACGTGAAACTTTCAGAGCAAAATTTTTTAATGGAATTAGAATATCTGAGATTGGTATCTAGAATAATGATTTTTTATGCACTTGTATTAAGAAAGGGATGAGAGGGAAGTGGCTGATGACAATTTTGAGGAAGGGATGGATATAAGTTGAGAAAAACAGGTGATTCTAATCACAATTTATGTTTTAAAATTCATATGAGATGATATGTATTTGGATACTCCTAATCCTATTTTTCAAACCTTAATTTAATTCAGGTGAAAATTATGCAGTCAGAATTCTTTAGATATTGTAAAATAATTTAAAATAAAGTAAAATAAAAAACACATTGGAGAAAATCTTGTAGTACTAGCTATAGGCCTTGAACAAGGGAGTTGGAGTAAAACTGGAGAGAAAAACCCCTGTCCTTTTGAGAAATACTAGGTGAGATTTATTTTCTACAGCAACTAAGAGACTGCTACTATACCCCTTCCAGCACACTTCTTGACTGCTTTACAAGTCAAGACAGTAGCCAATAGCAGACCACTGAGAACCAAAGAACCAGAAACCAGAAATGAAGAAAGATCCACACCAGAAAAACAAAACACTGTGCACTTGTTGAACAGAAAACAGCAATAATACTTGATGCAGGTTGCAAAGCTACACCAGATAAATCAGTTTCCAAAGTTGAGTTAAATGAAGAACTAACGTTGCAACAAACAAAGCCAATTGTGGCCAAAAAACAGTGAAAGCTGAGTGAGAAACAATGATATCACTACCGGATGGTTGTATGATAATTAAGGTTGCCCCAAACTGTCTTATTCAGTATGTAAAGTGGCCTGTAACCAGTCTGCACCCAAATTTCATTTTGGAAATTTGCATATCATCCGTACCCTCTATGCTCTGATTCTTACCACCAGCACCACCTCCCTTCATTAACGATCTCATTTTTTTCTCATGGTAAAGTATCTTTTCACCATTTTAAGTCTTCTGTGTTTATTTCTATTATTATTAATCATATTAACTTTCACTTGCTACATAGATGTACTGAAGATGTTTGGAAAAGCCTCAAGTGTGACATGTGAGAAAAATATTAACTTCAAAATCTCAAAGAGATGCAAGAAGCATCGCTAAAGGCTTGGAATGACTATCCAGCCTCTGAATTGGAAAACCTAATTGTGTCAATTCCCTCAAGGATAAAAATGGTTATTGATAACCATGGCAGATCAACTTGTTGATAACTGGTAGCAGGGGTGGAGGAGGGGGAATATTTTTTAACTTTTTCTTCAAATATTTTTTTTTCAAATTTCTTTTAGGGAGACATTCTATAATGTCTCAGCTATCTAATGGTACATATTTCATGTGGGTAAAAAATTGTTACTGGTAGCTGAAAAATTTGCTTTTTGGATTTGAATTTTTTTTATGCTACAATCGCTTTTCTGTGTTTATAATATGTTGGATCAATTTGAAACATGCTTTTACACCAGAATACAAAGAAAATTTTTTTTCTGATATTTATTGAGTGAGTAGTTTAAAAAAAAACAGGTTGAAGACTTGTTACAGGCCACTGTACACCCAGACCACCATCTAAAAAATCCATGCATAGCAATGAATTTGGCGCTTTTGACAGCCAAATTGAATAAAACCCCTCTATTAATTCTTCCTAGCTTTCTATAACCAAGGAAGGTGGGCCTCCCACTTCAGTTGTCCTGCCTAGAAGTGGCCAGACCTCCCTGAAGCCAGAAAACCACCAAAAACCCCCAATAAAGCCCAAAATACTTAGAAAAATCCACAATGACTACTAAAACCCTTAAAACACAAAATTAAGCTATGAAAACAATGTGAAATAAAATATAGAGCCAAATTAGCTCTACTTAATGGCACTAAGCACTTAAACCTAATACTTAAGGTTAGCCCGTAAAACACAAAAAACAAAATTAAACAGCTAACTTTTAGAAATGAAAAATGAGGAAATGACCCCTTAAAACTTAGAATATGAAAAATGTCATCAAGACATAAAATATAGAGAATAATCAGGGCTATCCACTAGTATTACTAACATACCCATAGTCCCAATATTCACTGAATAAAACTAAAATAATGCATAATTATTTGACCAATTTCAATTAAGACATACAAAAACAGCACCAAACAGACCAACAAAGGCCTCTGCTAACGTTGGAAGACCAAAACATAAGAATATTATGAGATAAGAAATTTTAAGAGGTAGAAAAGGATTATACTACTTAACTTTCATGTAAAAATAATTATGAAAAAATGAAATATGAATGAAATAAAAAAACTAGTCATCAAACATTTTCATTAGGCACTCAATTTCCTCAAATAATTTATTAGCTTTAATGCTTTCTATCAAGGAAACTTTCTTTTTTGAACCATCTTAAAGTTGATACTTAAGTTTCATCTGATTCAATTAGAAATTGTACTTGAGAGCCTTGTTCTCTTATTTATTTCAAATTTCTTCTCCTCAATGTCTTTTACCCTCCCATCCCTCTGCAAAGAAAGCTCAAATTTCTTCTCCTACAAGTCTTGTACCCTCTCTTTACTCTGAAAAGAGAGCTCAAATTTCTTCTCCTTCAAGTTTTGTGTCCTATTATCCCCATGTAAAGAGAGCCTGTATTGTTGCTTTTGAAATTTAAGAGTATCTCTTGCGATTTCAACTTTACCTAGAGTTAATGAGAATATTAACAAAAGAAAGGGAAATTTCACTTAATTATTAAGAGGTATGCCATCACTTACCAGATTCATATTTCTCCAAAAAAAATCAATGGAAGAAAAAGGGTTTTGTGAAAAACTATCTCTGTTTCTTTTTCTTTAAATTTTGAAATTCAGAGTAGTTGATGGTTTATACTTTTTTTTGCGGTTAAAAATTTTCTTCTTCATCATCGATTCTGGATTCAGTCTTTCTTGATTGTGGCTACTGGGAATGTTCATTGGCCATTCTAGAAATAAGAAAAAGAGATGTAAATAATAAAATAAAAAAACTGGACAAGAAATAAAAGCTCACTTAAGTGAGATCAGGTTGGTTTATATTGCCATATAAATCTATTGAAAAGATAGAGTAGAAGAGGAAGGAAAATAATCTCTATTAACATCATTTTTGGATATATCATCTTCTACATTCAACATGTTTTCAGGATTTACATCAGCTTGCTCTTCAAATATTGAATCCATCTCTTTATAGTAAGGACATAAAGATTCAAATTTATTATCTATATATTTGATTCCCTTATGGAGATCAAGGTCAGTAATACCAAAACTAGTGGAATATGTAAAATTCTTAGCCTTCTTGTATTTGGCTTGATAGTGCTTAAAGCATTCAGACATCTGTTAAGGTAAAATATCAATCCTTTCCTTTGTCTTATTTTGTAATTCATTGGCCTTTATGACATAGCCATTGACTTTAAATGCAGGGGGCTGTCCTATTATAGTTGCGTTCTAAGTACCAAAACAAGAATAATAATTAGTTTTAGTTTTATTCCCCTTCATAAGTATGAGATGACCATTCTTTTTTAGTTAAAAAGTCTTTTATTTCTCAGCTGAGAAGGAAAAAGAGGGAGTAATGGAATTTGAAGAACAACTGGGAGAAGGCTGCCTTTGAGAAGATCTGTGAGGACAAGGCATGTTAAGATATTTAAAGATGAAAAGGAGAAGAACCAAACAGATGATATGGGGAGGGGTTCTGAGTGGATAGAATTAATAGACAGGATGGGAGTGCAAAACAAGGCAGGAAGCCTGGGATATCCAGAAATTTGTCCAAGATGTGGTTATGTAAAGTTGAGCTGAAAAATGTTGGATAAGAGGTGAAAATTGACACGTAAAATGTCTAATAACCCAATTATTGTCAAAAATAATTGCAAAAGATAATTGGGGTATAATTATTTCTATCTGAAATTAATTGAATTGTGGATTTTTCAACATTTATACTGTTGGACGGTCCTCTAGAAGGAGGATAGAAAAAGAGAAGCAAACTAAAGGAACTAGGGGAAAGGTAAGGAAATAGATAATTTAATAGAATATATATTTAAAAGGGTAAGAAAGTTAGAGTGAAAAAAATAAATAAATGCAACGACAAAGTTTGAGGAGTGAAACAATGGGAGGTTCAATTTATAATATTTAATTTTTTAAGTTATGTATCAGTGGGCAGCTCACAATTGGTATTATTAACAGAATTAGAGCAACCTTTAGTTATTTATATAAGATTTAAATTAGTTTTGTTATACTAATAAAAATAGTAATAAATGTACTATATTAAAAATTTGTTCAAGTTTGAGTGTATAATAAGTGGTGATGCTACAGGGGGTTAACCAAGGCCTTTATATAGGCAAGGGGCCCTCTTAAGCGTCATAATAAAGTATATACAAACAATAATAAAAATATAATAACAAAAAGCTGATTTTGAGTAAGTATAAGTGTCAGCCAGGCTATAACAGGAGCCCAGTAAATGTTATGTCAATTTACTGGAACCAAAAGAGGGCGTAAAAATATGCTTATTATGTATATAAATTAATATTATATTGCATAATGAAATGATATGAGTATTTTATTAAATATATATAAAATAAGTATTATATTAATTTAGTTATTATATAAATTATATCAACATTTAAATTAAGCATAATAAATATTATATTCCATATATTATGGCGCATTTTTATGTATTTAATAAATATAAATTAGTAATTAATTAATTATAAACATATATTATAATTGTAAGTATAAAATAAACTTATGGGGTAATTAAATTTATATATTAAATAAAACCTTACATATTTTATTAAACAATAATATTGGGCACTTTTTTGATTCCAAATTGTTTCATCAAATTCTTAAACAAGTTAAAACACTTATTTAAATATATTATTAATGTTTCATTCTAAAAATTAGTAATTTTGTTATAATAAGTATTTTTTTTAATATAAATTAATTATTACACTAACAAAAGTAATTAAAATGATTAATTATTCATGTTTTATACTAAATTAATTAATCACATTATTTTTCACGTGTTAAAATAAGTTATTTTCATGTTTCACTTAAATTGGTTATTATTTAAAAAGATTATAAGACATGTTTTATATTAAATTAATTATTTTTATACGTCTAAAACTTATTTAATTACTCACTAATTTAATGGTAACTGTTTGGTATTAAATTGGTGGATATTTAGGCTCTAACTCATGTGTTTCAGTTAGTTGTGTCATATTTTCCCTTATACTTACTCAGAAACATTTAATTGTTTTTATATTTCTATTAATCTTTGTATATACTTTATCATGACTCTTCAGAGGGCTTCTTGCCAATATAAAGGCTTTGGGTAACCTTCTTTAGCCTCATCACTTATTATACACTCAACTTGAATTCAATTTTAAATATTATATGTTTCTTTTATTTTTACAAGCATTATAAATCTAAGCTATAATAAATAAATCATTTAAGGTTGCAATAGGTCTATTAATAATAACAGTGTTTGCTGCACATTTAAAGTAATACTTATTTTAAATAAATATATTATAATTTAATAAGCCTCACTGTTGTGTCAAATCCCAAGAAATTCTAATTTCCTTCTTTTTTTAAAAATAACTATATTAATTTATTATTTTATTTCCCTACCTTTTAAAACTTTTTCTATTTTTTCTCCTCCTCCTCTCTGTTTTTTCCTTCTAGATGACTGGCCTATCATTGGGAGCCTTTCCGAACAACAATGACAATACGCAACCTTTCAATGAACAACATTGCCCATGGACCGTCCAAGTTAAAAAGAAATTATTTTTGCTGCAGCCATGTTTCAAACTTGGGTTTGACCTTTTAGGTTTATATTAAATTAAAAAATATATAATTTTGAAGTGGTTTCTTGATCACTATAGTAAGTTAACCTTTGCACCTCTCACTTATATTATTAAATTTTTATTGAAATAACAGTGATTGTGGCTTAATTGCTGATTCACTGAGTGTAAGTGTTCAAATTTTTATTAATTTTTTTATTCCAAGTTGACCATAATAGAGTTATACTCTTAGTCCTAGAAGATCATTAAATTTTTAATAAATTAATAAATTAATTTTTATTAAAATTATTTTTGATTTATTGGTTGACCATAATAGTACTCAGTGCTTAGTCCCAATATTGCCAATATATTTTTTGGTATTAATTATTTTTAGTTGACTTATTAAACCTTTGTTGGTTGGTCCCATTATAATTATTGGTACTTCTTAATAAACAATTGTAATTAAATATACTTTGTATTACATTTTTTATTAATTAATTGATTTTTGAATAAAAAATTGGATTTTTTTTTTGTTAAAAAATCATTTAATTATATTTTATTTTGAAAATACAAATTTGAATCATTAAAATCATTTTGATTCTTTGCTCACAGTTTTCATGTCCAGTAATTTAGCTAACAGCATGGATAACTTACATGTGGATGAAATTGAAGTGGATTTTGCCACTGAATCTGTCAGGGTGTGGACTAGAGGTATAGTAATTTTACGGTAACCCTGAACAAGATATTAATTAATATAAAGGTGGTATAACTAATCAATAGAAAATTTAGAGTGTAATAGTTATTTGAGAGGTAGTGACTTCTAAAATAATGGAGATTTTAAATTAGAAGATTTTATTTTATTTGTTGAAACCCTTACAACACAGTAATTAAATATTTGAACTTAAGCCCTTTTAAATTATAGCTAATGATAGGATGTAAATGTAACACCTGATAAAGTAATAACAAAAGATGGCAACGTTGGTGACTGGATAAGTGTGTGTAAAAAGGAATGATCTTTCCACCAAATCTTCCCCCCCTTAAATAGACCCAAGAAAGACTAGATACATAAAATAATTCCCATCAGGGGCAAAAAGAGAAAGAACAAAGACGTGGAAATAAAGAGACTAAAAATGACAAGAGAAACAAATATAAAGTTTCCAGAGAAAAAAGAAATAAAAATATAGAAAAGAAAAGAACAATACATCTCATGTGATGTATTTTCCCAGGGAAAAACCCCACGTCAGGTGAGAAAGAAATATATACTAATTTTAATGATTAGAATTTATTCCCACTCCAGGATTTTCCACTTTGGAGGGTAATTGGTTCACGCCCTCTTTTGGGCATTTGTCATTACTGAACAATCCTCTGTAAGTTACTGATGTCCTTTACTTAGTTTTTATTATCATATTTACTAATACTTTCAAATCAGCTGGCTGACACTCCCTCACCTAAAAAAAAACAATAAAAAAAATGCTGTTTCATTTTTTCTTTTTGAATTTTTTGAGAAGAGTTGCCAAATTGCTTATCTCCTTTCCAGGTATCCATCTGTCATGTTCAGTGGACTTGCCTTTATATCTCAATAAATACTCAACACCCTTCTCCTTTGTAAGGGTTCTTGCATTCAGGATTTTCTCTATTTCAGAAGTATTTTCTATTTCCAAAGGAGTTTTCTTAGGTCTCCCTCTTCTCTTTGGAAATAAATCATCATTTGACTTGTAAGGCTTTATCAATGATATAGGAAAAACAGGATGTTTCCTATCATATGGTGCATACAGTATCACTTCTACTGCATTTGTCCCTATCATTCTTTTAACAATAAATGGCCCAATGAATGGATCCTTCAATTTATTATTACCTTGTAAGTTAAAATGTACTGTTGAAATCAAAATTTCATCCCCCTCATTAAAAGTGCAATCTTTATGGGATTCATCCCATCTTTTCTTCTCATATTCAAAAGCTTTCTCCACACAATTATTAGCATGTTTTCTACATAATTGTTGCATTTGGAGGAAAGATTTAGCACCAGGGTGAACGTCAATTTTTGTTAAGTTATTATTGAGTAAATGAGCAGGAGTATTTGGTACATATCCCAGCCATAGTTCAAAAGGATTTCTTTCAGTAACTGAGTGGACAGTACTATTGTAGGCAAATTCCAAGCCAGGCAAAAAAGTGACCCAGTCATGTGTAAACCTTTCATTATCCTTATATTCAAGACCAAAAGCACAATATCTTCTAATCATGTCTTCTAATGTTTGAATCATTCTCTCAGCCAATCCATCAGTTTGAGGATGGTGAGCAGTGGACAATTTCAATTCACAACCACAAATATCCATCAAGGACATCCAGAATTCAGAAGTGAATTTTGGATCCCTATCAGAAATAATAGCTTTGGGAAAACCTGCAGTGTTGAACATATGTAACCACCACAGGAAAGCTAATTCTTTTGTGGAAACCTCTTTATGAGTAGGGATGAATTTACACATTTTGGTAAATCTATCCACAATCACCCAACAAGAATTGAAACTTTCTTTTCCTGCTGGTGGAAGGCCAGTGAAAAAATCCATGTTAACAATCTGCCAAGGTTTTCCTGCCTTTTCAATATGTTGCATCAAACCTGCTCTCTTACCTGTCATTCTCTTAGATTTTTGGCAGGCATCACAGGTTTCAACATATGTCTTTGCATCTTCAGACATATTCATCCACCAGGCTGTATTCTTCAGTCTGATTAGTGTCTTTTCATAGTCAAAGTGACCTGCTAATATGTCATCATGGAAAAGTTTTAAAATTGTCTCTTTCATTGAAGGGGCTATTACAATTACATTGCTGAGCTTCCTTCTGTAATATAAATATCCATCTTCAATGGAGAATTTTCCTTTGTTAAGAGCATTCTGGTATTTCAGTGGCAATGACTTAATTAAGGGCTGAATAGAGGCATTTTTTGGATCATTTAGGATAGTACAGAGTTTTTGTAACTCAGCATTTTCCTCATATGAAGCCAAAATTAACTGCATCTATTCCTCTTCCATATCCACAATATATACCCCAAATATGTGTGTTACCTCATCTTCTGGGACATATGCAGGATTGGAATAATTTTTTGGTAAGGGTAATCTTGATAGCATATCCACATTGGAATGCATATTTCCAGATCTATGGATAATGGTCATCCTCCCTCTGTATTCTTGTACTGCCAGCTGCCATCTAAACATGTGTCTGTTAGGAGTCTTCATGTTCAACAATGACTTCACTGCACTACAATCAGTGACCAGCTCAAATTTCTGGTCCTCCAAATAGTAATGTAATTTATCCAGGGCCCACACAACTGCCAAACATTCCAGTTGTGTGGCTCCATATTTTAATTCACTGTTTCTCAAGGTTCTTGAAATATAGCAGATTACTACTTCAGAGATTTTCTCATTGATGACTTGTTTTTGGTGGAGAGCAGCTCCTAGTCCAACAAAACTAGCATCAGTGTATAAAACAAATGGCTGGTTAAAATCTGGTAGGCCCAAGATTGGAGCAGAAACCAAACATTGTTTTAAGGCATCAAAGGCTCTTTGTCTCTCATTTGTCCAGACAAAAGCCACTTCTTTTCTGATCAATTGTGTCAGAGGGGCTGCTATTACCTGATAATTTTTTATATATTGCCTGTAATAACCACACATCCCCAAAAAACTCTGCACTTCTTTTACAGTGGTAGGTGCATTGACATGCTGTATGGCTGCCACCTTGTTTTGGTCAACACATACTTGCAAACCTGATACAACATGCCCCAAAACCTTTAAGGAGTGGAATCCAAATTTACATTTCTTTAAGGCTAAGGTCATATTGATGGCATCCATTTTCTGGAACACTTTACTCAGGTGAACCAAATGATCTTCAAAGGTTTTTGAAAAAATAATGATGTCATCAATGTACACCATCATCCATCCCTCCATAATTTCTTGATGAAAAGTATTGTCCATCACTTTTTGAAACACTGAAGGGGCATTCTTAGGGCCAAAAGGCATCCTAATGTATTTGTAAATACCCAAGTGATTTGCAATCATCAAATAATTTTGTGAGTCCTTCTCAACAGGTATTTGGTGGTATCCCTTATTCCCATCCAAGCAACTGATATACTTGGCTCCCTGTAAGATAGCATGTATTGACTTTATTCTTGGTAGAGGATAAATATCATTAATTGTGTGGGTATTAAGGGCTCTATAATCACCACACAACCTAGCCTTGTCCTTTTCATAAGAAATTAAGACTGGTGAGATTACACAATATTTAGGTGTTACACCCACTTTCTCTATAATTTTCATATTTAACAAGGTGGTAATATTATCCTCAATATCCTTTCTCTTAGAAGGGGATGCAGGATAAGGTTTTTTTCTTTAGACTGGGTGGTATATCATCTAATTTACATGATAATGAGAATTTCATTTCATGGTCCACAACCAGTCCCAACTCATGTTTTCCATGTGCAAAGGCCATAGGGAATGATGTGATTAATTTAATTACCTCATCCTTTTCTGCAGTACTGAGCTGTTCACCAAATGAAGCTTTTAGGATTTCATCAGACAAAGCTTCATGTTCTGCAGAAGGTCTGCCCTTGTATTGATCAAGGGAAAAACATGTTTTTACCATGGGAGCTGAACATTTTCTGGAGGAAGTAATTTTAGATTTTTTCTTCTTATTCATCCCCATAGTGAAGCATTGATTAGCAGGGTCCAATTTGATACCAAACTTTGTAATAATATCATTCCCCATGATAAACAAATTGCTCAAGTTGTCACCATCCATGACAACAAAATCACATTCAGCTCTTACATACCCATGGCTATACTTAAAAAATACAGTTGTCTTATATTTTCCTTTAGGGCATAAAACAGACCCATATCCTTTCCAATATGTATTTGCCATAGGTAATAGCTTCTTTTCATAGTCATTATCAATGGCAGCCAAGGCTGCGGAGGATACCACACTGCCTCCAGCACCAGTATCCAAGATAATGTCCAATTTCTTCCCATTTATTATAACAGGAGCTTTGATTGGAGTAATGACTATAGAATCCTTCTCAATATCCCTAATTATGTCAGCATCTTCAACCCCAATTAAATCCACATTTTCTATGTCAGCATTCTGTTCAAGTAAATGTACATCATTTTCCAACACATAAACTTCATTGGAGTTGTTGTCACCATAAGAAATATTACTGTCACAATCACTAGAGGAGTCTTCTTCCTCATGATGACTGTCTTCCGGCTCATCTTGTTCAATAAGATTTATTCTTTTCTCACAAATATGACCCTTCTGCCATGTTTTTCCACACTTTACACAAGTATTACTTGGATATTTCTTTGGGGCAACTGGTGCAGAAGGTTTTCCAGGCTTCTCAACAGGTGGCTTCCATCCTGTAGGTTTTGGGGATTCCACCCCTTTTTGAGGGTAGTGCTTAGGCTGAAATTTATTGTTGAGTAATATCTCATTACATCTTGAAAAAAATGATGAATGTTCCCTCACATTCTCAGTCCTTTCCACCACTAAATCCCTCAAGGAACTCGATAATTTATAAAGGATCCTTTCCCTCCATAAATCATAGTCCATTTTTGGATCAATTGCTCTCAATATTTTTGACAGTTTCATTAAGAAAGCAATCTGTTTTTCTGCATAGGAATATTTACACTCCTCATACAGTCGTTGCTGAGCCAATCTTAATGTGGATCCCTCAAACTGGGCAGCAATGAGTGCTTTCCATTCTTCCCAAGTATGATTAATCCCATCTAATAATACAGACTCATACCACATTAAAGCAACATTTTCAAATAAAGAAATCAATTTTGAAGTAATTTCCTCATCAGGGAGTTTATAACTATTCTTTATGTTATCAATTCGCTGAATAAGATGTTGCCAATCTGAATTTTTTTCTCCATCAAAGGTTGGATATCTCTCAATCTTTGGCCAATGTTTCTGGTTGGAGGAAAGCTCATTTTTGGGACATAATTTCTCCATTTTCAACATGTCCTGTAGTTTTAATAAATGATCAGATAATTCATGATGGAAAGAAGAGGAGCCAGCATTACTCAATTTTTCGACTGGGCTGACAGCTCTTTGTTTTCCTTTCATAATTATCTTCTCAGAGTGATTCACCTGGGTGCCCTGTTGTTTACACAAAGAGGGGCCAGGTACCACTGGTTCTGAAGGTAAGGTCTGGTTTACTTGTAGCTGGAGTAACTCATTCTCCAAGTGAGACACTTGCAATCTCAGATCTTCAATCTCAGATATCTTACTATTTAAAGTGGACAAAGATAACTTATTTCTAGACTCACAAGTAATTAATTTATTTGATAAACCTCTCACTTCAGATTTTAATGAAACAAGTTCATCATTCAAAGATTCCATATTTTTAAGAAAAGTGTCACTAATTCGTGGTTGAATTTCTGTCACTAAAGCTGTCAAATTGGCAGACTTATCTCTTAATGATTGGTTTTCTTGTTTCAACTCAATAGTTGTATTCATTAATTCATTAATTCAATAACTTTGTCTTTTAATTCCAAATGAGCTGAATCTTGAGCTCTTACAGCTACACTAGTATTCAACTGTAGGTTATTGAATCGATTGACAACATCTTTAATTACTACTGTTAACTCAGGATTATTTAAGTGATCAAGTTTTACAGGATTTTTCAAGATTCTTGAGGCTAATTTTTCAAGCACTGAATATAACTCAAAACTCACATCATACTCTTTTAAATCAATAACATAAGGATTAATTTCCGAAACAGAAGTTAGACTAATATTATCATTTAAAGAAACTTGATGTAATATATTCTCAGCATCAAATACTAATTTCACCGGACTCTGTACTAATGGTTTTTCAGTCATATTACTGGCATCACCTATATTACACACATTAGTAGGAGTAGAAAAAATAATATGATCATTGCCACTCACCAAGGCCTCTGGGCTAGTTGCTTCCCTTTCTTCTTCTTGTGGTAAGGATGAGGGTGAAGATTGTGCTGTTGCAGAGGTGGTCTTGAAAGACCTTCTTGGCTTTGTTGGTAATTTTTTTGGTACCATTCCCACTGCCATCTCGGTACCACCATGTTTTCTGGAGCAGGTGGTGGTGGAGGTGGAGGTGGGGGCAACTGTTGTTTTAGAGGCAAGGTGCTTTGAGGAGGAGGCTGCTTTACCGGTAGATTTGGCAGGCGCTTTCTAAGTCGTCTTTGAAATGCATCCTGGCACATCTTTTCTACTTTTACGACTCTCTCTTGTAATTTGATTACCTTGTGTAACTCCCCCTGAATTGTCTTTAACTGATGAGATAAATTTTGAACTTGTACCTCTAAGGGGAGCTTTTTTATCTTGAAGCCTTTGGGAAGGTCTTCTTGGGGAAAAAGGGGCTTTGGAGGCTCTGCTGTGGGCGGAGGTTCTACTTGGGGCTCTACTTTCACCTTCTCCTGCTCTCCTGTCCACTCCAGAAGGTCCACATTCTCCTCCATAAGAATGTCCTATAAAATGTTTATCAGAAAACCCATCATTATCAAGGCTTGATTTGGGACTTACTGAACCCTCATCATAATCAATTTCAATGTCAGGACTGCCAGCATCAGCCATGTTAATACTAGAATAAATTGTTTTAAATTGTCAAAAAAAAAAAAAAAATATATATATTTTTAATACTTGTATTTTTTATCAAGGCAATGAAAAACACCTTACTGTTGTAATGTATTGTTCACAACTAAAAATTATATAACTTTTTTTTTTCAAGTCTTAGTATCCCTAGTATCTCCTTAAAGTTATCACCAGGTAGTACTATATTATTCTCTATTGAAATCACAGTAATTTATTTTACTATGTAAAGCAAAATAAAATATAACACTGCGTCAGTAAGAGCACACTTTTAGTATAAAACAAGGAGATATTGTACTTTTTAGCTGATTTCCCCTGAACAGCTTACCACTTTATACTGTTTCTACTTTTCTGCAACAGGCTAGCCAAGATAGAGTGTGTATTACCATAATTAGCAACGGCGTGGTTTAGAAGAAAGGAAGGGACTTACAAATAGATGGCTTATTTTTAAAAAACCTCCACTTCAATGTCCAAACCCAGGGATCACTTGTAAGTAATTCCCTCTGCTGGTTACTCCCGACAGGTTTCACTCAGCTGACGACCCAGTACAGGTGTCAAAAAGAAACAATCAGCTACTCCCAAAAAAGGTTTCGCATGAATGGCTCCTACAACCTCTAGGTTCGTAAGGAGACTTGGATACGTGGTTCAACAGGGTAAGAAAATCCTTTCCCCATTAAAACACCCTCCTAACCAAAAAAAATAAAATATTAACTCACGTTTCTTTTCTTGTATCTAGTCTTTTTTTATTATTTTTTTTCCTTTTCTTGTCTCCTATCCAGGTACAATTGTCAAGAACCCTCGGGGCAGCTCCAACACTTGCAAGTGAGCACATCCCACGTCACAACAATGACGGTTTTTTCAAAGGATCTAGGCTGTCGACCAAACAACTTCAGGCGACTCAGGGCGACTGTCGGTGTTGAGGATAGTGGCTTTATAGTTCAGGATCCTTCGGCCTTGAAGGGATGGAGCGCAAAATCCACTGGAATCCACCGGTGATGAAGGAAGAGAACAAGTATCAACGATTTAGGAAAAGACCCCCAATTGTCAGGGTGTGGACTAGAGGTATAGTAATTTTACGGTAACCCTGAACAAGATATTAATTAATATAAAGGTGGTATAGCTAATCAATAGAAAATTTAGAGTGTAATAGTTATTTGAGAGGTAGTGACTTCTAAAATAATGGAGATTTTAAATTAGAAGATTTTATTTTATTTGTTGAAACCCTTACAACACGGTAATTAAATATTTGAACTTAAGACCTTTTAAATTATAACTAATGATAGGATGTAAATGTAACACCTGATAAAGTAATAACAAAAGATGGCAACGTTGGTGACTGGATAAGTGTGTGTAAAAAGGAATGATCTTTCCACCAAATCTTCCCCCCCTTATATAGACCCAAGAAAAACTAGATACATAAAATAATTCCCATCAGGGGCAAAAAGAGAAAGAACAAAGACGTGGAAATAAAGAGACTAAAAATGAAAAGAGTCAAATATAAAGTTTCCAGAGAAAAAAGAAATAAAAAGATAGAAAAGAAAAGAACAATACATCTCATGTGATGTATTTTCCCAGGGAAAAAACCCACGTCAGGTGAGAAATAAATATATACTAATTTTAATGATTAGAATTTATTCCCACTCCAGGATTTTCCACTTTGGAGGGTAATTGGTTCACGCCCTCTTTTGGAAATTTGTCATTACTGAACAATCCTCTGTAAGTTACTGATGTCCTTTACTTAGTTTTTATTATCATATTTACTAATACTTTCAAATCAGCTGGCTGACAGAATCTGTAGGTTCTTCTAAATTAACTTTCAAAAATTATTCAGCTGACAAAAAAACTTCAGGACATGGAAATGGCAGGAGAAGTGGCAACCCCCCCCCCACCAAACACCTCTGAAAGAAGCATAACCTCTGATAAATCAGGAAAATCCATTAAAGGGTATAAAAATAAAAAAGATACCTCTGACTCAACAAGTAAACAACCTTTCCAGTCACATAAAAGAACTGAAGGCAGAAAGTATGAAATAAAAGGCAAGTGTAGACACACTCTGGAAACAGATGCAGGAGTTATTAAATCCCAAACAGGCTCAACCTGCTCCTTTCCCAGCCTCTCAGCCCCATCAGGAAACCAGATCCTTCACTCTAAACCAAAACACTCTGCAGGTGGAGCAGTGGAAATGGAATTACTTGATGAAACATTACCAAAAGAATGTTCAGAAACCAACAGCTCAACACCCTGGCCCATCCAGGACACCAACCTACCATCCATCTCCACAGCCCTATCCTTATAGGGAGGCAAAAGCAAGAAGGCACAGAGGAAGTTTCCTCCCTTTCCAAGGTAAGTAATTTTTTTGATAAACATGTTGGTATGTATAATGACAAATCCTCTTCCACAGGTAATATTGTGGATCATGGTGTAAGAACAGTTAAACCCATAAAAAGACAACTTCCTTTAATGAGTAGCCCCAATGATGTAATTCAAAAATTATCATTTGATGAAACTTTACATTTGACTTCTACTTCTTTAATTTATCCTTTTCTTGCAATTAATAATGATTCTGTTTACCCTGAAGTCTATACCTTACTTGAAAAAACTTCTGAGGAGATATTGAAAGATACACTTAATTTTAATGTTGTGAAAGACAAAATTGTGAGAGATGCATTAGTACATGAGAGTGATTGATTGAATAATTTTCACTTGCACTGTAAAGTGAGTTCTTATGTACAAGATACAGCTTATTTTAAAATCAAAGAAACTTTTAATATTGTTCTTAGCCAACAGAAACAAATAAGAGGTGACCATAGAGCTATCTCAGATAAGAATATCAATCTGCATAAAACCTTGAGTGAATTAAAACCCCTTATTGAGTGAAATTATTCATTAAAAAGTGAAATTAAATCTCTACACAATGAGTTGAAAAAGCCAAAAAATGATTTCCATGCACTAAGTACCAAACACACAGTTTTTGAGGACAGAAATGTTTTATCCCTTGCAAAAATTAATGACCAGATGTCTTAAATTCCAAGGATAAGAAAATCTTTTTCTGACCTGCAGGAAAAATTTTCAGCCTTAACCATCAATCATTATGGTGTAGATGAAAGTGCTGCCCATAAGCTGCATAATAATAAAGAAAAGTAACCTGAACAGAGCAGCTCTTTTCTTCACCATATTTCATCCATTAAACAAACTGACAATGAGTCTGTAAATTCTTTTGCTACTAGTAAAAAATATTTTAATGGTCATGAACAAAATGTTTCTGTAAATAATGGAATTTCTGAACACCTGGCTAAACTTCAAGAATTATTAATGTTAAAAAATTCAAACCAAAAAATGGACCATCCCAGTAGCCAGAAAAATTGGCACAAACTGGATCAATATCCCACTTTTGATGGTGACTCTTCATCTGACTGTCAACACTTTGTTCAGAGAATTGATAATCTAAAAAAATCTTATAAATTGCCAGATGAAGAAATTGTCTCCAAATTAATTTCTTTTTTTTCCAATGTTGCTTTAATGTGGTATGAATCTGTTATACTGGAAAATCAACATTATACTTGGAAAGAGTGGAAAACCTTGATTGAAAATCAATTTTGTCGGTCAGTCGTCTAGAAGAGAGGAAGAAAAATGGGAAGAAGTAGAAGAGGAGAAGGAGGAAAGGATTATGGGTAATAAAAGAAATAAAATTTATAAAAATTATTTAATTTATTAAGGAGAATCAACGACGTTTTTCTTGAGAGGTGACAAAAGTGAGGTTCTTATTAAATAATAATATTATTCTAATGTAAGGGCTATGCGCAGCAGACACTGTGATCACTATCAGACTTAAAGCAACCTTTAAATTGTTATATAGAATTTTAATTAGAATTTTATTACTAATAAAAAGAATATAAACGTAATGTGAAAGTGTATTTAATTTGTTGAGTGTATAGTAAGTGATCCTTTTACAGGGGATTATCCAAGGCCCTTTTATCGGCAATGGGTCCTCTGAAGCGCTACAAATGACTATATACAAAAGAGTAATGAAGTAAAACAAGAAGATAAAAGAAGACATTTGTAACATAGTAATTAAGAGAAAAATATACGAAAAATAATAAGTATCCCAATTAAGAATGTAAAATTCCCATCCTAAATTCCCCAAATCAGTTAATATAAAATAATAAGTAACTAAACAACCATGTGATCTAAGAACTATGGGAAAAACAAATCAAAACAAGTATTACAATCCGTTTTCAGCTTTTCTAAGTGAAACAAATAACATGTTTTGACGCAACAAGGTATGCAATCAATTTAATTCAGCGCAAATTTATATTATTTAATTGTTTTCTCTTATGTAATTAAATACTAGTATAACTGAAACAATCAATTAATTTAATTTGAGAAATTATAATACTATTTTATAAAATAAGTATTATAATTTATTTAATTTTCTTCCTGACACAATTAAGGGTCAAAAGAAGCGCCATTATTTATTGTTTAATACTATATGAAAGATGTTATTTAATATATAAATGTAAATAATTAATTTAATTATATTATAAGTCAATTTTACACTTATAATTATAATATATGTTTTTAATTAATTAAATATAAAGTTATAATTATTAACTACATAAAAATGAGCCTTTATTTGTAGAATATAAAATATATTATGTTTAATTTTAAATATATAAAAATTTATATAAACAATAAAATTAATATAACACATATATGTAATAAGATACTTATATAATTTTATTATGCAATAAAATATTAATTTATATACATTAAATACAATTCTTACGCCCTCTTTCAGGTCCTATAAGTTAATGTATCATTTACTGGGCTCCTGGAATAGCCTGTCTGACACTCCCTCACTCTAAAAAAACAATAAAAAAAATTCTAAGATTTTTTCTTTTTGTACTTTTTCAACAGAGTAGGCAGATTTGAAATCTCCTTTCCAGGTATCCATGCATCATGTTCAGATGATTTTTTCTTATATCTCAATAAATATTTAGTACCTCTTTCAGGAGTGATAATTCTATCATTGAGAATTTTATCAATTTCTGCTGTTTCTGTGACTTCCTGAGGGTTTTTCTTAGGTCTTCCCCTTCGTTTGGGAAAAAAGTCACTGTTGGAAGTATAAGGCTTAAGCAAAGAAATGGGAAAAACAGGATATTTCCTATCATATGGAGAATACAATACAACTTCTACTGCATTATCTCCAACCATTCTTTTAACAACAAATGGTCATACAAAAGGATCTTTTAATTTGTTGTTACCTTGTAAATTGAAATGGTAAGTAGAGATCAACACTTCATCACCCTTGTTAAATGTGTATTCTTTATGGGTTTTATCCCATCTTTTTTTTCATATTCAAATGCTATATCAATACAGCTCTGAGCATGTTTTCTGCATAGCTGTTGCATTTGCATGAAAGATTTTACACCAGGGTGTAGTTCCAACTTGGGTAATTTATTATTGAGAATCTGAGCAGGAGTATGTGGGACATAACCTAACCAAAGCTCAAAAGGCTTTTTCTCAGTGACAGAATGAACAGTGCTATTATATGCAAATTCAAGACCAGGCAATAGAGTGACCCAATCATGAGTAAATCTGTCATTGTCTTTATATTCTAAACCAAAGGCACAATACCTTCTAATCATATCTTCCAGAGTTTGAATCATTCTCTCAGCTAGACCATCAGTCTGAGGATGATGAGCTGTAGACAATTTTAACTCACAGCCACAAATATCCATCAAAGAGGTCCAAAACTCAGAAGTAAATTTAGGATCCTTATCAGAGATAATGGCTTTAAGAAAACCAATAATATTAAACATGTAGGACCACCATAAGAAAGCTAATTCTTTGGTGGATACATCTTTGTGGGTTGGAATAAATTTGCACATTTTTGTGAATCTATCTACTATTACCCAACAAGAGTTAAAGCTGTCTTTACCTGCAACAGGAAGACCAGTGACAAAATCAATATTAATGATTTTCCAGGGAGCATTAGGTGCTTCAAAATGTTGTAATAACCCTGCTCTCTTACCTGTCAAACTTTTAGATTTTTGGCAGGAATCACAAGATTCAACATTTAATTTTGTGTCTTCAGACATATTAGCCCACCAAGCAGTGTTTTTGATTCTAATCAATGTTTTCTCAAGATCCAAATGACCAGCCAATATGTCATCATGACAAAGTTTGAGGATAGTTTCTCTCATAGAAGGAGGAATTACAATCACATTAGTAAGCTTTCTTCTATAATATATATAACCATCTTCAATAGAAAACTTTCCTTTACTCAAAGCATTTTGATACTTTGCAGGAAGAATTTTTATTAATGCTTGAATTGAAGCATTCTTAGGATCATTTAAGATAGTAACCAATTTATTTAAATCAGAATCCTTCTCATATGAATCCAGTATTAATTGCAATAACTCTTCTTCCATATCCACTACAAATATACCATGGATATGAACAGTATCATCTTCAGGTACATAAGCAGGATTTGAGTCATTATTTGGCAGAGGCAATCTGGAGAGCATATCAATATTGGAGTGAACATTTCCAGCCCTATGTATAATTGTCATTCATCCTCTGTATTCTTGAACAGCAAGTTGCCACCTGAACATATGTCTGTTAGGTGTCTTCAGGTTTAAGAGGGACTTCACAGCACTACAGTCAGTTACCAATTCAAATTTTTGGTCATCTAGATATTAATGAAGCTTCTCAAGAGCCCAAACAACTGCTAAGCACTCTAATTGAGTGGCACCATATTTCAATTCACTATTTCTTAAGGTTCTTGAAATATAACAAATTACAACATCTGAGGATTTATCATTATTAATTTGTTTCTGGTGAAGGGAAGCACCCAGACCAATAAAGCTAGCATCTGTATACAGGACAAATGGTTTGTTAAAATCTGGAAGAGCCAATATAGGGGCTTTCATTAAGCAACTTTTTAATGTATCAAAAGCTTTTTGAAAGTCATTATTCCAGAGAAAGGCAACATCTTTTCTGGTCAGTTTTGTAAGAGGCAAGGCTATGACCTGATAATTTTTAATATATTGTCTATAATAGCCACACATACCCAAAAAACTTTGGATTTCTCTTACAGAAGTTGGTGCTTTCACATTTTGAATGGCAGCAACTTTGTTTTGGTCTACATAAATTTTTAAGCCTGACACAACATGGCCAAGGACTTTCAAAGATTGAAAACCAAATTTACACTTTTTTAAGGATAAGGTCATATTGATTTCATCCATTTTTTGGAAATCTCTAAACAAGTGAATCATATGTTCATCAAAAGTTTTAGAAAAAACAATGATGTCATCAATATAAAGCATGAGCCATCCTTCAATTATTTCCTGGTGGAATGTGTTATCCATGACTCTTTGGAAAACTGTAGGAGCATTTTTAGGGCCAAATGGCATCCTAACATACTTATATATTCCCATATGAGTTGCAATAAGCAAAAAGTTTTGAGAATTTTTCTCAACTGGAACTTGATGATATCCTTTATTACCATCCAGACAACTAATAAATTTTTCACCTTGCAAGGTAGCATGTATTGAGTTAATTCTGGGTAAAGGATAGATATCATCAACAGTATAAGTGTTCAAAGCTCTGTAATCTCCACATAATCTAGCCTTATCTTTTTCATAAGAAATCAAGACTGGGGAGATGACACAATATTTGGGGGTGACATCTACTTTCTCAATGATATTCATTTTTAATAATGTTGCAATATTATCTTCAATATCTTTTCTTTTTGATGGAGAAGCAGGATATGGTTTTTTTAAGAGTAGGAGGAATATCACTCAAGTTACAGGATAAGGTAATTTTCATTTCTTCCTAAACAATTCCCAAGACATGAGAACCATGAGCAAAAGCAATAGGGAAAGAGGTAATAGAGGCAATAATAGAATCCTTTTGTTCACTAGTTAACTTATCACTAAAAGAAGCAGTATTTATTTCATTTAATAAATAATCCATTTCAGTTGTTGTTCTGCCTCTACACTGGATTAGTGAGTTACAAGACTTTAACAGATGCCCAAAAGGTTTTCTAGAAGAGGAAATTTTGAATTTCTTTTTACCATTCATTCTTAAAGTAAAGCAATTATTTGCTGGGTCCAATTTCACACCAAACATGGTTAAAATATCATTTCCCATAATAAACCAATTGCTTAAATTATCATTTTTCATGACAACAAATTCACAAATAGCTCTGACAAAACCACCATTATATTTGAAGAATACAGAGGTTTTGTATTTTCCAATAGGAATTAAGGTAGAACCATACCCTCTCCATTTTTCAGAAGTCATAGGTAATAATTTACTCAAATAATCCCTATCTACTGAAGCTAAAGATTTTCAGACACTACACTTCCTCCAGCACCAGAATCAAGAACTACATCAACATTTTTACCATTAATGATAACAGGTGCCTTCAAAGGGGATATGGGTATAAAATTGTTAGTAATATCTTTAATTATCTCAGCGTTTTCTACTGAAGATAAATCCAATACACATTCTTCAGAAATATAATGGACATCCTGTTCCAACATTAAAACATCTTTAACAGATTCATTGTCATAGGAGATATTACTTTCACAGTCACTAGAAGAATTATTGACATCAAGTTCAAAGTCATCAGTGTCTTCATTTTGTTCAACAAGATGAATTTTCTTGTCACAAACATGACCCTTCTGCCACGGTTTGCTACATTTATAACAAGTATTTGTTGCATATTTTTTAGGTGCAACTGGGGCAGAGGGTTTACCAGATTTTTCTGGGAGCTTTGTAGAAGGTTTATTCTGATCATTATAAGATTTGCCAAGGTAATTCTTTGGTTCATATCTATGGTTTAGTAGTACCTCATTACAGATATTAATGAAAGAAGAATTTTCCCTTACATGCTCAGTTCTAGCCACAATCAAATCTCTAAGAGAATTTGGTAATTTATACAAGATTTTATCTCTCCAAATATCATAATCCATCTTTGGATCAATTGCTCTTAGGATTTTTGTCACTTTCATAAGAAAAACAATGGGCTTTTCAACAGAGGAGGATACATATCTAGTATTCTCATACAGTCTTTGCTGAGCTAACCTGAATTTTGAACCACTAAAATGATTCTCAATCAAGGATTTCCAATCATTCCATGTATAATAATTTTTATCTAAAAGAACAGATTCATACCACATCAAGGCTACATTGGAAAATAAATAAATTATCTTAGAAACAATTTCCTCATCAGGTAGTTTATAAGATCTCTTTAAATTATCAATTCTTTGGATAAAGTGTTGCCAATCAGAGGAAGAATCACCATCAAAGGCAGGTTATTGGTCTAACTTAGGCCAATTTTTCTGACTACTGGGATGGTCCACTTTTTGGTTTGAATTATTCATCATTAATAATTCCTGAAGTTTAGCCAGGTGTTCAGAAATTTCATTATTTACAGAAACAGCTGGTGCATGACCATCACAAGATTTTTTGCCAGTAGCAAAAGATTTTACAGAATCATTGTCAGTTTTTTAATGGTTGAAATATGAGGTAGAAAGGAGGAACTTTGCTCAGGTTCTTTTCCTTTATTTTTATGTAGCTTATTGACAGCATTCTCATTCATTCCATTATTGATGGTTAAGGCTGAGAATTTTTCCTACAGGTCAGACACATAGTTTCTTATCCTTGGAATTTCAGACATCTGGTCATTTACTTTTGCAAGAGATAGAACATTTCTGTCTTCAGAAACTGTGTGTTTGGCACTTAGTGCATGGAAATCATTTTTTAGATTTTTAAACTCATTTTGTAGAGATTTTATTTCATTTTTTAATGAATAATTTTCTTCAATAAGGAGTTTCAATTCACTCAAGGTCTTATGTAGATTGATATTTCTGTCTGAGATAGCTCTATGGTCACTCCTTATTTCTTTTTGTTGACTAAGAACAATATTCAAGGTTTCTTTGATTTTAAAATAAGCTGTATCCTGTACAGAAGAACTGACTTTACATTGCAAGTGCAAATTATTTAATCTATCATTTTCATGGATTAACATATTTCTCAAATGTTTGTCTTTCACAACATTAAAGTCAAGGGTATCTTTCAATATTTCTTCAGAAGTTTTCTCAGTTAAGGTATAGACTTCAGGGGGAACAGAATCATTCTTAATTGCAAGAGAAGGATTAATTAAAGAAGTAGAAGTTAAATGTAAAAGTTCATCAAATGACAATTTGCTAATTACATCAATAGGGATACTAGTTACAGGAAGCTGTCTTTTAACAGGTTTAACTGTTCTTTCACCATGTTCAATAATATTACCTGCAGAAGAAGTTTTATTAGAAAACATACCCAAGTGACTATCAACCAAATTACTTACCACGGCAGAGGAGGAAACTTCCCCTGAGACTGAGTTTGGGATTGTGCTTGGGCCTTTTTTCTCCTGCTTGGTTGGTAAGGATGAGGAGGAGGATGGAAATTGGGTGTTCTGGATGGGCCAGGCTGATGATGAGGAGGATGTTGCACATTCTTCTGGTAGTGACTCATTAGATAATCCCATTTCCATTGCTCTACTTCCATAGCACTTTGATTTTGTGTGAAGGAGCTGGGGGGCTGTGAAGGTTGAGCCTGAAACTGAGGCTGATTGGGAGGCAACTGAGGAGAGGCCTGGGCCTGATTTTGGTTCCTGAGTTCCTGAACTTGATCCCACAAGGTGTCTAATTTTGCCTTGTATTTCATGTTTTCTGTCTTCAGTTATTTGATATGACTGGACAGATTGCTGATTTGTTGGGGAAGAGGAAGCCTTTTTATTTTGAATCCTTTTGGAAGACCTTCATGAGGTACTAGAGGCTTTAATTCCTTCTGTTGTGCTGGGGGAAGGGGATTTGATTTGTTTACATTTCCTGTCATTTCCACATCTTAAATTATGTGAATTTTTCTTGTTAGCATAAGATTTTTTATGTTCAACTTTAGAAGAACTCACAGTATCAGCATCATAATCTATTTCAATTTCATCCACTTGCATTTTATCCATTTTCTCAGCCAAATTGTTGGACATAATAGTGGGAAGATTAATTAACTTCTTAAAAAAATTAATAAAAGTTAATTAATAATTGCTCCAAATAAAAAAAATTTTTTATTAATTAAATTATATAAAAAATTTTTTAATATAAAGTAATATTTATAAAAAATTAATTAATAAAATGGATTGCATAGTTAAATTGGGAATAAAGAATTAAGTTAATTCAACCAATTAAATTACCAAAATTAAATATGGAAATATATGGGACTAAGTACAAAGTACTATTTAAGTCAACCGAAATGAACAAAAATTAATAATAATAAAAATTAATTTAATAATTCAAATTTTATTAATAATAATGTTAATTTCTTCTAGGACTAAGAGGAATTAAACACTATATAATGGTCAACTAGGTAAAAAAAATTTTTTTAATAAATGAACACTTACACTCAGTGAATCAGCAATTAAGCCACAATCACTGTTATTGCAGTAAAAATATAGTAATATGAGTGAGAGGTGCAAAGGTTAACTTACTTTAGTGATCGAAAAATCACTTCAAAATAATAGATGAATTAAATTAATATAAACCTAATCGATCGAACCTAAGTTCAAAACATGGTCACGGCAAAAGTTTCTTTTTTGCTGGGTGGTCCGTGCGTTTGTAGTTCGTCGCAAGAATCGGTATCGTTGTCGTCGTTTGGAAAGGCCTCCAGTTGTTGGTCAGTCGTCTAGAAGAGAGGAAGAAAAATGGGAAAAGTAGAAGAGGAGAAGGAGGAAAGGATTATGGGTAATAAAAGAAATAAAATTTATAAAAATTATTTAATTTATTAAGGAGAATCAACGAAGTTTTTCTTGAGAGGCGACAAAAGTGAGGTTCTTATTAAATAATAATATTATTCTAATGTAAGGGCTATGAGCGGCAGACACTGTGATCACTATCAGACTGAAAGCAACCTTTAAATTGTTATATAGAATTTTAATTAGAATTTTATTACTAATAAAAAGAATATAAACGTAATGTAAAAGTGTATTTAATTTGTTGAGTGTACAGTAAGTGATCCTTCTACAGGGGATTATCCAAGGCCCTTTTATAGGCAATGGGTCCTCTGAAGCGCTACAAATGACTATATACAAAAGAGTAATGAAGTAAAACAAGAAGATAAAAGAAGACATTTGTAACATAGTAATTAAGAGAAAAATATACGAAAAATAATAAGTATCCCAATTAAGAATGTAAAATTCCCATCCTAAATTCCCCAAATCAGTTAATATAAAATAATAAGTAACTAAACAACCATGTGATCTAAGAACTATGGGAAAAACAAATCAAAACAAGTATTACAATCCGTTTTCAGCATTTCTAAGTGAAACAAACAACATGTTTTGACGCAACAAGGTATGCAATCAATTTAATTCAGCGTAAATTTATATTATTTAATTTTTTTCACTTATGTAATTAAATACTAGTATAACTGAAACAATCAATTAATTTAATTTGAGAAATTATAATACTATTTTATAAAATAAGTATTATAATTTATTTAATTTTCTTCCTGACACAATTAAGGGTCAAAAGAAGCGCCATTAATTATTGTTTAATACTATATGGAAGATGTTATTTAATATATAAATGTAAATAATTAATTTAATTATATTATAAGTCAATTTTACACTTATAATTATAATATATGTTTTTAATTAATTAAATATAAATTTATAATTATTAACTTTATAAAAATGCGCCATTATTTGTAGAATATAAAATATATTATGTTTAATTTTAAATGTATAAAAATTTATATAAACAATAAAATTAATATAACACTTATATGTAATAAGATACTTATATAATTTTGTTATGCAATAAAATATTAATTTATATACTTTAAACACAATTCTTACGCCCTCCTTCAGGTCCTATAAGTTAACATATCATTTACTGGGCTCCTGGAATAGCCTGGCTGACAAATTTGGTGGTTCCAAATTCAGGCTTGCCCAGCATAGATTATATAAGAATCCTAAATAGGGGTCCTCCTCTGCTTAAAAACCTATTGTTTTCCTTATGAAAATTACAAAAATTCTTAGAGCCATGGATCCTAAAATGGATTATGATATTTGGGGAGATAAAATTCTTTATAAATTACCAAATTCTCTGAGAAATTTGATTGTGGCAAGGACTGAGCATGCAAGAGAAAATTCTTCCTTTATTAATATCTGTAATTAAGTCCTACTAAATCATAGATATGAACCAAGGAATTATCCTGTTAAATCTTATCATGACCAACAAAAGCCTTCCACAAAACTTCCAGAAAAAACTGGTAGACCCTATTCCACAGTTGCTCCAAGGAATTATGCAACTAATCCTTGTTTTAAATGTAACAAACCATGGAAAAAAGGACATATTTGTGACAAGAAAATTAATCTTGTTGAGCAAAATTAGGAATCTGAAAATACTCAAGCTGATCTTGATGATTCCTCCAGTGACTGTAATAGAAATATCTCTTATAACCATGTGTCTTCTCAGGAAGTTCTGGTTTTATAAAATGATATCCAATATTTAGATAATTGGTCTGATAATTGTGATATTGACTTATCTTCTGTTGAAAATGCTGCAGTAATTAGAGATGTTACTGACAGTTCCATTTTAATATCACCTTTGAGAGCACCAGTTATCATTAATGGTAAAAATGTTGAGGTTATTCTTGACTCTGGTGCTGGAGAAAATGTAGTGTCTGAAAAATCACTTGCTTCTGTAGATAAGGATTATCAATGCAAATTATAACCTATAACATCTAAAAAATGGAAAGGTTATGGTTCTGTTTTATCAACCATTGGAAAATACAAAACTATTGTATTCTTTAAATATAATGGTGGTTTTGTCAGAGCTATTTGTGAATTTTTTGTGATAAAAAATGACAATTTAAGCAATTGGTTACACCATATTTTTTATAAAACGTTTGATGAACATTTAAAACACTTGAATAAAGTCTTCCAGAAAATGGATGAAATCAACATGAATTCATCCTTAAAAAACTAAAAATTTGGGTTTCAATCCTTAAACGTCCTGGGTCATGTTGTGTCTGGCTTACAGATCTGTGTAGACCAAGGAAAAGTTGCTGCTATTCAAAATGTGCCAGCACCAACTTCTGTAAAAGAAATAAAGACTTCCTTGGGAAAGTTTGGCTACTATAGACAATACATAAAAAATTATCAAGTCATAGACTTACCACTTACCAAACTAACAAGAAAAGATGTGGCTTATATATGGAATGAGGACAGTCAAAGAGCTTTTGATATATTAAAAAGATGTTAATGTCAGCTCAAATCCTTGCCCTTCCAGATTTTAATAAGACTTTTGTTCTTTATACAGATGCAAGTTTTATTTGACTTGGAGCTGATCTTCATCAAAAACAAATTATTAATGAAAAAGTTTCAGAAGTAGTAATTTGTTATATTTCAATAACCTTAAGAAAAAGTGAATTGAAATATGGTTCCACTCAATTAGAGTGCTTAGTAGTTGTATGGGCTTTAGAAAAGCTTCTTTATTTTTTATATGATCAAAAGTTTGAATTAGTTACTGATTGAAGTGCTGTGAAATCCCTCTTAAACTTGAAAAAACCAAATAGACGTACATTTAGATGGCAACTAGCTGTTTAAGAATACAGAGGTAGAATGACTATTATTCACAGGGCTGGAAATTTTCATTCATATGTTGATATTTTTTCCAGATTACCTCTTTCAAATGATGAATCCAATCCCGCCTATGTATCTGAACATGATACAGTACATATACATGGTATATACATTGTTGATATGGAAGAGGGACTGTTACAATAAATTCTGCATTCATATGATCAAGATTCTGATTTGAATAAATTGGTTTCAATCTTGAATGAGCCAAAGAATTCTTCTATCCAAGCATTGATAAAAACTCTTCCTCCACAGTACCAGAGTGCTTTGAGTAAAGGAAAGTTTTCCATTGAAGATGGTTATATTTACTACAAGAGAAAACTGACCAATGTCATTGTTATTCCTCCTTCCATGAAAGAAACCATCATAAAAATATTTCATGATGATATATTAGCAGGACATTTGGATCTTGAAAAAAACATTATCAGAATCAAAAACACTGCTTGGTGGTCTAATATGTCTGAAGACAATAAATTGTATGTTGAACTTTGTGATACTTTCCAAAAATCTAAAAGATTGACAGTTAAAAGAGCAGGATTGTTACAGCATATTAAAGCACCTGATGCTATTTGGTAAATCATTAACATGGATTTTGTCACTGGTCTTCCTGTAGCAGGTAAAGACAGTTATAACTCTTGTTGGGTAATAGTGGATAGATTCACCAAAATGTGAAAATTCATTCCCACCCACAAATATGTATCCACAAATGAATTAGCTTTCATATAATGGACTTAAATGTTTGATATTGTCAGATTTCTAAAAGCCATTATCTCTGATAGAGATCCAAAATTTACATCTGAGTTTTGGACTTCATTGATGGATATTTGTGGATGTGAGTTAAAGTTGTCTACAGCTCACCATCCTCAGACTGATGGTCTAGCTGAAAGAATGATTCAAACTCTGGAAGATATGATTAAAAGTTATTGTGCCTTTGGATTAGAATATAAAGACAATGACAGGTTTACTCATGACTGGGTCACTCTATTTCCTGGTCTTGAATTTGCATATAATAGTACTGTTCATTCTGTAACTTAGAAAAAGCCTTTTGAGCTTTGTTAAGGTAATTTCCAGAACACTCCTGCTCAAACTCTCAATGATAAATCACCTAAGTTGGAACTACACCCTGGTGTAAACTCTTTTATTCAAATTCAACAGCTGTCAAGAAAACATGCTCAAAGCTGTATTGATAAAGCATTTGAATATTTAAAGAAGAGATAGGATAAATCCCATACAGAATACACATTTGGCAAGGGTGATGAAGTGTTGATATCTACTGTCCATTTCAATCTACAAGGTAACAACAAATTAAAAGATCCTTTTGTGGGACCATTTGTTGTTAAAAGAATTGTTAGAGATAATGCAGTAGAGGTTTTATTGTATTCTCCATATGATAGGAAACTTCTTATTTTTACCATTTCTTTGCTTAAACCTTATACTTCCAACTGTGACTTATTTCCCAAAAGAAGGGGAAGATCTATGAAAAACCATCAGGAAGTCACAGAAACTGCAGAAATTGATAAAATTCACAATGATAGAATTATCATTTCTAAAATAGGTACTGAATATTTATTGAGATATAAGAACAAATCATCTGAACATGATGCATGGATACCTGGAAAAGAAATTTCAGATCTTCCTACTGTGTTAAAAAAGTATAAAAAGAAAAAATCTTAGCAATTATTTATTGATTTTTTTTAGATTAAGGGAGTGTCAGGCAGGCTATACCAGGAGCCCAGAAAATGTTATGTCAATTTAATGGAGCCAAAAGACGGCATAAAAATATGCTTATTATGTATATAAATAAATATTTTATTGCATAATGAAATGATATAAGTATTTTAGTAAACATATATGAAATAAGTATTATATTAATTTCATTATTATATAAAGTATATATACATTTAAATTAAGCATAATAAATATTATATTCTATAAATTATGGCGCATGTTTATGTATTTAATAAATATAAATTAATAAATAATTAATTATAAACATATATTATAATTAAAAGTATAAAATAAGCTTATAGTGTAATTAAATTAATTAATTAAATTTATAGATTAAATAAAACCTTGCATATTTAATTAAACAATAATATTGGGCGCTTTTTTGATTCCAAATTGTTTCATCAAAATCAAAAACAAGTTAAAACACTTATTTAAATATATTATTAATGTTTCATTCTAAAAATTAGTAATTTTGTTAGAATAAGTATTTGTTTTAATACAAATTAATTATTACACTAATAAAAGTAATTAAAATGATTAATTATTCATGTTTTATACTAAATTAATTAATCACGTTATTTTTAACGTGTTAAAATAAGTTATTTTCATGTTTCACTTAAATTGGTTATTATTTAAAAAGATTATAAGACATGTTTTATATTAAATTAATTATTTTTATACGTCCTAAACTTATTTAATTACTCACTAATTTAATGGTAACTGTTTGGGATTTAATTGGTGGATATTTAGGCTCTAACTCATGTGCTTTAGTTAGTTGTGTCATATTTCCCCTTATACTTACTCAGAATCATTTAATTGTTTTTATATTTCTATTACTCTTTGTATATACTTTCTTATGACGCTTCATAGGGAGCCTTGCCTATATAAAGGCTTTGGGTAACCCCTTGTAGCCTCATCACTTATTATACACTCTACTTAACTTTAATTTTAAATATTATACATTTATTTTATTTTTTTAGCATTATAAATTTAAGTTAAAATAAAAAATTATTTAAGGTTACAATAGGTATATTAATAATAAGAGTTTTTTCCACGCATTGAAAGTAATACTTATTTTAAATAAATATATTATAATTTAATAAGCCTCACTGTTGTGTCAAATCCCAAGAAATTTTCATTTCCTTCTTTTTTTTAAAACAACTATATTAATTTATTATTTTATTTCCCTACCTTTTAAAACTTTTCCTATATTTCCTCCTTCTCCTCTCCATTTTTTCCTTCTTCTTCTCCTTCTTCTAGACAACCAGCCGATAGTAAGGGGAAATATGACACCATTAACTAAAACACATGAGTTAGAGCTCAAATATCCTCCAATTTAAACCCAAAAAATTTTTATAAATTTAGTGAGTAATTAAAAAAGTTTGAGACACATAAAATAATTTAGTTAATCGGAAACATGTCTTATAATTTTTCAAATAATAACCAATTTACCTGAAACATGAAAAATAACTTATTTTAACATGTGAAAAATAATGTAATTAATTAATTTAGTATAAAACATGAATAATCAAGTATTTTAATTACTTTTAATAGTGTAATAAGTAATTTAATTTAAAACAAATACTTATTATAACAAAATTACTAATTTTTAGAATAAAACATTAATAATATATTTAAATAAGTGTTTTAACTTTTTTAATACTTCAAAGACACAATTAAGAATCAAAAAAGCACCCAATATTATTTTTTAATAACATATTTAAGGTTTTATTTAATATATAAATTAAATCAATTGATTTAATTACATTATATGTTAATTTTATACTTATAATTATAATATATGTTTATAATTAATTGATTATTAATTTATATTTATTAAATACATAAAAATGTGCCATAATTTATAGAATATAACATTTCTTATGCTTAATTTAAATGTATATTAACTTCAAATCATATCTTCCAGAGTTTGAATCATTCTTTCAGCTAGACCATCAGTCTGAGGATGATGAGCTGTAGACAACTTTAACTCACAGCCACAAATATCCACCAAAGAGGTCCAAAACTCAGATGTAAATTTTGGATCTCTATCAGAGATAATGGATTTTGGAAGTCCAAAAATATTAAACATGTAAGACCACCATAAGAAAGCTAATTCCTTTGTGGATACATTATTGTGGGTAGGAATAAATTTGCGCATTTTGGTGAATCTATCCACTATTACCCAACAAGATTTATAACTGTCTTTAACTGCTACAGGTAGACCAACAACAAAATCCATGTTAATGATTTGCCAAGGAGAATAAGGTGCTTTAATATGATGTAGCAATCCTGCTCTTTTACCTGTCAATCTTTTAGATTTTTGAAAAGAATCACAAGATTCAAAATACAATTTTGTTTCTTCAGACATATTAGCCCACCAAGCAGTGTTTTTAATTCTGATAATGGTTTTTTCAAGATCAAAATGTCCTGCTAATATGTCATCATGACATAGTTTTAAGATGGTTTCTTTCATGGAAAGAGGAAAAACAATGACATTGGTCAGTTTTCTCCTGTAGTTAATATAACCATCTTCAATCGAAAATTTTCTTTACTCAAAGCACTCTGGTACTTTGGAGGAAGAGTTTTTATCAATTCTTGGATAGAAGCATTCTTTGGATCATTCAAGATTGAAACCAATTTATTCAAATCAGAATCTTGATAATATGAATCCAGAATTAATTCTAATAGTTCCTCTTCCATATCAACAATGTATATACCATGTATATGTACTGTATCATTTTCAGGTACATAGGCTGGATTGGATACATCATTTGGAAGAGGTAATCTGGAAAAAACATCAACATTTGAATGAAAATTTCCAGCCCTGTGAATAATAGTCATTCTACCTCTGTATTCTTGAACAGCTAGTTGCCATCTAAACATATGTCTATTTGGTGTTTTCAAGTTTAAGAGGGATTTCACAGCACTGCAATCAGTAAATAATTCAAACTTTTGATCATCTAAATAATAATCACCACGGGAAATCTGGGGGTGAACTGCTAGCAGTTCCCTCTTTTTGAAACTATTATGAATTTGTCAGGAAACTGTTGGGAAACCATCCTGAAACTGTCAGAAAGATGTTTCTAAATCTGATGAAAAAACATTGAAAAAATAAACTGTCACAGATTGAATCCAGAACAATCCCTCCTTGAGCAGAGCTTAAGAACCACATTGAACATCAGTTAATCTCAGGTTTGGCAAAAGGTTGAACAACATCACTTAACATACCTTAATATTCAAATATTAAACTTGAATATATGTTGCGTGTATGATATAGATGCATATGCATTTGAATTTGCATGGTGGATACTTATTGCATGCTAAAAATTGATGTGAATTGCCTATCCAAAGTGTATGCATAATGACTATGAAGAATAAATATGCATAAAAATATGCATAAAAATATGCATAAAAATATGCATAAAAA